>NNCF01126893.1:224502-283314 GCA_002313205.1 Laupala kohalensis
ACCAACTACAAAATAAACAAAACACAACCACACTACAAGCTCTACCACTACCAAATGATATTCATGTATCATCAACAATGTATATCAGGGAAAAGAATGAGGAAGAAGCCCTTCAGATAATTAGTAAAATGAAAAACAAAACATCCTCCGGAATTGATGATATACCAGACACAGTCATTAAAAAAATAGCAATGTACATAATCAAACCACTTACTCACTTGTATAACAACTCCTTAACCCAAGGTATCTTCCCACAAATTTTTAAAACTGCTATCATAAAACCTCTTCACAAAAAAGGAGACAAACATAATGTAACAAACTATAGGCCAATATCACTTCTCACAGGTTTCTCTAAAATACTAGAAAAACTATTTAATAACAGATTAAAAAGCTTCTTAACATGTAACAAAATTATTACTGACTCCCAACATGGATTTAGAGAAAAAAGATTACTGAAACTGCTCTATTTGCTTTTCTCAATGAAATTTTAATTGCACTTGAGCAAAAAGAAATCCCTGTTGGACTATTCTTAGATCTCACAAAAGCTTTTGATATAATTAATCATGAAATTCTCCTGAGTAAACTAGAAAATTATGGAATTCGGGGAATAGGATACAACTGGCTAAAGTCATATTTATCTGAAAGATAGCAAATAGTACAAGTATCCTACCAGCATGAAAATCAAATAAAACATCGCAGGTCTTAGCCCATGCAAGTCACTCACGGAATTCCTCAGGCTCCACCCTGGGACCCATACTATTTCTTCTATATATTAATGACATCCCATCCATCATCAAAAACCACAAAATTGTACTTTTTGCTGATGACACAAACATCTTATTCCGTGCCAAAACTGCTGAAAACTTACTTAACACTACCAAATCCACTATCGCCACCCTAATCCAATGGTTCCAACAAAATAAACTCATAATAAACACTGACAAAACTTGCATAGTTTCCTTCCATAATCCTCATTCATCTAAACAGCACACACCTAACATCGAATTTAATGGTAAGAACCTCAACTTTAAACAAACAACACAGTTTCTGGGACTTACTATACAAGATAACATGAAATGGAACTGTCACCTAGAAACACTGAATATGAAACTCAGCACAATAAACTATGCCATCAGAGTTCTAACAGCAAATTGCACAACAGATACCCTTCGAACAGTATACTATGCAAATGTCCATTCCATTCTAAAATATGGTATAATATTTTGGGGACAAGCACCAGAAACAAAACAAACTTTTTGTTTACAGAAGAGAATAATACGAACAATTACCAACACTAATAAACTTTCTACATGTAAACCATTATTTGAAAAGTTGAAAATACTTCCACTGCCATGCATGTACATTTTTGAAACTTTGTACTTTGTAAAAAAGGATCTACTAGACAAAGGACCACTCTATAGATTTTATTCCACTGTTCATGTTCACAACACTAGACAGGCCAGAAATATCCATCTGTCACAGATAACATCCACTCTTAGCCAAAAAAGCACTTATAATGCAGGTATACAGCTATATAATGCGTTACCACTAAACCTAAAAAACATCAATACACTGGACCCATTCAAAACAAAACTCAAACAATTCTTACTACAGAAACTCTACTACAGTGTACAAGAATTCCTCTATGGCAATAACTAATGTATGAAATACAATCTGTTGCAGGTAATCATTAGAACAAAGGTGCAGAAGGTGACCCATGATGCGGGAAAAGATCTAACAACATTAAATTACACTGTTTTAGCATAAATATAGACCTTCACATAAATTAATAAAATAAAAGTAAAATAATAGAATTCCTACCATAGATATATAACCCTAGCCTAAATATATATTAATATTCTGTAATAGTAGAAAATAATTGTGTTCTTACATTAACTTCTACTTAGCCTAAGTTAAATGAATATGGTTAAATGTATCAAAATTATTATAATGTTGTTATTCTTATATGAAAATATTATTGTTATTGTTGTTAGTACTATGACTCACCATACATCATTGTAATGATCTATGTGGTTCAATAAAATATTATATTATTATTATTTAAATTATTGTAATAATTTGTCAGCCACACACTCCACTTACTTATTTAAATATGAACTAAGAACTCGTTTCGGAAGTCGAGGATGGAAGTTTAAAATCGAGGAGTGTTTAAAAAAGTAGGCAGAGTATGTGGCCGACGAATTATTACAATAACTTATTGTAATGATTTCACTGGGAACTCCTTTGAAATTTACGTCGTAACGGAAGGAGATTGACGGACGCCACACTGAAAATAACTATTTCGGCATCAGGGACACTCAAAACAGATATTTTCATCAAAATCTCGTGAACCAAATTTTTCGCAATTGCCATACTATACTAAGCGAAAGAAAATAAAATTGTCAGGAAAAACATGAATTTCTTTTTGCGGCATTTCGAACAACGCGGTCTAAAATAAGTTAAATTATGGCTTTTCTAGGATTAATGGCGGTCTTCTGACTCGCTTTCTATTTAAGCGTTATTTCTAGTATAAACAATTGGACCAACTTAACTATATGGTCCAACGCAATAGAAAAATATCCAGATGTGATATCGAAAAACGGCTTTTTTTGCCATGATTCTGGAAGGGACTTTGTTCTCGGAAATTACAAATTGAATCATTTTATGTGAAAAAAATTTCCCTTCGTCGATGGCAAATTTAACATTATGGTCCTCTCCTAATCTAATTCTAGTATATCCTTCCGCGAGTGCTGCTACCTCCACCATCGCCTCCATCTTCACACTTACAACAGATTTTCTTAAAACGGAATCGCCGGGTCTAACAAACCTAACATCGCCGACTGTGACCAAACAATTGTTTATAATTGTTCATGGCTCGCTGTCGCGAGCCATATTATAATTATCGTACCCGAACATACTAACATAAACGGTAGCGCAGAGAAGAAAATAGTGCGGAACAATATTTCTTTATAACTACTGAAATATGAAAAGCGAAGAATACGGCTTCTATTTTCGGAACCGCAAATTGTAGTATTATGACATAAATTATTTTTTCAAACTCTTGTGGGACCATATTCTTAAGTTTGGCCGAACAATCTTTTTACGAGAAAGTTAAAGATACCATTACCTACGATGATAACATGACTACCTATTACATCATTTAGTACAGTATGCAATAGATAAAAATACTTGAAACAATTTGACGAAAAATACTGAATAACATTGTTCCCGTAAAAGCATTTCTACAATAATTTTATTTTTTAGTCTTCACTGTTTACGATGACGAAAAACCACGGGGTTTTGTCCCGAAAGTCTGGTTGATTATATTTTTTGGCATTATTCTATATGGATTTACAGCACCTTAAGCTTCTGGAGTTGTTATTAATTCCAGTAAAGATTAAATTGGGGAGTGTTCTAGTCCGTTAGAAGACTCGAGTTGCTGGTTGAACCAATTTAGAATAGATTTAGACATAAATAAAGGTGTTAATTAGAAGTACCGGGAGGATACTTTGTCATAACACAGTATTGTCATCTGATTATTGTTGAGAGTGAAAAATAAAAATTCAGCAAACTTGAATGATGGAAAATTAGTAAAAATGTGACAGAATATTTGAATATTACATAGGAAATGAGCAGTGTATCAAAATAAATTATTCTGAAAGCTTGTGAAGAATGTTATTCTTTATGCAAGAAAATGACCTAACCAAATATTGGATCTGACAGGTCTTGCAAAGTAATTACTGAATATTATTAGATTTTTAAACAATCAAATTAGAGGACCTCTTCATGAAGTGAAATGTTAAATACATTTGAAGGTTTTAGATTAAATATACTATAAACATTTATGTACACAGTTGAAGAACATTTTATAGTACAACTGATTACAAAATCACCACCACCAATACTTACTGGATCAGCAAGAGGAGAAATCCTAGTGCCATCACGGATGTTCTTCTCCAAAATATTTAACAATCTAACGAGTCGGTCAGGTGGTATTGATTCCATTGCGCCCAATGTTTTTAACTTGGCAGCTTCACTGCATATATCTTGGAGTTGATATTTTGGTATCAAAGCTTCAGGTGGAGTATCAGCATCAACATCTAATTTAAAAAAAGAAGAAGAAGAAGAAGAAGAACAATAAGATTCAGTGTCAGAATGCAAGCAATTTTGTTCCATAAAAATTCTTAAGAATGCAAAGTAGATGTACTTAACACATACTTAAATAAGTTACACATATAATACTATAATTAATACTAATAATCAATTAGTTGATTTTTAATTAATCAAAAGGACAAGAAACAAATGTTCAATTAATTACTAGAAATTAATAGAGTAATTACTTATAAAATAGTATTAGCCATTAGGAGCATATACTATATTAAAATAAAATGAACTGACGTTCGGTCCCCACTGTGTACAAATAAGGCCGTTTGTTTTATTTTATTACAATTTCTACAGACATATTTACAAAATGCCTAAGCTATACTATTAAATTTACTATTGAGAGCATTTCATAATACAATTTCTTTTCAATCAAATATAAAATAAATCAACTAATTTCATTTTGAAACATGATCAAAGTGACTATCAAGTGAAAATCTGATTATTCCTACTTTAAGAACAGTTATCACTTTTACAAACAAGGGCAATTAACTGGGGGGAAAAAATCTTACAATCTTTCATGCCAAGCTAATCCTTGGCATGAGTTGGACCCCAACCCTGCTCAGGTACAGAGATGATGCCATTAGACGAGGGGGCAAGTGCCTGAGGATGTCCCGCTCCCTTACCCAACCAAAGTGTGACTAATTAAATATTGCTCAATTGACTAAAGAAGGTGCGATATAAAGATATGTGAGGCTGAGAACCTTCATCTCCTTGAGACATCGACAGAGATTTGGTGTTGAAATGTAGTAAGGTAAGCAAAAAATGTTTGCAATTGTCTTATCAGCAAATATATATAATTAGTTTTAACACACATTATGAGATTGATTACTAGCAATAACTAATATTTTGGTTTATTCTTATGTTTATTAATTAAAGCTTGTTGATGATGCAGTATACTAAAATCCATGTGTGAATATATTCTAATTTTATTTTGTGCCTGCCTCTAACTTCATGGACACGATGTCTGTAATACCTCTCTTATCCTTAGATACATAGATTCAATATTTAATTTAGAGTTACGTCTGCAGTAATCCATCCATCACTAGGACTTTACACTAGTCAAAGTCCTAAGAAATTTCAAATAATACGTTACAAACATTTGAACTGAATGTCTTTTTTATTTTGCCGACAATTTATTATACAAGAATTATCAAAACATAACATGTTGTAACTACTTTATTGATGATAAATATATTTACTTATTTATAAAGAATTATCGTAATAAAATATTATTAAAAAATTGTTTTGCCAACTTCAGGAGTGTAAATAAAACAAACATTTCTTTTTCTTTGACATCATTTACTACTCATTTACAAATATAATATTACATTAGAATTTTCACAATACCATATTAATAAAAAAAATATTGAACTACAGGTCTTGGTGTGTAAATGAATCTCAACCCATTTCTCCTCCTTTATTTACTTCTAATTTTCAATAAGTTACTTACATACCTCACTTTCAATTTCCAACAAACTAAATACACAACTTGATAATACTGAAAACACATTAAAAAAACTTTTTTTTTTTAAATTTCATCTCACAGTTTTCTAAATAAATAACATTTAATGTTCATGAATAACAATTCAAACTACCATATCTCTAAAAATTTAAATTATTGACACACAACAAATACTAGTACCATAAACAAAAATATGATTAAACCATAAACATGATTAAATTTGCATTCTTTTCACTTTTAATTTTTTTTTGTGAAAAATTAAAATTTGGTATATTAGACTCCAGGAAACTGTTTTCACATATAAACACAACAAATGTTTATAAAATAATTACAAACAAATAATCCTGAAGTCTGTAAAAAAATATATATATATTTTAATAAATATAGCTATTTATTGTATAATTAAAAAAATAAATTTATATGTATCATTATTTTGTATTTCATTAATATATGATTATTTGTTGTTAATGATGTCATTAAGTGTTCTTAATTTCATACCCTTTATTTTTCTTATATCATACTCATATATTTAGTTATTGTGTTTTCAAAGAAATTCAATTAATTAAGTAATTCAGTTATGATTATTTAGGTAAATTACTTATGAATATCTTATTCACCTAGTGCTTAGTAGTGACTTAAAAATGTGTAAGTGTAAGTTATTACAGTTTGAACTTGAACTCGCACTGAACTTTTCCATGAAAAACGTATGCATATTTTAAGTTAACAGTGCAAGTTAACTCATTTTATGAAAACAAGCTTGTGGGGACCCATCTATGTTAGATGGCACTAACTCATGCCACTCTCTGGGATCCAATTCCTGCTTGGAAGGGGGAATTCAGAGATGCTTGAGGTCCAAATCGCACTTTAGAAAGGGGAATTCGGAGATGCTTGGGGCCCAAATCGCACTTTAGAAAGGGGAATTCGAAAATGCTTGGGGCCCAACTCATGCTCTAGAAAGGGGGATTCAGAGGAGTTTTGGGCCCAATTTATGACCTGGAAGGGGGGAATTCGGAGAGGCCCCGAGACTCAATCTACACTTATACTTTTACCCGAGTCGACTCTGGGACCCAACTCATGCAAATCCATTTCAATGAGTTTGAACAGTGCACAGTAATGAGTCACAGGTTAATATATACTATAAACAGCAGGGCTGACTCATGCATTTGCAAGAACTGAGATAAACTTGCAGAACAGTCATAACCCAAGAAAATTTTCCCATAAGTTGAAAAATATCAAATAAATAACTATAAAGGATCAAGTGTTTATTTAGCCAAATTAAACACATTTTAGGAAAATGTTATGTTATTCTGAGATAAAATAAAAATGCTTATAATGTTTTCTTGTTTTAATACTTTGACAATTAAAATCAACACTTTACTTATTTTTACCTATGAAAATTACAAATTTCACCCAAGAACAAAAAGTGAGGACTCAGAATTAGCTTAAAGTTTTGTCAGAAATATGTCATACAGTCAGTGTTATTTTTTACAAAAATAACACAACGAAAAGTACAAATAACAGATACTCACTCCCACTTCACAAATATAGAACACTGAAGTAACAGGCTACAGTGGCCTTGGTTTATTTTTTCCTTCTGTTTTGTAGCAGATAATATATTGTTACGACAATTTAACTTCCATGTCCCAGGTTCGAGTCCAGATCTGACACCATTTTCACCTGTTAGTTCATGTCACAGATCATATTTTAGTGGCAATATTATGAACGGGAATAATTATACGTACAATCTTTTTTTTTTGTAATGAAATCATTTCAATTCTTTTATTTTCACAAAAATAAGTAATCCGATTATTCGCGCATGGCTTAGAAATATTCATATCTCTCTCTTGTTTATGTCTGGGCCAATATTGATTACTTTGTGGTACATTTCACAGCTAAACAGTTTACTTTTGCAATTTGCCAGTAACTTTTTTCAGCAAAAATTAGCTTTTCACTGTGGAGTCTAACACTATATTCTCTACCTCATGTTTAGTAGCCACAATGACATGTTCGATTTTTACAGATTGATTTGCAGCATTCTCTCACAAATTTGATTTCAATGCATACTATTCACTAACAGAAAGTTTCAATTTCACAATAGCTGAAGCAAAAGAGAAAAAGTTACTTTATAATAAGATGATTTTCATAAATGTCATTGGAAACAAATCAATACACATGGAGGAACTTCCCAAACAGTATGTGGCAAATATATACAGTCAAATTTAAGCACTGAAATTTGTGACACTATGAGCATTTAGTATGGAGTATTGAACCCTATAATTTCTTTCAAAGTGATTGGGTAGTTTTTACTAAAAAATTTCTTTTAGACGTAGGACGTGCCATAAAGCAAGTTTAGTAAAAAGAAAGTGACACAGTAAAGAGTTCTCTTAAAGATCCTAGGACAGAAAACATCTTTGCAGTAGGTACCACATTAAATGAAAGTATCTTAAACAAACAAATATACCGTCTTTCTGACATACAACAAAAACATTTCAAGAAGTTAAAATGGACAAAAAATACATTTTAAATGTGTAGTCTTATTGTAAAAGAAATAATTTGATAATACCAAAGTAGAACCTGGAACCAGATATCCTGTCTTTCCCTTGTATTAGCATTTATGGATACTATAGGCTAAACTACTTATGTGCAGAGGTGATTTTAGCAGGTGGACTGCAGGACTAAGCAGCCTCCCCCAACCACCATACAGCAGCTCCCACTTATGCCACTTTCCGGAGTCCAACTCATGTCTTGGAATGGGTGAACACCCAGGAAAGAAAAAGAAAAAAAAAGAAGAAGAGGAGGATTGGGAGGGGCTTAGGGTCTTAATTGCTGTTTTTATTATATCTGAGTTGACTCAGTGGTCCAAATCATGCCAGCCTTTCACCACTGCTTACTTGCCACACTCATTTTCTAGGAAACAGTCTGGTACATTACAGCACTCGAAAAAGGAATGATATTAACTGTCGGTGCATTCCAACAAATCTTTGCCAACACTCATGAATAATTATCTTCAAAAAGAAATAATATTCATCAGTAAAGTGAATCTCTCAGATTCCATAATTGAAAGTTTACCCCTGCATTGTTGCTTTTACCATGATGAGGAATTTGTCGGTGTTAGTAAAACATAAATATGAGTTTTAATTGTCCCATTAAATATTGCAATACATAAATTTACATGAACTAAAATAATGTGAACTATTGATTTTTTTTTAAATCGAGTACTTACACCTAGAGATATATGCTGGTGAATCTAATCAAGATTGAGTTAAGTTTAAGTTGCAAATTTAACTGATTTGATGAATGCTACGAGGGTAGATCAAATATGAACGAGACTTTTTTTTTTTTCAAATGTATTGAGCAGAATAACATAGCACAGTACAAATTATTTTTCTACATAATCTCCTCCTCTAGAAATGCATTTTTCCCACCAGATTGGTTGATTTTTAATCACATCATAGAAAGAAGAGGGTTGTGTCACAAGTCAATTGTGCACAAAGGCCTGAACCCCCACATAGTCCTGGAATCATTGTCTTCCTAGTGCTCCTTTAAGTGGCCCATACAAATGAAAATCACAGGGTGATAGATCAGGACTGTAAGGATGTTCAAGTACAGTCCATCTCATTTGCTGTAATTTGGTGCAAGTTGGGGCTGCAGTGTGGGGTCGAGCGTTATCATGAAGGAGGATGACGTCTCGAATTGGTTGGTCACGTCTTTTGGAACGGTAGGAAGTCTTTACCTGGTCCAGACGGTCACAGTAATAAGCAGTATTTATTGTGCGACACTCATGCAGGAAATCAGTGTGTAAGATCCCTCGCCGGTCGAAGAAAACTGTCGCAAGCACCTTGCCGGTTGACAACATGGTCTTGGCTTTAACGGGGGCTGCCTCTCCCTGCCTCCACCACTCCATACCGGCCTGTTTGGATTCGGGTGTGTAATGATGGACCCACGTTTCATCACAGGTGACAATTTTGTCCAAATAAAGGATCCCCTTCCTCTGCAAATTATGCGGTAAGCTTCTGACACATCTCCAAACATCTCATCTTCTGCTCTGCTTTCAAAGACGAGGGACCCATCTGGTACAAACTTTATGGAACCCTAGATCCTTAGTGATGATTCTTTGACAGCTCCCATAGCTTATTCAAACTTGTGATGCAACTGCAGAAACCGCCAGACGCCTATCGCCTTCAATAAGGTCACAAACACTGGAAATGTTCTCTTCTGTAATGCTGGTCCAAGGACAACAATCATGTATTTCATTTTCAACCCGTTCACAACCTTCCCTGAGCTCTTTATGCCACGCATACACACGTGCCCTTGACAGGGTTTCATTGCTGAATTGTGCACTTAGTCTTGGCAAAAGTTCTGCCGGTTTTACACCTTCGTTAGCAAGAAATTTGATAACAATGCGTTGCGCAACAGAAGGATATATTTGTTGCTCCATCATTGTGAGCGCTACTGCCAAACAGGCCCAGACCTGCACACCACGTGCTTCCCCTACTCCTGACATCTGCAACAATGCACTGTACAAGCGGCAGCCCGTTCCGTTCAAAATTGCATGCTCAAAAGCAAAAGTCTCGTTAATATTTGATCCACCCTCGTTATTATATCTACATTTTCTTTGATATAATAATGGGAGTATGGTATCTTGGTAACATGTTTTGGGGAATATACACCTAGAAAAAGCTATAATACGCCACTGAAGAGTTGAGAAATTAAGCTTAGAAGAATGAATATGAACTGCTACGTAACTGAAATCCCAGATGAGCTTTACGAATTGAATATCACATTTCCTACTAAGTTATTGCAATTATCATTAAATTTGCCGCAGGTTTCTTACACATAGAATTACATTCGAACTTACAATTTCAGATGGAATACATTGTAGAGGTGTAATATAAGCAGATAAACATTAACTGCTCTATAAAGCTCACTTCACGCGATGCATTTTGTGCACCAATATCATGTGCTATGAGCTGCAATGTCTACCATGGAGTCTCTAAGGATGAAAAATGACAACACTGTTGTCTTCGCTGCATTGCAGCATGAAAGATTTCGGAAATAGTGCATGTTCTATTTTTCGCACATTTTTCCATGCCAAGGTGGAGTGTCAACCTATGAAAACCTTGTCTAGTCCTGAGACAGAATCAACTAACATCGCACGCCATGATAACTCGGACTATCATTGCACTGATGAATTACATGACTTTTATTACAGCAAAAATAAATTAAATACCATTAATTTTGAAGAAATAAATGTAAATGTTACGATTTCTGTCAGAAAATTTTCTATCCGTTAAATAATTCATTTATACTTACAATCAAAACCGAATCTTGTTAAGGTATTATAAATAATTTGCTACGAAAATTATACTTTGAGCGATGCAACCAAATCAAAAAAATATATTTCACTCATGAAATCAAGCAATCAATAAATGACACCTCCTAAAGAAAGAAGTAAAACAAAAAATATCACGAATAAATTTAATTTGACATTTTAAATTATATAAGAGCTCATCAAACAACGTAATTCAATCAGCCCACAATTTGTCATGATGTAATAACCACAAATTACTTCACATACTGTGTTATTACTACATTCTATTATGTGCCTTAATGTTTCAGTGAACATAATTGCGCAACTTGTTAAGTCTGCGATAAAAATTTTTAGTTCGACCAACTAAAATGAAATATTATATAAACTTCAGTGTCTGCACATTTACATAAGGTGATAGTGAAATAAATTTGAGTTTCACGAACAAACTTTCAATTCTCTCTCTCTCTCGAAATGCCAAAGTCAAACACTACAATGAGCTTTTGAAGACTCGCAAACAACCAAAAGATTTCTGGAAAATAATTCGAAAGTTGGAGATTAGCGGAAGGGACACGGAGGTGGAGGTCGCGGTACCTCTCGATGCGCTGAATCAGCACTTTTGCAGAGTGCCAGAAGGCCCCATGTCGCCGGAGGTGATCAACCATTACACCAGCCTGCCCTTGATCGGTGAGCCCTGTCATTCCAGTGGTGGATGAGGAAACAATTAAGTAGGCACTGTTTGCGGTGAAATCGACGTCGATTGGTGCAGATGGGATCCCAATCGAAATTTTGCAGATGCTAGCAGACGCTATTCTCCCCGTCTTGACTCATGTTTACAATCACTCCCTGTCTACAGGGGTTTATCCCGAGATACGGAAGAAAGCGATCGTTAAGCCTCTACCAAAGAAGAAGCCACCTGAGAGTGTGAGCGATTTTCGAGCAATATCTCTGCTTTGTGCTATGGGTAAGGTGCTCGATAAGATTGTGTGGGGAGCTCAGTGGCTATGTGGATCGCCGCGGGGTTCTAGACCCAAAGCAATCTGTCTACCGTGCTGGTTTTGGGACCGAGACTGCTTTGATCAGGGTTCTTGACGACGT
Organism: Laupala kohalensis; assembly: GCA_002313205.1. Lineage (NCBI taxonomy): Eukaryota > Metazoa > Arthropoda > Insecta > Orthoptera > Trigonidiidae > Laupala > Laupala kohalensis. Next base: position 236,535 of record NNCF01126893.1, read on the forward strand.
CAGAGCAGCAATGGACAAACGGAAAGTAACAATCATGGTAATGGTAGATTTCTCTGACGCGTTTGATTTGATCAGAAGAGACATCCTGCTGGCGGTACTTCGATCCATTGGTGTGAAGGGGAACCTGCTAGCCTGGTTTGACTCGTATCTATCGCAGCGTCAGCAGACTGTGAAGGGCTCGGATGGATCGCTGTCGTCATGGAGAGATATCCTCGTTGGGACCCCGCAGGGATCAGTGCTGTCGGCTCTCTGCTTCATCATCTACATCACCACGCTGCCAAGAGTATTCGCGGAGGGTACTCAACATGTGTCCTACGCAGATGATCTACAGTTCTATCGTTCCTGCGACCTCGATGGCATGGAGGAGACTGTTCATGCGCTGAGTAAGGATCTGGCTAGTGTGGCCAATTGGTGCACCAGGCATGGCATGAAAATGAATATGGCCAAGACCAAAGCTATGGTCATTGGGTATTCAAAGATCCTACGGAAAGTCGACATGTCCACCGCGCCTAGAGTGACCTACGGAGGTGTTCCCTTGGAGTTTGAGAAGTCAGCCAAGAACTTGGGACTGCTATTCCAAGACACCCTGTCATGGAATCTTCAAGTGACTTCCATGTGTGGATCCGCGTTCAAAGCGATCTATCAGCTCCGCAGAGTGGCCATAGACTTTCCCGCCCATGTAAGACTGCAGCTGGTCCAAAGCTTAGTGTTGCCCACCTTCGATTATACCGCTACTGCCATGTGTGACCTGAAGAGCGAAGAAATAGATATGCTCCAAAAAGTGCAAAATGCAGCGTTGCAATTCGCCCTTCCGCTGCGTTTGGACGAACATGTTACCCCCCATTACCAGCGGCTGGGATGGTTCAAGATAAGAGGAAGGAAGAAACTGCAATTGGCTACAATGGTGTTCAAGGTCCTGAAATTCCGGAAACCAGATCACTTGTACGATCGCTTCAGATTCTTATCGCAACGAGACACTCGAAATAAAGACAGGGTGCTTGAAATACCATGCCTTCGAACTGCAAAGCTAGCGAGATCCTTTTTCGTCCAAGGCTCGAAGCTCTACAACGATAACATCGAACTCTTTGACCTATCTATTAAAGTGGTAACGTTTAAGGAGAAAATCAAGGAACTATTATTGAGTGAATATTGAGTATTGAATTATGATTCGAGAACGAAGAAGTTACATTTTATTTTATCTTTTTTGTTTGAATTTTAATTTCTGTTTTAAATCTTACATATGAATATAAATGAATGTATTCGACGCTAGAAGGATTTGTAAAACATATTTATTCCGGGGGGTGGGGGTGGAAGAGAGGGCCTCATGGCCCTAACCTTCCCCTGATCACTAAATAAAGACGTCAATCAATCAATCAATCAATCACTATCTCTCTCTCTCTCTCTCTGTAAATTTCAGATTCAAACACTTTCAATTAAGAAGAATATTTAAAAATACGTTTAGTCGTAATGAAAGAATTTTTTTTGTTAAAATGGTGTTTTGAAATAAAAGGATGTGTTTTTTGAAAATGAGGTATTTCCCCCCTCTATTTTCCTTTTTAAACTGCTTCAAACAATGTCAATACACAATATTTGAACATTTTCTGTCTTCTGCTCTGTTTAAATCTATCATTTACATAGATTAAGAAAATAAACAATAAATTAATTGAAGAATAAATTAAAGAAAAAATAATTAAAGTGCGGAAGCTCCGGTGTGTGATACGTTTACTATCAATTATTTTTTACAATATCCCTAATGTCACATTTTGTTACTATAAATCTTGAATATGTTGTATTTCTCCTCTATTTCAATTAAAATGTTACACAAGTTTAGCATATCAATTTCCAAGTACTCCCTTAAATACTCACTTCTCCCTGATTCATAAATTGGGCATTCTCATAGTATATGTTACACATTTTCTGATCCTATTTTGTACCTACATGTATCATGTGATATTTTCTTTATCTTAAACAGATATTCATTCAAGCTACCATGGCCACTTAATATTTCAATGTATCAAAGCCCTAAATTTCATTTCCTTAATTTGTCAATCGAGTGGAGTTACTCCTTGTAGCATTTCTAATACTGGTGTTGACACAAATCTGTAACATACACTCCATCCTTCAAGACATTTTCTTTGCATGTGTCAGTAACTTTTCCACATCTTTGCAAGACTCAATAACTTTTCCATATGTGTATTATGTACCCTCTGTCCCCATTCCTCAGAACCATACGACATAATTGTCCTGAGATACAACTTTCTTAGCCGATTTTTTTCATAATTTTTGTCCTGGATCCCTATCTTTTGAAGTGAGGAATGTAATCTTAAAATTTTACGTTCCATAAAGTTTTGTTTTTCATCTATCCATATTTCCAAGACATTTGATTGTTCGCACAACCCCGAGGTCTTGACCGCACAACTTTATGATTGATTTCTTCTGTTTTTATAGGGCATTTCAAATATCGCTGATTTTGCCTTTTTCATAGATACCTGTAGACCCGTTTCTTCACATTGTGTCACAAAACTCTCCAAACTAATTTGTGCAGCTTTTTCATCCTCTCATCTGGAATTTCCTACCTTTATGAGTATTACATCAGCATAGGCTATAATGACATTATCCATTGCCATCATTCTCGTAATTATGTATTCAACACAATATTCCAAAAAAATTAATCCTCTTGAACTTCCTTGTGGACACCCTTTTGTTGCCCTATATATTATCTCCTCTCTAGCAATATCTAGAAGTACATGCCTGTTCATTAAGTATAATTGTACTTAATTTAATAATCTTCATATCCCCGTTTTCTGTAGTCCATTTATTATCAAATGCTACAATACATTATCAAAGATATCCTCGATATCTCTAAATATACATACCAAAAACGTACATTCTCTGGTTTCTACCTGATAAATTACATCCTCCAATACGTCAGTTGCTCATCTATTCTTCATAAATCCATATTGCTGTTTGTTTATAGCATTGCTCTTTTCCATATATTCAATGATTCTATTCGTCACTATCTTTTTTTGTCACATACATGAACTTTATACTTGCCACAAACTTTTCCATACACAGGTAAGAGACTCGTCGGTCGATACGACTTACATTTTGTAGGATAGCATAATTTGTCCTTAATGAATAATTTTAATATAGTTTTTTTTCCATTGAACTGGGAAGTAACCTTTTTTGGGACAATGATTAAATATCTGAGTTACCAGTTTCATGTTCTTTCCCTCATAGTGACGTGCCATATCATGGATTATACTATCAAACCCTGGATTCTTTTCTTCGGGTTATTGATATCACTTTAACCTCATCCAGTGTTATTTCATCTTCCTGCTCTGTAGTCTGTTTCTCTTCCTCTTATTGGAGTTCCATGGCCATTAGCACCCCGATGATATCCTCAAGCAACAGTTTGCCTGTTTAAACCCAATCTAGTGTCTCCTTATCTTCTTTCACCATATCATTCTCCTTGCTAACTTTTCCTTGCCCTATTATACATGGTATTCTCCACACATTTTTGTAATGTCTCTTCTACAAAATCCTTCCAATATTTCCATTTCTTTATAATATTTTACATTCGTAAATGTATAGATGTTTGACATATATCTCTCTACTTTGGTGCTTTATGTCCTCTTTTCGTTTCTTCTCCTTTTTGATATAAACATATATAATGATTCTTAAGGTGTGTAAGTTCTTTCGTTTTCCCAGTCTTATATACATTGCTCTTCGTATCTGCGAACTCCGAATAAGTTTATGACATCTTTATTTGCATCTTCTCTATACAATTATCATAGGCCTCCGTTTCACTGTCAACCTTTTTTCTTTGTTGCTACTTCCCAGTGTATATATCGCAATTTTTCTCTTTCTCTCGCATTTTGATACTTCTATTCTGCTGTTAACTACATTAGTTGCATTCCAAACATTTTGTCCAAATATTTTCCAGAGTGAAAGAGGCAAATAAGGTGTGTGAAGTTACATAGGGTTCCTAAACACAGCAGATATTTGCCTAGTTTTACTCTATATAAATCTTTTTGTAACAACCTAACATTCATAATTGATGTTTTGTCGTGTTATTTCTCTTTCCTTCTAAAATTCATAACAATCCTGATTACGTACTGAATGGTTACTAACCTTCCCTTTTCTCACGCAAGTTATACACCTATCCTCTTTATTCTTGTTCATACATTCCTTATAATTACGGCCTTGCAATCAGCAATGGCAACAGTAATCCAATAAGGTTATTTTCATTTGTTGAATTTTTAATTTATAAAAGCTTCACTCTTAATTTAATATAGTAGAGGTGATTCTCTCTCATCTGACACAATTTAGCTATCATGAAGCGGTGTCCGCGCTACTGAGAAATGTATTAATTATAATTTCATAGTAATCAGCAAAGAGTGTTGAGCTTGCTTCAGCGTACAACATTACACAGAACAGTCCAATGTCATGACCTGTAGGTGAGCGCCCAGAGGATGTATCTCGGGCAGAAGCGTCTGCGATGCATAACATCTTTGCAACCCAATACTTTCTTATGTTATGGAGCAAATGTTAATGAAGCGAAGGTGAAAGGGAAGGAAAATAAACGGTATTCTGCAACCATTTGTCTTTCCGCGCGAAGGGTCCACTAATCCGTCGCACACCTTCCGGATTTTCCCACCTACCACCGTAGTACGTCGAAGGGGTGGTGAAACCGTTTTCGTGGCAAGTGTGACCAACCCACCACATTAGTGGGCCCAGCTATAGTTTGCAGTCTGGCTAGTTGCTGCCATTCTGAGCTCGGCCGTCACTCGTCCCTGCGTCTCCGGACCACACGGTCCCGCGGCGCGACCAATAAAGAGGTTCAACATGCAGCTCAACTTGAACAAATCACCCTAAAGTCTACGACCTTGTCCACCAGCAGGTCAACCAAGCTTTCACCGACACCTCCACAATAAATCGATTTAACCGCCAGACACAATCTCAGTCGTCCCATCCCTCAAGGAATCTTCCCCTCCGATATCACCAACAAGCCTTTACCTCCTCCAAACAAATTTCGGTCGACACACGCCTCTCCACACTGTGTTCACGTCATCTCCACATTGTAAACTACATTTTATACTGTATTCTCGTATTTGCATATTTTTTTCTGCTGTCTCTCATCTATTCTCATTTATTTGTGTTTTACCCGTATATTTACATTCTTACCACTATGGCTTTATTTTTAATGTTAGTGTCTTTATGTTTTATTTGTAGTGACACCATGTTATGTTTTAATTTGGCAATATACCCTTTTTTGCAATGCACCTACTCGACACAAAATTCCTGCAATCGGAACTGGCCACCCAGCGCCAAAGAAAGTCGCCGCAAGTCGACGGATCTCTTTCGGCGTATGCTACAAACCAGTCATCGGCAATCCAAAAACCTGCACACGTCCCCGAAGAACACAGTATTGTGCAGATGGGAATGGAAATTCTGGAGCAACCCATCTTGTTACAACGTACTAACATACTGGACATTGTTTTTAACTCCACATCGAAATAACCACACATCTCCGATTTGAGCTGGCCTTAGACCACCTGCCCCGAACATAAAGACGGACTGGAGAGAGTACACCTCTCCGCTTAGCCGGAAGGTGGAGTTACAACTCCCCATTCACCTCCACCGACGATATTGACAATTTTTTCCCTCGTTACCAACCATATGCCCACGAGTTTTCTACGCTCTAGTACTTTCACGTCCGTCTCTTTTTCTCACCCGGACACACTTCCTTACATTCTTTCTCTGGTACGGGAACGTCGTCGTGCTCAGCGCCAATTCTACCGCACCAGTGATCTTTCTGACAACGCACTAGATGCACGCTACAAGACCGTCTTCGTGACTTCCAGGCCCAGCAGTAGCAAGCCTGCCTTGCCAGGGTCAATGCTTCTTCCGACGACATATGGAATATCCCGCGAACCCACCCGCAAGCATCCTCCCTTCGCATTCCCGGTACGTTCATTCCCAACTACGACCCAGCAAGGAAAGTTGAGATCTCCGGCAGTATCATGGAAACCCGTTTTACTCCCTCCATCATTGTGTCCTATCTCTCTTCCTTGACCTCACTTCTGCCACAGCTTTCTCCCACTACCTCAGACGATAACTGGACTTAACTTGTCTGGAAAGTCAAGGTCAACACCAAGAAGATCCGTGGCACTTATCATCGCCATCTTCCTTAGTACGTTGATCTTCTAACCAACGTCTTCAACTCTCACCTGGCTGTTGGATACTTTGATCTTCCCCGGAAACATGTCACTATTATTCTTCTCCCTAAGCAGGAGAAAAATCTTCGGAACCCTAACAATTATCGTACCATCATCCTTTTTCTCTTCTAGGCATACACTTCGAGCGCTTCCTCAAAATTTCTCCCTTCCCTTGAGTCCAATCATGCCCTCCGTCCTACCCAATTCGGGTTTCGGCGCAACAAGTGTGCCGCTCTACAAACCTTGCACCTTATGCTCGAATTGGCTTCTATCCTTCCTCGAAGAGTTGCCACTTGTTATCTTCTTCGACGTTTTCACAATCGACACTATCCATAATGCATCATCTCTAGCGCAGTTACCTTTCCGGCTTCAATCGCTTCTCATCCACCACCTGCGCTGGGGTTTCCACGGTAGCGACAGGGAACTCCTTTCTTTCTTTTTCTCAGACGTTCCTGACCCTCTGCATGTTTCCGAATTCCTCTACACAAACGACATTGAGTATACGTCACATGCTTTCAATCGCTCTCTTGCTATCTCTAATCATAAATCTGTTACTTCTCGCCTGGACGCTTTGAGGTCTTTTAATGGGTTTACCCTAAATCCCTCCAAGTACCAGGCAATTATATTCACCAACCGCCGCCCCACCAGCGAGTACTTTCAAATCCTGCCATCACTGAAGGTCAAAGACACCACATGGACTGATCCACAAGTGTCAAGTACCTTGGGATTACGATAGACAGGAAATTTTCTTTGTAAGACAGCGTTAAATCGCTTTCTTCTTAAAGGAATATAACACTTTCTCGTCTTTCACCTGCACTTTCTAATCGTAGGATCCGGCTGAAAATAAAATTCTACATCTACCAAGCCTGCATTTGTAGTCTTGCGCTTTTCCCCTCGTAGTGGAGAGGGGCAATACGATAAAGCGGCATAGTTGCGATAAGAAATAATGAAAGAGGATATAATAACAGAGAACCTCGTATTGCGCATGCTAGGAGACTATGAACGAGACGAAGAGACTGGTCAAAAGAAAAGAAAAAATATAGCTTGCGTTCCATGCATGCGAAATCTGAACCACTTCATCCAACGCCGTCTTACGTCATCGAGAACCGGATTCTGCGGATTGCTGTTAAAACCGCCGATGGGAATCCCCAACTTCATTGTTCACTCCCTCTCATGATTAGAACACATAACTCAATTTATCAAGCCCAGAAACAAATCCGGAAGGCATTCCATGACCTCTCCCCTAACAGAATTTTTAATAAATACTCTCGCCATCTCTCCCGTAAAGTTGTACCTTCTGGACACCGTTTGTACCATTCCGACATTCTGAAACTCCCCATCCCCACTTTCCATCTATCTGTTCTCTATCTTCCTTCTTCAACTACAGCTCTCTCACTCCAAACTGTTCTTTTAGTCCAAATCCGTATTTCTCTTCCTCTTATTTCCAACCCCGCCCACCATTATGATCTATTAATGAGTTCCTAAGTGACCGTTTTCCGGCGGACAAGCACGCGCTGTTTTTTGTTTTCGGTGGCACTGACATCAACTCAGCTGTGATATCATCCACTAGATCATCCATGACCATCTGGGGAGGTGTGGCTGGCTGATGCTACCACCCATCATCAAGTAGCTGCCAGGCGGGAGCGAGTTATACCGTTCACCGAAGTTCGATACTCAATTTACCAAACCCGCACATAGTCCAGGGATGACTACAGCTATCCGTCGCGGGGATTTTGCAGGCACAGATTACTGAAACTTTTATATTTCCAGTTTTTGGAACCCACATAAAGTTATAAAGAAAACGAGTCCAATCGCGACATATGCTTCACATATGAGAATTAAAATAGAGAAATAAATGAAATGACGTCATCAAATCTGACCTATTTTCAGACCTTGGATAGTTGAACGGAAAATCGCAGACCTCTGACAGGTTTTCAACACGGGAACGTTTTTGACACAAGTTGTAACACATGACAAATATCCTGAGTCAAGGATAAAAAGAGGCATTTGAAGGTTAAGTCGCAGGATCGTTCAAATGAAACAAAACAAGTATCGAAAATTCTAGGAACTGTTCGAAAGTGTATTGCTATTGTATTTTCATATTTTCGGTAGAATATTGCTATAGTGCTTTCAACTGATAAAATTACAAAACTATTTTCCTGTACGCTATTATTTATTTCTCAAAATTCACATCAGTTTATTTCTATCTATGCTTTATCTTACCACAGTTGTGTATACTAATTCTATAGCCTCTGGTTCTTCGGTTTTCCTTCTAATAGAGGCGAATTTTATACATTTTTCACATTTCTTTCGGATTTAAATGTGAAACTAGATTATATTAAAATATAACAATTTAAAAATATTTTTAATATCTCAAAATCAAAATGTTTATTTAAAAAATATTGTATACAAGAATATTTTACACATATGTACCAAATTTGAAGATGGGATCATATTGAAATATAAAATTGTAATATTAATAAATAAACCTTTTTCAAACAGGGTTTTATTTACGCCAGGTACAAAAAGTAATGTAAGAAGTTTAGGTTTGTATTACGGTAATGCAAGGCCAAATGCTATTCCCTCCATTCATATTTTACGTTAGCAGATGCCAATAAAAATTAACGCACTTTCTATCTTTATGGCTGAAAATGATTTAATATTTTATAATGAATTATTTGTCTTCAAAAAGCTTGTCGCGCGAAATGTTCGTAAAAGAAGACATCAATTAACATTATAGGATAGTGTTGGTTGGTAAGTACTTGCCGAAGTTTCACTTTTATTTGTATTAAGCCAGTTTTTTAACTGTCTGGCCACTACCTGGATTCAATGTTGTCGCTCCTTTATTTCTATGCTTCTTTCTCAACTCCTTGATTTACTAATTTGTCTTGTATCCTTATTCATGTCAACTAGGTTGTTTATTTTCTCTTTGCTTTCGCGCCTGGAACTGTCCACTATCTAGCTAACTGATATTCAATTTCTTTCCTCACACTTAATGTTCGTGTCACATATTAACCATATACACTGCACGTTTCTTTTGTAGCTACATAATAACTAGCTGAGTCCCCGCTGCCTTGCTCACGTGAATTTTGGAATATATCTGCAACTTTATTCTTTCTCACATTCCCATTTCGTAAAACCCTTTCATAGCGAATATGCACGATATTTTCGTGTTACGCTTTTTCCAACACGCACCTTTGGGGTATCGTGCACCTCACGCAGTCTGAAGGATACATAGTGTCATTGGCAATACGATTATTCATATCAAAGTACACAAATACCATTGATTTGACCCTAATATCGGTTTTTACGTTATTTTTACTTCTTATTCTACCCATCCCCAGCTTTAAGCTCTATAGCGCTATGTGATCCCATCTTGAAAGCCATTGGTAGTTTAAATATCTCATCGACCCTTTAACTATAGATTCGATTCTTTTTATCATTTTTTGTTACTTCAAAATATGTTTTCAATTATTTTTAACAATAAAACCTATTCCACCCTCATCCCCAAGAGGTTCTAGTGGCGTGTTTCTTCCATGAGGGATTCATTTGGACTTACACGATATCGGGATTTCACTATCAACACAGCGACGCCGAAAATCTGGACTCTTCATTGGTACCTATCATGTTCGATAATTTGTTTATAGCATCCCCTTCTCAAGGGTTCTGGGGTTTATACCGGTTTATCCTGGTCTTCAGCGTTTCCGGGAATGTCACTACTATTTTTTTGGCCACGAAAACTATCATCTCAATAATAATATGAGTCATTTTCGTTTATTTTTCTTTTCATTTCCTCCTGAAAGCGAGTAAATTCCCTTATAGGGGATGACCGTGGACGTAAGCGACATTGATAGTGTGACTCTCCTCTTCAGCGTTTTAAAAATAATGTATTCACCACCAATATGTCGTTTTCTTATTATTACATGTCCTACGTTCCCACTCCTACCCTAGGGATGTTGGAGGTATATTATCTGCAATATGGATTAACTGTGAACTTAAAAAGTATCGGGGACGCCCTTATCCATCTCTACGAAACCGAAAAGTACCAGGATTGTTTTACCCTAACAGTCCTTGTTGTCAGATACTCAATAATCTGTGTATCAAGTTTGGTAGAAATTGGTCCAGAGTTTTCAGTGCGATGGTGGGAATTATTCCAAACCCTATTTCACCCCTTTAATACACACTTCAGTCAAATTCTTTCTTGGTGGATGTCTACACCCTAAAATAAACACATCTGTCGAATTTTAAGTTTGTGTTTTTTCTGAGATATCGTGATTAGTCAGTCCATAGTAAGTAAGTGGTATTTCGCGTTTATATGCCGTGTTCGCCAATTATTATTCCCTTTCGAGTCATTTCGTTTTCCAATCACCCTCTTTCTTTCCCTGTTAGGTCACATTTATCTGAAACATTATCTGTCTCCTCATCTTTGCCACATATGTAATATTTGTCATCCCGTTAATTCCTTTTTGCCCAATATATGTTAAAGTCACCTTTAAAATCTCTATTAATTGTGGCAATGGTTTAAACCATTTCCTATTGGTATCCCATTTACATTTGTTACGAATTGATATGTACTTCGCCCTTTCTGTGCCCTCTTCCAACCTAAGTTCCAGGATCCTACTAACACCTTACTAATTTTCCCTTTCCATCCCTTGTCCTCTCGTCTCTATACTTCTTATCCCATTTGTGCTTCTTTCCCCTGTCGTGCTGTGTAACGTAAAAGACGTTTATTGTGCTCACGACCTATTGGAAGCACTCCTAGCACCTGTCTCTTATACACNCCTTCGTCGACACACTTTTATACATCCCGTTCCAATATATAAAAATAATAACAGTGCCTTTATTTTGGCGAGACTCAGACCTTGAGGTCTGCTCTTCCGTCTAAACATTTTAAAACTTTTACATTTTAAATACAAGATGAAAATTGGGAGGGTCGTTTTTACATTTAAACATATAAATTATTAATCATAATCTTTGATAGCGAACTTCCGCTCTACTGACTAAATTTGCTTTTATTATGTCAAGCAATGTTGCAATATGTCATCTGGAGTACAAACCTTTGTACAGATGTATTAGTTGTCGTAATCCTAAATTGTTTGTTCCTGTCAACTTTCTTTCGGCCGTATAGTGCTTTCTTTATCTTTCTTCCCACGCTTTTTATATGTTCGCGGAAGGTTCTTTTTGTATCCAACATTACTCCCAGGTACTTAATTGTTCTTGTATCTGTAGAGGCAAAGTTGGAAATTTTATCATCGGATCTCGCCGACTGTCCTTTTCAGCACATTCTAATAACAATTCCTTCCGACTTCGTGCGTAAACTCGTCACCTCCCTTTCCTTACATATTCAAACTAATCGTTGAATATCGTCTGGTACGCCTTTCTGAGCCAATTCATTAATTATAGTTTTCCATTGCACGCTGTCGAAAGCTCCCTCAAAATCAATGCAAGCTACTAAGATATATTTCTTTGTCCTGCCTTTGATTCGGTTTAATAAGGTTTCTATTGCATTTCTACATTGTGAAACCGTACTGACAGATATTCATGTGTCCATCCACCACCCCTCGTATTCTCTGTGCCAGTATCCCATCGAAAATTTTCCCTAAAACAGATAGCATAACTGGTCTGTAGGTCTTACTACTTTGCGAGTCTCTATTGCTCGGTTTTAAAAACAATTTAAACGGTCTAATTTTCCAACATGGTGGAAACTATTCAGCACTGTGGTACGACTGGTAGATATTTAGCATTTCTTCCTTATAAACTTTTAGAATTTTATTCATCATGTAATTCCTGATCATAGCGAAACCTGGACTTAAGTTACCTCGAAACCTCCGTATCTTACATTCCATTTGACGTAGTTATTTTGTCTTCTTGTACGTCACGTAGCAAATGTTCTTTTCCCATCATGATAATTTCCCCTTCCTTTCAATACGCCAGTAATTATTTAGTGTTCTGTATCTCCCCATCCTTTCGTCAAAGTTATCCCATCTTCCACATTTCGCCATATAATTTTGCTTTTCATTTTTCCCCCGCCCTATCACATATGGTAAGCCCCAGACATTAGATGTTATGCTTTCCTCAATAAACCTGTCCCAATAATTGTTTTTCTTTTCTCTTATTAGCTTCTAGTAATCTCATAAAAATTTTCTACACTGTATTTTCTATTTCTCATAATTTTCAGTTCCCGTTTCCCATTTCTTATGAATTCTTCAAAGTTTTTTTCTTCTTTCCATCGTTAGTAGAGCCATCTAATTTCTCCACTTCGTATGTAATAGTCTTGTGGTCGCTTTCTATCTCCTAACGTAGTTGCCACATTGTTGCAATCGTTCTTGTTGTTCTTGTTTGCAGTGTTAAATCCACTTCTGATATACCATTGTCTGTTTGGAATGTTGGTACGCAATATATGCTTCGTGTTAAAATTAGCGGCGAAGTAATTTCATCACTTCATACAATCTATGTTTTCACATGTATCCGAGTGAAATTTGGGGCGAGGAACCTTCCATTTACTTTCAAGATCTATTTACTAGTATATATCTTCACCATTTACCTATCAAGTATTTCTTTAACTTTAAAGAAATAGTTTTTATGCAGTCATATTGTACGTCAACGTTCAGCAACATCAGTATCTGCCTTCGCGATGCTTATTACTTGTATGTATTTAATAGATACACCTTCAGTTCCATTATTTCCATTCGTGTATTGCCAAGGAATATCGAGGATCGTCCACCGAACTGGTATATAACTTTCGTTCTTAATGGCAAACGCATTAACCGGAGGTATGGTTCTTGTATTGCGCAGACATCACTTTATCTCCCGTGAATTTTACCGAGTCCAACATGCCTCGTACTGCGCCTCGAAGATTTTGCAGTAATATTATAATACCCACTTTCGATACTACGTCTTATCACGGACAAATTAGACTTCTTACGGTGTGATAATATTCGCGTTTTTTCTCATGCGATTGATACATTTTCTTTTTTGTCTGGTTTCGACATTCCTTCAAATCGATGTCCATTTCCTCAGCCCCCCCATCACGAAGACAAAATAATTGTGCAGGAATTTTGTACAAGCAAAGTTGAATTTTGTTGAGTCGCGATCATTAGTTATTAACAATCGAAAAGAGGGGGCTGAGGAACTATTTCGCCAGCTTCACCCCTTCACAAATCCAAAACTTGAACATTGCTATCGTATTCTGTGAATTTTGTATAACAATTGAAAATATTGTTAACCTATTATATATAACAAATAACGAAAATAATGACTAATATGTTGCCAGCCCCCCACCCCAACACAGATACTGAATAAAATGCAATTTCGCACAAATAGCGAATAATGGTAACCAATTCAATTTGTTGCTGAGATTTTACTTCAATGTTTAGTTCTTTTCTGGATTTTGTAATTTTACGTAGGTGTCTGCCAATAGATTAAAATATCTTGAAAATAATATTCTGATATAATTCATAAAAATAACTGCAAACTTATTATTTGCTTACCTACTACAATCTACGTACAATCAACGGGACTGCATACGTTGTTTTTGCTTTAAATTGAAAACGTAATTATCGGTACGAACAATCTTGGACGGGTTTTAAAAAATAGTGAAAACTATTCAGTTTGCACGATGTTTGTTGTACGCAAATAATGAGATAATTTTGATGCATTATGTGAGATTTTTATTTTTATAATATTTCAACTTAATAACATATGCAAACAGAAAATTATACATGATAAAATTATTTTAAACGTAACATTTTAGTAACAATTTGCATCTACAACTGTTTTGGGGTTATTTGCCGGGATCGCGTTCGTCGAGTAGCAAACGACGAAAGTAATTTAGTGCATAACACCGAAGCCAAGTTATCGAAGGATGGTCATTTTGATGGCTCAATCATTTATTTGCCGACAGTTCACTATTTACCACATTGTTTTAAATGTTTATGACGTATTCATAAACAAAAAACACTTTGTGAAGTTGTATGAAATCAATTATTTCATACGTCAAATAAGAAGGAAAAGGTCATTTATTTAATCTCTATTTATAAACACATAGGACTGATAGGAAAATAAAATGATACACATAGCTATGTAAATAAATTCTATGAACATATTTTTTACCCTGGGGAAATCCTCGTACACCGAAAAAACACGTTTTTAAATAGTGCCACATAAACGTAGTAGGAGTGACCGGGGTCATTTGTAACACTCGAGTTGAAAATTAACCTCCGGCAGAAACAGAAAATGTATTTTAGCCACATATTGTACGATTTGCATTATTGCGGTGGTCCAGCGGTAGAGTTTTCGCTTCCCCGATCCCGCTGAGGTTCAAACCCTTCTCGGCCGAACAAGATGAGGTTTTCAGTAGGGGTTTCCCTCATCTACCCCAGATAAATGTCGGTTCGGTGCCATAATTTCCGGCAACCTCCTTCCCAATTCCCTGGGAGAGCAGGTCTCATGGCCTGAACCTCACCAAACAATAATAAAAAAATGTTCATATTAGACAACTAATGTCAAATTTTGAAATTACTCGTAAATAACCATAGGATAAGAGATGTTCTATAAATTGTCAACATGAACTTTCAGAGACCTATTTCATGCGCTGGAGTCATTAAAAAACTACAAAATATACTTCAATGCATTACCAGCAATATTTAAAAACAATTTAATTATGAATTGGATCTATTTAAAGTGTATAAATAAATGATAATTATGCTGAGTATTTCCACACCTTAATTCAAAAATAGACAAATGAATCTAATTCTCTTGCAAACATTTCTGATAAATAGTAAATTATATTATGTCAACAGTATAAATGATATTTTCTGATGAATAATCTGGATATCTTCTTTGTTTTTATACTAAGTAGGAGGTTTCATATACCAAGACTGATTAGACAATCCATCACGTTCGTCAAGTAGGGTATTAGGGATGTAACATGTTCTGAAGAAATCCTACCAATCTTATAAATCGTTTCTCATTTGAAAAGCATATTTTGCCTTCTATGCAATTTCCAGTAGACATATCTTTCACATTGACGATGGAATTCAGTGAAAAAATGCGAAATGATTTAATAATTTCAAAACATGTACTTTTATCTTTTTTGAAACACCTTTTACTTGGAAGTTAGCCATTGTTGTGCTAATTCACGAATGCCGTATAAGTGCAGTTTTGAGAGAAGAGTTTAGTGATCGATTACATTGAATGCTTAATAAAAAATAATTTAAAAAAATGTGGCGCTGTTAGTTGAAATGGATTTCCTGAAACCGTGTTGACAGTTTGAGAGAATAATATGTCATAAGAAGTCTAAGAGTCTCTTATAGAAGAGTTTTTCCAGGATTTTTGAGAAAGTAGGAAATAGTGATGTGGGTCGACAGTGTCCAGCGAAACGTTTATTTCCTTTCTTATATAATGATTTTACAGCAGTTTTCTTAAATATGTCGGGAAAGACATGTTCTGAGAAATAGCTAATGAAAATATAAGTGATATAAAATTGCTGAACTATCACCTTCTGCATAATATCATTATTTTAATAATTCTGCATAATATCATTATTTTAATAATTCTGCATAATATCATTATTATGTATACCTTGTTGAAATAAACTCTGAGGATGACGTCAATTTAATTTCAAAGTATAATTTCACTTTGTTATTACAAATATTACAAAGTTCTGGTATCAAATAAAATAATTTTAATTGTAATTGCACTCTCAAATCAATTAATAATATTATTTATAAATCTATTAAATCTTAATTCCCGCAGTGTTGCAAGAGGCAATTCAAGAAAAAAAGAATGTCATTCATTGTCAAACCGACTAAAACACGCAGACTTGAGTGGCTATTTATTTGTTCGAATTTTTCAACAGACATTTTACCTCCTCCAGCAAATGTGCAATTGGCTGAGAACACTAAAGCACTGCAATGATTGTTCTGTCACCACAAGATGGGTTCGAATCCCAGTGAAACTTGTGAACTGATTTTTGAAAATGGTTTATACCACAATTCAGCTCGTAATATCTGTTTGGGAGCTGTAATGAACGAAACATTAATTCATGATCTCACATTGCTTAGGAAAATCTTAAAACATACGCTGAGCAATTGTCAATTTGGTAACGTAGCATTACAACATACATGGCAGTGTGGCAGGCCAAAGTTCATCTTAGCAAAGTTGCCGACGAGACGACAAAGTTTCTATATAATAATTTCTAATCATGTTCTCTTTAAGTTTCGATATTTTAGTTTCTTCATGGGTAAATAAAAGTGTTCAATGATATATTTTACGAGGAATTCAGAAAAGTTCTTCAAAATTTCAATAAACATGTGCAAAAAAACTTTATATTGAATTTAAAAGCAAATAATTTATATTTAAAGAAAACAATGATACTAAAAGAAATTCACGAGTTCGTAATTATACCCCAAGTATTAAAACTTTAGTTTAATAAAAATATTGAATAGGAAACTGGTCTAATATATATCGAAACCATATTTTCAATAAATATTTATTCATATAGCATCTAGATTTACAACATTATACATTTGGAGAAAATATTTACTAAAGAAAAAGGTATATGCTCTATTAATTTAAACTAACAATTTTTGTAGCAATAAAATAGCAATCTCATAGTCCAATTTTACTAAGCTCCATAAACTCAAATTCCCCCTCTACAGAGTAACACGAGGCCGTCTGATCAGATAAGGTATTTCAAAGCTTTCTTCTTATAGTCGTAGATGAAAGAAATAATTTCAACCTAGAAAGAAAGAGAATTTGCGCAGGTGATTTAAACTTTCGCTTTACTTGAACGCAAAGGCTACTTCATTTGAAGGTCAAAGTATACTTTTGAAAAATATTCAAAAACTGTTCCAACTATTTTATTTTTCTTAAATATACTGGATTCATAGTGTAATTAGTATATGTTTAATCAGCATTATTGGTAAAGTTCGGTATAGATCCAGTGAAATAATTTCCACTCACATCGCGTACTTTTTCGATTACCAATGGAAAATCTAAAGAGTGTGTTTGTAGATATGTCATTTTAATGTTATTTTTAAAGGAGAATAAAAGATAGTGTGCATCTCATGTTTCTCATTGTATTTGGAATCTTCCACCCACACGAACGTCCTTAGTCGCGAATTCACATCCAATGACGGTGTANCAGTGACGGTGAAGAGAAAGAAAGAGAGGGAGAAAGAGAGAAGTAGCAACAAAGAAAGAAAACAAGAATCTGTTGTTGTATTTCACAATTTCATTTGAATAAATTAATGAAAGAGATTTCAGATTTAGTTATATTTGTTGTAATCTAAAACACGTTTTTTGTAATATTAATCTCGGATCACGATTTTATATGCTGCACGATTACAACCAGTGTTATATTGTAGATCATTGTATTATTATAACGTGTAATTTATTAGTTCCTTGAGTGGTTTAATGTGATTTATAATACGAGAAATAAAATTTTGTGTTATTCATTCATATTTTATACAAAAGTTTTAGATATTCGTGGACTTCCACATCAATGGCTAACTTCTTATTTAAAGGATAGATATCAACAGGTAGAAATATCCTATACTAAAAATAAAATACTTCAGCGTTATCTTTCAGAAACAAAGCCACTTACTTCCGGAGTACCCCAAGGTTCAATTCTCGGCCCTATACTGTTTTTATTGTACGTGAATGACATGTCATCATCCACATCAGATTGCAAAATGGTTCTTTTTGCTGATGACACTAATTTACTATGTAAACACGCCAATGCTCAAAACATTTTGTCTAACCTTTCGACTTGGTTCCATGCAAATCGTCTCATTGTAAACACTGACAAAACAGTGTCTATGTCATTTCACAATAGTATCACAAAATCTTTACCCCAGGTTTCTCTTTCTTTAAACGGAACACAATTAAAAACTGTTACAAATACAAAATTCTTAGGTCTCCATATTCAAGACAACCTCAAATGGAATTGTCACATTGACAATCTTAATTCCCAATTAAGCAAATTGTGTTACGCATTCCGAATCTTAGTTAACGCAGTTAGTCCACGTATTTCCCGTTGCGTATATTTTGCAAACGTTTACTCCCATTTACGTTACGGCATTACCTTCTGGGGTAATTCCGGTCAGAGTATTCAAACTTTCAGAATTCAGAAGAGGATAGTTCGGATAATTTGTAAATCTCACCCCCGAAACTCTTGTAAACCTTTATTCAAGGAATTAAATATCTTAACACTTCCCTGCATTTATATTTATGAAACGGTCGTGATTGTTCAGACCAAATTACTGAAGTGCCACCCTTTCTTTATACGAAACAGTCTTGTTCACGAACACTATACACGCAATAGTAGTAATATTCATCGCCCTAGAGTGTCAACCACTCTTTGCCAAAAGGGACCATACCATTCGGGAATCGTTCTATATAATTCCCTGCCCAAGAATATAAAAGATATTATGAAATTGAATATCTTCAAATCCGCGGTTAAAAACTACCTCCTGCACCAGTGCTTCTACACTGTAAAAGAATTTATTGATTTTAACAAAAGTTAAATTCGTCTTGTGCTTTATCACGCCATTGCTGTAGTACTTTTTAAACAACTTATAACAATTTCAAAAACTATTTTCTTCCATGATTGTGCTGTCTTATGTCTCATATTAATTTAGTTTTGTGTGTACTCAACTTTGGCACGGTTGTGTACATAAATTCTGTAGCCCCATCCTGGCCCGGGTTTTTCTCCGTTTTTCCTTCGGGTAGAGGCGGATTTATCATACAGGTTCTCTAGGCTTTGTCTAGGGGCGTGTTTATTGTAACAATAAATCGTGAATTTAGTGTTTTTTCAACTCTTATGATTTTTAAACACTATACTCAGAATAATCTATAATTCTATAATAACTTGTACATGTAATTTTTGCTTAAAATTACAAACATATTGACATTCTATTAGTAGTATAACTCGCAGCTAACTTTTTATCTTATCTAGGAACTTTTGCTGAAATTTTTGAATCCGCCTCTGCCTTAGGGCCCTTGATCGGAATTGATGGGATGGTCCCTTGCTTGCTTCCGGAGAGTAAATTAGTTTTTTTTCCCTCCACGTGGTCATACGCAGTTTGTACTGTTTTTTGACAATAAATTTATTAAAGTTTTCTAAATTTATTTAATTTCTTTTGACATATATGAAAAAATAAAAGAATCACAAATTATGTGAAATTACGTTAGACAATACACGTGAAGAGAGAGGGAAAGAAAGAAAGATAGAGAGAAAAAGTAAAACAACGATAGAGAAAAGTGAGAGAAAGAAAGAGTGAAAAAAAGAAAGAAGGAAAGAAAGAAAGAAAGAAAGAAAGAAATAGGAAGAAAGATAAAGAAAAGAAGCAATGGTATTAATATGAGTTAATACATTTCAATTTGATTGGAATAAATAATAGGGATTTGTCTTTTTTTATTTATTCATATCTGAAACGAGTTTTTCATATTATTGATCTCTGATTATTTTTTTAGGTTGCACGATTACTACCAAATTGTTATATCGTGGATAAATATGTCACTAGAAGATATAATTTAATTGTTCCGTAAGTATTTTTATATTATTTATAACTCGAGAATTAAACTTTTGTGTTATTAGTTCATATTTGAGACAAAAGTTTTCTATATTTATTTAATTCCTTTTCACATATATGAAAAACTTAAGAGAATCGCAAATTATGTGAAATTACTTTCGACAATACACATCATTTGTAGGCAATGAGATTTGATTTCTTTACTTCACTGTATAAATATAAGAAATTATAGGAATATTTATAAGTAATTTGTGATTCGAATTATACCAATTCCATACGATATCTTGCAATTATATTCAAATTCTGTTAAAAACTATATTTTATCACAGTATTACGCAAACGTTTTTTACAGAAACTCTAATATCGTTTACATTGCCTATGAAGACCTTGCGAGACAACGAATCTCGAGATGTCGTTTAAATATAGAGAATGGTAAAGTTTATTGAAGTCAAGAATATACAGAATATTTTTGTTATAGAAGTCCAAAATGTGTATAATAAAAAAATACAAAATATTTCTTTAATAGCGGTGTAATTAAACATTTTATCTCGTTACGATTTACCAGTGGTACTATTAGTCTTCCAAATATGAGCGCCGTTTCAAATAGACCTACGATTGGTCGAACGAAACTTCCCCTGTCGAAGGGAAAGCAAGAGGAGGGAGGCGTTGCAAACCTAACAGATCCAAAACTGGTCAGAGCGCGGTATTTAGAAAAATAAATGGGCCCTTTTATGTTATCAGTAGTGTACAATACAATACCAAACTTCCCATTTTGGAATATTAAAACTATTTCAAATATTTTTAAAAATTATAATGGTTTAAACATTATGAAATTGAACATCATATTAAAGCTTATAAAGAAATGTGAAGATAATGTCGCAAGTCAACTCTACATCAAATAGCTTTGAAGATTGACATTTAACAATTTCAAACCATCGAAAATGGCATGAACATAAAAATTTTGTTGGTGAACAACTAAAACTGGCCTGTCAAAACATTTTAACATTTTGTATTTTTCATATAAACCAATAGTACTACCAATATACAAATAATTATCTAATTCTGAGACATGAAGGTCCGATTTCCAGCTGATTTTACATGGAATAATAGATTATTATTAATGCGTAACTATTATTATTCAATTTTGAGTTATTTTAACAGTAATGATTTATTAGCAATGTTTTCCAAATAATTTACAGATTTCATAATAGTACTTAAATAACTTTTCACTGTACTCTATAAAATATAAATTTGCTGGTATTCTGTTGATTTTGTAATACGTAGCAAACTATTTTTATTATTATCTGAAGCACACAATGAATTTGCCTAGGGTTGCAGAACTGAAAAATCTGCCAATGCCTTATAACCTTTGATCAGAATTGATGGGATGGTCTCTTGCTTGCTTCCAGAAATTATTGTACTGGTCTCCATGTGGTCATATGAGGTTTGTAATTGCTTTTTTTAACCATCAAGTTACTTCATTTTTTAATTTTTTATTTAAAAAGCGTATAATTTAAAATAAGTATTATTGCTTTGACATGCCAGTACATTTGATGAGAGACCAAGGTAGGGACTTTTTGCAGTTATACTTACATGTTTTTCACTTTTACTGAACATTGTTTTGTCTTTTCATTATATAACATTTGAAATAAAAAGTTTGTAAAAAAAAAAAAAATTTTTACATTTATTATATTTGAAATTACTAATTGATAAGAAATGAAATTGTAACTGATAATATAGTCTAAAGGCGGCTTCGCACATTCGCTATTCGGCGAACCCCGAGCAACTGCTCGCCGAATAACGAATAGTGTGGATGGGTTGCTCGTTATTCGTCGCATCACGAATACCGGTGCTCGCCCTTTCCCGCAGCGTGTCGGTCCGAGACACATCAAAGGAAGTCGAGCATAGGCGAATATTCGCGAGTGACATGTTCGTGGTTCTGTCAACATATTCGTGCTTTTACAAATATCACATATAGCGAGTATACGAGTATTACTATTTTCAGGTATTTCGAGTAAGTAATCGCTAAAAAAGCAAATTATTTGTAATTTTTCTCCTTACCGCACAAAGTAATAAGTTTTTTTAGAAGTGACAAAATAGAGAAATTTGAAGTAATAAAGTAGTGATGGAGTTACTTCATTTATTATCTCGAACGTGGTCATATGTAGTTTGCAACTGCTTTTTCACTATAAAGTTTATTTGATAAGATTTAAACCACAAACATTTTTATTCACTTTATTTTACTTTTTTATTACGCGTCCCAAAGTTTCACAGTATTGAACGTGTCTTGACATTATTAGCATTATCTATTTTTATTAACAGTATTAGCATATATTGCCTGTACACGCAATGTTCAGGAAATAAAATAATGTGAAAATAAAAAAATACTATGATAATAAAAATATAACACTTAAATGTAATGAATGATATTTGAATAAATAAATAGAGTGAGATGCTGTGAAGACACACATTAAGTTAGTTATATAATATTGATTCTTTGTGGATAAAAACTATGATGATTATAAGGATCTTAAATTCAGGATTACCGATTACCATAGCTAAATCCATATGTAATAAAAATTAATTTCATTGGTCGAATTAACAACATTTCACAAAATACAATAACATACGCAGCAGAATGTGTGATTACTTCAGATTCATTCTTCATAACATCTAATCACTAACACGAATATTATCCGTTCCCAGAGTGAGCACATGCTCAGCAAATTGCTTATGTCTGGATCTGTGTGCTCGCCAACAGGCAAATACTCGGGAAATACCCCGAGCAAGTCTATAGTGTTCAGGATTCGCTGTGCGGTTGCTCGGGGTTTGACGATTAATGGATTTGTGGAGCCGCCTTAATAGATTGGTAGCTTTCACTTTTGAGCTATGCAACCTTTTATACTTTGCTGTATAATGCATCACTTCCTGTTCTTCAGTAATTCATCATAGACTTATTAATGCAATAAGCATTAATACAATATACTTCCCACCTCAGTAATCATCAGCTCAATGGTATCAATCATCTATTGTCACACATACTAGAAATATTTCAGCTTGATCGGAAACTTGAAAATGGCCAAACAAATAATTCCAATTTTTAAACTGAAGGGATAACATTCATACAAATTTAATAAAAGCAGCTAACTTTTTATCTTATCTAGGAATTTTTGCTGAAATTTTTGAATCCGCTTCTACCTTAGGGCCCTTGATCAGAATTGATGGGATGGTCCCTTGCTTGCTTCTGGAGAGTAAATTAGTTTATTGTCCTCCATGCGGTCATACGCAGTTTGCACTGCTTTTTTGACAATTTATTATTATTATTATTATTATTATTATTATTATGCTTTACAACAAATTAAGGCATGTCCCACTTCTCCAGGGATTAGTGAACACAAATTAGCAGTAATTGTTATCGCAGATATGCGAGGTTGGCATTATTCTACAATAAAGACCTGAAGACCTGATTGTGAGTTCTTATGCTTACCAAAAAACTTTTCATACTTCATTAAGGTTTTCTAGGGAGAAAGGATAATTAGTAATTAAAAAGCAAAATTTCAGAACATTAACAAAGTTGTCTCGGAGAAACACTTATTTAAGTAAGTAATAGTACATTATGTCTGTTTTTAGATATTTTCTTCATATGCTGTATGGTTTACTTGTAATAAAACTAAGAGTTTTTCAAACTTCCTGAACTTTCTCGATGGGACAAAGTTGAAATTAGCGATGGGCAGATAAACATAAAGGAGTACAAAATCAGCACTTCTCTGAATCTTTTCAGACAGATGCTGTTTTGGGCACTGTGTAATTGTGAACTTCAACAGAATTCCATTACTGACAACTTAGAAATTCTCACATGATCACTCTTTTTTTTTTCAGAAAGGAAAAAAAGGAAAAAAAAAATTCCTATTATCCAGAACAAAATATTGCTTATTAAAATCGGAAAGGATGAAGAGAATAAAGAAGTTGAACAAACAATATACAGATAATTACAGAGCTACCAGTCAATAATCCCCGATCATCATCAAACAAAATACAAAAACATCAGTACATAGTTAAATGATCTTACCAATATCTGTTGTCAAGTCCAAATCTTCCGTGTGATCAAATATGGCCTCAATTGATCTATTAAATCTCTGGTAAGTGTTAGTTTCCATTAGTTCTTCAACACTTAACTTTTCAAGGACAGGCACAAGTTTACGTTCCACTTTACGAAGTTTAGTTTTTGGTAACACTAAGTCAGATCCTAAACAGAACATAAAAATAATTATCATTATTATAAAAAAAAACATCGCTTAACAGCTGCATGAACAGAGTACAACAACTGATTTAGAAATACATACAGAGTACCTACAAATAAATACTAAAAAAGTACTCACTCTGGTTTATTTAACAACAGAAGTATCTGAATGAAAAACAAAGTTAAAGTCAACCGAAAAATATTTATTTGCCAAAAGCAGATTTCGACAGCTTATGTTGTCATCTTCAGTGACATACAATCAAGATACATGAATATATTTGAAGGCTCTGTTTGGGCCTTGCGGTCCTCCCAATACTTTTTCATTTGCTCTGACCTTCGAGCACTTTCTTGTGTTGAAAATATTCATTTGTGACTTTGTTTCTTGTGAGTGTGAAGCGGATATTCTTGATTTTGTTTTTTAATTTATTCTTATCTATAGTGTCTTCTGGTGTAAGATCAATTTCCTTCAAATCCTCTCTGACTTCTCTAATCCTCCTGCATCTTGTTTTGGTATTTTTTGACTTGGGATTGTACTGTAGCAGTTGTTTCAGAAGTCTCGAATCCTGCATTCTCATTATGTGTCTAAAGAATCCCAGTCTCCTCTTACACGTGGTATCAGTAATGGGTTCCAATTCTTTGTACATGCCTTTGTTGGGCAATATCCGCTACTCTGTCAGTCTTTCAGATATTTTTTGTTGATGCAGGTTCTTCCGATCTTCTGTAATTTATCAGCTTTTGATTGTCCGTTCAGGTGGAAGAGAGTTTCTGCTGCTTCGAGTTTTATAACTGTATTGTAATGTTTAATTTTTGCATTTATGGATAGGCATTTTTTTCTGTAGATGTCCCACGTCAATTTTTGTGCTTTAGCTAGTTTTAGTTTGTTTGTTCTTATTTGGACTGAGGGTTTTTCATTTAGGTTATTTTTGTTATTATCTCTCTGAGGCATTTGAATTGGGTTACAATTTTGACTCTTATACCATTTATGTTTATTTCTTTTAATGATGTTGGTTTTTGGGGCATAATTTTTGTTTTTTAAAATTATATTTTGATGCCAATTTTGTTTGCAATGTTTTGAAGTTCTGATATCTGTGTTTTTGCTTTATCTATGTCATTTGCTAGTAATGCCAAATCATCGATAAAACAAAGGCGATTTGTTTTTATTTCTCTGCTTATTTTAATTTTTGAGGGTCATTTCTTAAACCATTCCCTCATTACTATTTCCAGAGCACAGTTGAACAGTAGTGATGAGATTCCATCACCCTGGCATAGTCCTGTTTTGATACCAAATGGTGTCGACAATTCACCCCTGAACTTCACTTTTGACTTGGTGTTTGTGAGGGTCAGTTTTATCATGTTTATTAATTTGGGGTGCAGTCCAAGGTGTCGTAAAATGTTTAGCAGAGACTCCCTGTTCACACAGTCATAGGCTTTTTTAAAGTCAATAAATGTTATCACCATATCTCCGTTCCTCTTCCGGTTGTAGTCCATTATCAGCTTGAGACTCATGATCTGATTAGGACAGCTCCTCCAGGGTCTGACCTCCATGGCATTCTCATAGTTCTTTCTCCAGTTGCAACCTGATTCAAGGATGATTTGTGAAAGAATTTTATGTTATATCTAGGAGTGAGATTCCCCTGTAGTTGTTAGGGTCTGTTTTGTCTGCCTTTTTATGGAGTGGGTGGATGATGGCTGTTGTCCATTGTTCTGGTAGTTTTTCTTTAATCCAGATGTTGACAAGCTGTTGAAGGGTGATTTTTGCTGATCTTCCTGCATATTTCCAGGTCTCTACAAAGGTCTGATTCTCTCCAGACGCTTTGTAATTTTTCATCTCATCCAGTGCTTAATAAACTTCTTTTATTGTTTGGGAATTGATGTTTTCTGATGGTGTTTTTATTGGGGTGTTGATGTCCAAGTTAAGGAGTTCTGTCGGTTCCTGGCAATTCAGGAGTTCATTAAAGTATTTAGCGAGGATTTTTGCATTGTCTTCATTGTTATGGGCCAGATTACCATTTTCAACTTCCATTAGTAGGGTTGGGACTTCATATTTTTGGAGTTGCTTTTTAAAGATTTTGTAATAATCTTTCGATTGTGTTCTGTTGAATTCTTCTTCTATTAATTTCAATGTATCCTTATGGTGTTGTCTTTTTATTCTCCTCAAGGTTTGGGTTCATCAAATTTCTTTGTTCTATTAGATTTTGGAAAGATATTTCTGATTTTTGGGACTTATGTAATAGCCATGCTTGGTGTCTTTTCTCCACTGTTTCATCACATTCATTGTTCCACCACTGATGCTTTTTACGGGGTTTCCTTGGGGCCAATTCTTCTGCAATTTGTTTAAGGTTTTTGACTTGGTCTTCAAGTTTATCTGTAATTTTTATCTTTTCGGTGGCTTTTTGGTAATTTTCATTATTAATTAGCTGGGTAGGGTCCATTTTTATTTTAGGTTGAGGGGTTTGGTTTTGTTGTTTCTTTTGAGGAGTTAATTTAATTTTTAAATTTTTACGTAGTGATCCGAACCAGTGTCTACTCCTCGGAGGACTTTGACATTGTAGATCTCTTTGTGGTGGTGTTTGTCCATGAAGACATGTTCCAGTTGCCATTCTCCTTTAGTATAGTCAGGGTGTTTCCATGTTTTCAGTTTTTGAGGTTTTCTTTTGAAATATGTAGATTTTGAGATTAGACTATGGTTTCTACAGAGGTCAATGAGTCTCTGTCCATTTTTGTTTGTTCTTTTTTGGGCAGGCCATTTTCCGATGTCACGGTATCTTCTTTCTCTGCCTAGTCAGACGCCTTTTGCAGCCACTCCACTGGAGTACAGACGCTACAGATTTGCCCCTTCCGCCACCTACACTGTACCGAAGCCCACCTTCTCCGCTGCAGATGCCATTGAGGTGTTCAGTCGTAACCCTGAGCTGGGACTCTTTTAACAGATGCTACACACCGGGCCAGTGTGTTCTGGGACTCGCATGGATACTTCTGGGTTAGCAGGCACAGTAGAATGCAAATCACTCTACTGGAAGCATGGAATGATCAATTAGTATTCTTCAAATATTCTCAATTTAAAAAGAAACATTGAACTTTGAATCAAGAATTGGACTTATTGTCCCCAGAAAAGCACCTAATTGACCAATACTGATTTGTTGAAGTCAGCAGAACATTGGAATACGTATCACAAGAAAAATTATGATACCTTACGAAATGCAAAGATGAACCTTGATCAGCTTGATCATACAACTAAATACCGAATTTATACGACCTTCATGAGTCGTAAGACAATTTTCACATACAACTACCACAATTTGGGGATGTAAGGATCGTTTTGCCGGGAATGATGGTCGGAAACCGACCCACGTCGGGGAGTATGATACAAAGCATTCATAAGGCTGACACAAGGGTCATTCGATGTTAAATCAACCATTTTAAGACCATCATGTCTCAGAATTCCATAATTTTGTTATTGGTAGAACTACTGGTTTATTTGAAAAATACACAATTTTAGATTTTTCTGGAAGATGTTATAGCATAGTGTTATGTATATGATCAGAACCTGGGGCTGAATCATTCGATGACACAAGGGAAGAAGTTAGCTCCATTGTTTAGAAAGATGTATGATATTCCTTTTTCCTATCACAGGAAAAATCCAGGTAACACTTTTCCGCGCGTGATACTTATTGGAGAAATTAGGAGATAGATAGTGCGATGCGAGTTCCTCAGCGATGGCTTTGGGTGAAGTTTGAAGATGCCCATTTATATTGAGAATGGGGATGGAAAAAGAGGACCATGAAGCTAACGAACTCTGTGTCATACCACTGGTGGTGCGGTACAGCTTCTAAGAGATGAAATGTAAACCTCCCAGGATGATGACTTACTTTCTCAAAGAGTTCTTTTTGCTCTGGCCTGCATCTTTTAAACTCAATGAGATTATCTACAACGGGATAATAGTTAAGCTGTGCTAAAGCTTTCTTTCTAGGGCTGACCGCCTTTGCACAGTCCGAATTCCTTGGATTACTGAGAACGACTCAGAGATGGACTTCGGGAAGAGTGCTTCCCCTTAGACTTCGATACCTCGGTGGACATGGATGTAGAGGTAATGTTACTTTAGATAAAATCACTTATATTTGGTTGGTAAAATTATTTTATACCCGACAATTTCGTTTTCGAAGGTGGAAGGATCGCGAAGGCATTCCCACAATCGCGAGTCGCAAATCTGAGGTCTCTGCATTTCCTTGAAATCTGCTTGACAGCCAAAGGAAGATGCAGATAGTTTCGGTGCGCTGACAGCTGTTGCGAATTATTTGGTCATATTTACGGGATCTTTAATGGGGTACCTACACTTGGCTTCTGGGAAGGACACCCTGTCCGTAGCTCGGATATTTTGGATGTCCTTCTCCCTC
Organism: Laupala kohalensis; assembly: GCA_002313205.1. NCBI lineage: Eukaryota > Metazoa > Arthropoda > Insecta > Orthoptera > Trigonidiidae > Laupala > Laupala kohalensis. The sequence continues at coordinate 264,928 of NNCF01126893.1, forward strand.
AGAAATTTCGTGCGTAGGGAACTGAACAGGGAACTTTCAACAAGCACAGGACGAAAGTACTCCTGATTACTTTTACATTGAAACAAGATGACTATCCGTATATTGTTTTAAAACATTAGCGATGATGGTACACTGAACACAAATCAAGAAGATTGCCAGTTTTTAGCGTCTTTTTCCACTCACACTTTGAACAATCCTGAGGAAAGTCAACCCCTTTCCACCACAGGTGGGCACTGTTGCTGTACTAAAAGGTCAGCGACTGCAGCGATATGTTTCGCATCGCGTTCCATGGTATGACTTAAATATCCTTCTCTGATACTGAATTTCCTTAATATAACAAAATACGAATATCAATCACTTTATAATTAAGATCCCTCAAACATTCGTGAGACGTGAATAACACATTTTTATGTCTTTGTTTTTGTCATTAAAATATTGAAATATTTTAAAAAATTATATCACTTAACTGTATGTTATGCAGATTAGGGATATTTTACTACAATGAAAAAAGTAAGGTGAACAGAATGAAACATATTTCGTTAATAGTTTGGTGTAACACATATTAAACACTCCTAAACATTGAAAGTTTTTATTATTTTCGAGATTTCAGATTATTTATACTTCTGCTCGAAAGTGTTTATCTTAATAGTACGTGGAGCTGCATTTGTGTCGTGAACACTCTTTAAATGCAGGGAATTTTTGTTCAATAAATGAGCTTAAATATAAGAACTAAATTGTTTCTTCAATCAAAATACTCCATGTGTACAATGAATATTCATTTTCTACAAGAAAATTCAAGGGCAAAGATGTACTTGGAAATCCGTATAAAGACGCATGAAATAATATTAAACCAACGGGAGAATGTTAAGTGGTACAGATAATTTATTTCTCTTATATCTACCAAAATTAAAAAAGTTGAAATGAATTGTGATATTCTTTAATTTCCTCTTAGATGAACTTGGTTTTACCATTTAACTCGACTGGATCAGCTTTTCCTTTTCTTAGTAACGCGGGAAACAACATTGTTTGTTATTATATTCCTTTCTTCCTTCAATGGTAAAGATACCTAGAAGTCGGACGAATCAAAGCTCAGCCACGTGATTCGGCTGTCGATGCTCGTCCGCTTCGTGGTTTAGAGTTGTAGAAGACCCACAAAAATTGCTCAGTGTCGTGTGCACGGAATCAGTTTTTCGTAATTTATTTTTCAATGTCTTCCAGCGTGCCATCGTCGCTAATATTTTGACACGACACACTAATAGTCAATATGTTTCACTATTTTAAAAAATCAGGGCCAAATTTGGACCTGAACTTGTTGAAAGATCCCTTACGCGCAGGAAACTTATACACTGAAATAGAGGCATCACAGTGTTGTTTGAAGATTTTCACCTACCCTCGCGGAAAGGAAACACCCAGACATGAATAAATGCACTTATGCTGGAAACGCATGCACCCACAGTGTACACACAAATCATTACGATGCGACACACACAGACACCCATACATACACGGTTCCAAAACTGTACTCCTCTAGAAAATGAAGATTCCCAGAACATTTGTATTATATTCTTATAAATGTATTTTTATGTTAGATACAGTCTGTAACACAAATGTAATGAAGTAAGAGGTTGAGTACCATCACAGTTGTTAGCTGCGCTATCAGAATCCTCTGGTCTATGATTGGGAAATGATCTCTTCCTCCGTTTGATTCTTTCAGACAAAGTTTCAGAATTTTCAGAGAAGGCATCATCAACTGGAACACGTTTTCTTTCCTCACGATCTGTAAATTGAAGCACAAGAAAAGATTTGAATTAGTGAATCAAAGATCTATGTTAAAAATTTCATTGATTTTGATCAATTGAATAGCAATTCCAAGTTATTTATTTCGTATTATTTCAATCTAAATCGAATAATCGTTTTTGTAATTAATTCTCAAATATGGTTCGATGAAAAAGTCTGCCTGAAAAGTTGGAATACACGGGTTTTCTGGCTTGAGAAATGTAATGAACCGTTTCTATTTCCCTTAAAATAATATGCAAAGGACTTCATTAAGTAAAACTGGCATGTGTAGGACACTGGCTAAGCGTGTAACCAATCAATTGAAACTCATGATACCTATTTGAGCAGTATCTACGGAATCTTTTTTAATATTAACATTTCTAGCGCCCATCTGTACTCATTGTCCACTCATTAGCCATAAAAATTAAAAAATGATTTTATCAAAAGAAAACTTGTATTTTTGTAACTGGTGTAGTTTTAATGCAACACGGCTAACACCCACTTTCCACGCCATAACGCAAGTGTTACCATGTATCTTTTCCCTACAAGGGTGTGTTACATAATTTATGGACGGCCCCCCATTCTAGTACATTAAACTCGCGATTATCCGCTACATAGCGTGGTGCGACAAACGTGGACAAGGTAATTCCGCGGATGATTCGCAAAATGACCGGTAAGTGACACGATTGATCACGTAAATATCTTTCAACAATATTTTTGTACTGAAGGGTGGCCGACAGCTGTGGCGCAGTGATAGCGTTTTCGGTCCCTTCGCACTGCTGAGAGGAAGAGCCGGGGTTGGATTTCCTGCCCGGCCGAAGTATTCGGCTCTACATGAAGTTTTCAGTCATAAGTTTTCCTCACAGAAAGTGACACTGACAGCTGTGCGCATGGCCTTTAGTAGCCATTGGGCGAGAGGATTAACGGGATACTTAAAAAAAACAACATTGACTCACTATCGGAATAAAAATAGCTCCTCTTAGTTTGTATAGAAAGTGGTTCACATGAAAGCTTGATGTACGCAATTAAGAATACTTTATCCTGTATAAGTGAACGAAAAGATACGGAAGTGTCAGTGGTTAGACAAGTAGTAACCGGCTCGTCCGCGCAGATGGAGCGTCCGCGCTGTACTCGAGACCAATGTCAATGTCAGTTCGGTACCTTATCTTACGGTTCGGTACCTTAGCTCAACATACCTTCTTTCCAATTTCTTCGCTCCAATCATGTTAGGAGGAAGAGCAGGCCTGATGACCTGAAACTTTTACTTGTTATCGCTTTACTACCACCCAGGGGGAAGTAAGTAAATTACACCCACAGTTTTTCCTCCCACATAGTTATCCGTGAACTACGTTTGGTTTGGCATGGGAAACATATGCTACAAAACGAGGTGCTTGTTGTAAAACGACCATGCCAATATCGTACATGTCTTAGCAGGAAACTCAAATATATTGTTTCACTTCATTTATTGTTTTCTAATAAAGACTTTGAAAGATGAGTAGTTTTAAATTGATACAAAACAGAATTTTAGTTTTAAATGGTACAAAAACATAAAAGAATATTTATCGACCCTCGAGCATTTGATTATCTTGAAATAGTTTAACGAGTTATTTAGTTTTGTTTTTAATAGCGTTATTTCTATTGAAGTACAATTTTAACAATATTTTATTAACGATTTAATAATTAATTAATTGAGCAAATGGATAGGAGAAAGTAAGCAATATGACCTTTTTTATTGTTAAACATTGCGCATGGGTTTTGTGAATTCGTGGGCGAAGTCGTAAGACGAGAATAATGAAACACTGAAACACTGCACAATGAAACACTATCGCAAAAATAATTTCAATCGCCATTAAACAATTACACGATAAAAATAGCACTGAATTTTTCAAGTAACTTCTTCCTTCTTCATGCAACATACTACACGATATCCTTCAACATATTATACACTAACATTTTTCTTAATTTCTATGTAGTCACACACACATTACACTCCCATAACATATCGGATTCATGGCCTCTTTAAATAACGTTTGTACCCCTTCGGACTCTTAAGGCCTCATTTACGCCAAATCCTTCCATAAAATACTCCAAATAAATGTAAATCCCCCAAAAACGTAAAAGTAAGATTTAACATTTTTGATTTTCATCTATTAAATTTCCTTTACTCCTTCATAAAACTAGACTATCTTTAATTTTCCTATTTACGACGCTCGCACATTCACATTTTTTCAACGTTCTGAAGCAGCTCGCATTTTATGCTAAATAAGATGACTTGCACGACATTAAATTTACACCCTTATCAAAGTGGTCAAAAGTTTTAGAAAAGTGGGCCTCGTCACTACACTATCGTTTCTTCACCGCTCATGAAAGAAATGACATCTCAAAACAATCGCTTTCTCGCTTCCTACCTGGCTCTGAAGACTCGGGAGATACGTCTTACTTGTGACGATGAGTGTGGTATCGAGTTCTGCGCCTGGAAGTCTCCCAATTACCACGCAGACCTCCGATTCCCGCTAGCACCGGTCTCGCGCCTCCGCGTCCAGCTGCCGTCAGCACCAACGCATCACCATTTTCACGTGGTGATCGGACAGTTTCACGTTGTTTGTGAACGCAAATCACGCACTTTAGAGGCACTCGAGCACGCTTTCGCGATTCGAGCATTATTGAGATTCATATTACCCCGTATTCTCAAATTAAAGTTCTTAAACATATTGTTTCTAACATGTTATGCACGGCATGAAACAATGTTTACCATACAACACTCTCCACAAAGTTCATCACATGTTTGGTTCAACACACGTACTGATGACGGACTCTTCCCGACACACTATTCCCATGTACGTTTCACAACCCAATCAAGTAACGTTTTCATCTTTCGTATCCACTGTATATTGTCATTCTGCCCTCTGCTCGAAACCATAATCAGTGTGCTTTCGTTTTCTCCACCAAAAAGCTCTAAGTACTCATTCCCTCCCACTTTCGTCTCAATCTCCGCGAGTTGCTGACTTGCAACGAGTACATCATCTGTTGAGCACCAATCGAACTAACTCAAGACTCTTATATCGCGTTCAATGGGCCTATTCTGTAACTTTCCTTTCTCGTTTCCAAGTGAGACAGAAGAAGTCGAATCCGACGGAAAGTATTCCGTGAGGGCGGGTGGGATCTATTCTGTAAGCTATCTGAAAGCACCTTCGACCAGATACCGCGATGTTGCTGACTTGCAACGTCTCCACCGGTCAGAGAGAAGCGCTCTGCCAGCTGTTGCGCATGGTAGAAAGAATCCTCGCGCTGGACGAATGTTCGCTTCCGTGACAAGTCACAACGGCGGCAGCATTGCTGCAGTTTCATTAACACGCTTGTAAAATCTGATTTGGCACCTATCACTGACTGACCCGCCATTTCCGAAGTTCAGCTCAGGGACATCCTCATGGGATGATTTCAGCAACTAACACGCGTGTAAAATCTAAACTACTCTTCCAAATTTTACGATTTAAAGAAATATTTCATCTTTGTTAAATGCGCAAAACAAAAAACCCATTGAATTTGACGATTATTTCCTACTTGAAGCACATTAACGTCTATTTTTAAGAACTTCTTTCAATAATTAAGGTTAACCATTTTACATAGACATGAGCTGTCGGGAACGTTTTAGTAGAACTCGTTGAGGCGAAGAATATCGTCGATCATAGTTGTCATCTATATCTAACCGTTTAGGCTGCGTAAGGGAAAATGAACTTTCTCCCGATTTCGACATTCATTGTTTTAGTTTGAAAAATCTACACAAAATAATTATAATTATTAATAATAATTCCATATAAATATCCCATATGAATATTAATCTAGCTTTCAACAGAAAAAAAACTTAACATTTTACCGTGTTTACAAGAGACACAATCACGTCCGACGACTGACTTAGATGGTAAGGTCCAATCGGAAAACTTTTCCGATGCTGTTCGATCGTCGGCGGCAATTTCGGTCTGACGGGAAAAGAAAAGCTTATCGGGAATCCTCGGAAACGTACCTAATACGGTTTTGGGTCTCTTGCATGGAAAGTGGAGTCATATCCGTGCAACAAGCCCGTTCCCGTGCTGGTTGGGAGTTAAATAATAGGCCCTCAAGATTCGTTGATGAGTCCCGTCGCAGTATTCTTCGAACAAATCAGCTGGAGGTGTTTAGCTTGTTTACTAACACATGAGCAACTCGACCTTACGTTACCCGTGCAAACGCGTTCCCCTTCGGTCAAACTACGGCGCATAACTACAATTCCCTTGAGGTCACTGGCCTAAACAAAAACTAGGGGGATTCCCTGACGACTTCCAACCTTTTCTCGAAGTCCTAAAAACCCTCGAAAACAACTCTTTTCCGACGATTTGTAAAAGACGACAGAGATATAGAATTTTGCCACTTCTTTTCTTTCTCCAAAACTTGCAGCTGCGTGACCTACTTTCGGCTGGGCTGTCCCTCACAGCCCCCTCATTAACATAGGCTGTCCGTCCCTTATCGAGAGCCTGCAACGGCGGAGCAAAGGCGAAACATCGTTGTGACCTCAGCGTCTCTGGCCTTCTTCGTAGACATTGCCTAATTTCTAATTCTTTGTCAAAAAGTGAAGATTGTGACATTATGATTGAGTTATTCAGTTTGTCAATATTAATTTTTTTCTTTCTTTCTACAACATGGATCTGTGTACAGCAAGTTCTTCATTATAAGAAAAATATGAAAGTTTATAATATTTTGTTCGAATTGTAATTTGTATTTAAAACCAATTTATTCATTTTTCACTTTTATTTTTACTTCGTTCGTTTTTTTCACTAACGCATTTCAGCGAATAAAGAAAAAAATATATATCGCGAGTAGAGTACTTCATTTCTCCTCATATCCTCCATCGTGTTTACACTCAGGAATATTATATTACACAAACACGATCAAAAATGCTTTCATTGGAATTTGCATGAGCTACCTTCACAATGACTACAAGACGAGCGCCTCGTGAACGCTATAATCTAACTCGGCAATCGTTTTTTCTCCACGCTCCGAGATTGCTCTGTCCCGACGCTTCATTGGAGCTTGTGGACGACCGATTCAGTGAAACGCTCTATGGAACCTAGTTAGTCATTCCCGAGAACTGCTTCAGCGCTTGTGACACTGGTTGGAAACGGGGTGATTTTCGCGCAATACTGCCGGACCTTCTGAAAGTTTAACACTTAACGTGACCAATGAAGTATTTCACGGAAATTTGCGAAACGTTTGTACCATTTCTTTAGCGCTACGCGCATGCTTCAAGGGAGCGCACGACGCACGCTCTCCTGACACTGCGTTTTTCGAGTGGAAGGATTTGAAACACAGGAATGGCTTATACAAGACCAAACCATATACCCCATTTCAAAATATAATCGACAAATTGAAGACGAGGGTCGCAGGAAACATTACAAAATAACAATTATTTAATTATTTATTTAATACAGAATATTTATAGAATAGACATACATATCAGAAAACCGAATATGGACAGACACACATGATATTTTAGGTCAACACCTCACTGCAATGCTATAACATTAGATGCATCAGGAGTCTCAAAAGGGGAGACCGTTTTATATAATTCTCAAACACAGCAATTACCACATGGTAAACCCAGACACGCATGCATAAAATATTTAATGCATGACGTTTCGTAATATTCGAGAAAAAAAGTATGAAATGCAATTGATGAGGTAGATGTGTTAACGAATCGCAACAACATGCTAAAGTATGTGGATGGTTAAGACTCCTAATTCCCCCTTCCTGCTTTTATAAATAAAGAATTGATATTTAAGACCTGTAAAGCTTAATGGTACATGTGTAAAAAAGGGAAGCCACATTCTAAAATAATCCATACCTTTTTGTCGCTGAAGTTCTCGTTCCTTTTCTCTTGCTTTAAAATACTTAGACTTATTTTTTGGTTCATCTTCACTATCCGAGCCTGATTCTATATGTTGATTATGTTTATCTACACCTTGTGCCATTTTGTTATTGGCAGTTATACCTAGCTTAGATGCTAATGTAGGAGATTTTTCTGCAAATGCTCGTAGACTCCTTTGCATTAGTGCTTGATCCTGAAATAACGGAGCTAATTAACATAAATGATACAAGTTGAAATTTTACATCCCATGCAAGTTACAATGTTTCCAAATCACTTTATTACCAAAAAATAGGCCTCTCTACAAAAAAGTTTATATTAGTAAGTTCATGCAGACATGAAATAATTGGGTTAAACACACAAAAAATATAAACATACAAGAAGAAAAAAAGAATAATACAAAATAAACACTTATCTGAATTAACAAAGACTGGAAATTGGGTAACATGAATGAAATAGAAATTTCCCTGTAATATGCGAAAATGAAGTGTATTTGAGATAAAACAAAAATAAAAATTAAATAATTCTGACATTAAAAACATGGCGTTATAAAAATTGCAAACCATGAAACTGTAACCCAGTGTTTAAGGTTCAAGATTCCTTGTGAATTCAAGAGTAATGGTAATGTGGCATATTTGTAATTACACCTATGTAGGCATACAGAATGATTTGCAACATGCCAAGTCGTAATACTTAGCTATCATCCTAATGTTTCCACTGGTAAATAACACATCCCTTCATTTTAACTTATCATTCATATGATTTTCAAGAAAAAAAATTGCCGTTATCAAAACCATTTTCCCTTCTTTGGTGCAACTGTGATTTTAATCTAGTAGTGACTGTGATTGGAAATCCAGGAACTTCCTATCTTCTACCTGTTGCAGAGTAGCAATACAAATTCTAATGAGTAGTAGCACAGTTTCCAGAAACCTTCAATCACTCCTATTTCTCTGCACCAAACACTCGGTCACTTCGAAAAGTTGAACCTTACCATGTAAATAACAAGATATATGCAAAAGTTGATTGTCCCCTCAAAATCTGTGATGATTGAATAGTTCAAAGTCTTAAAAATATATTGTGTAAAAGACAGAAACCTATTCTACGACAATCCTGCAAACTGTCGCCACAATTACCGTTAACTTTTGCGTGTTTACAGGGTGCCTCATACTCTGAGGAGGGACTAACATGATAAATTAATTGAGAAATTTTGTCCATTTAAAAACAGATGAAAACTGAAATGCAGGAGTATCCATATGAGCCGAGGAAACTACAAAATAAGTATTTTAAAATTATATATCATGTATTTAATTAAATTTTCGAGTAAACATATAATGCGATACAATTATATCTAGTAGAATCATATACAATATATACACAAATATGGCAACCAGTTAGTTATTTTACGAGTGCGAATTCCTGAATTGAGGCTTGTATGTAGTCACAATACAGAATTTAAATTAAATGCACAATAAGCCGTTATCTTTGCTTTTCTTGTGCTTCGTGTCTGATGGTAGATTGAAATAATATACTATAAAAAGTACACTTTGGAATCAAAACACAGAAAAGTTTCACTTATGATAAAACGTAGAATACTTTTACCCTTCACACTACACCTATTCCTGAAGGCTTTTACTTTAGGAAAAACATTTTGCGAGGATGAAAGCTCCATCAAACACTTAAAATAATTTATAAAACAACCAAAAAACGAAGATTTGTCAGTAAAAGAATAATACAGTGAGATTGTTAGCTATGTTCATGGAAAAATTAGTATACTATTTGGATTTTCATTGGCATATCATTATTTTCTGTACCTTGAATACAGTAAAATGTATCTATATAAAATAAAATAAAAAAATCCTTTAGAATACATATTTTATTAATGTAATATAAATATTGCTCTTCCAGAAAATCACACAATAAACACCATTTTTATTTAGCAGGATTTCAAAGTTGATTCGAGATAAAGTGTTGGATCTATGGGGGTGGGGGGTCAAAGGGACTATAGTCCGCCCCCCTCGATTGGCCCAATCTCAACAGAAAAAACTGAAATTGATAAAAGGCATACTCGGTAAAAGTGTTACCAGATTTTTCGTACACTAAATTAACATGTTACAGTCAAACGTAATACAAATTTGTATCATAATTTCTGCATACTACATGCACTGGATGAAGCGACCCACAACACTAGACGTGTTTCTTGCAAACTAAACTCTGCAATCTATAGTATAAAAGCGAAATACCACTCACTGACTGACCACCAAATATCAGAAACTACAAAGCCTACAAACTTGAAATTTGGGAGGTAGGTTTTTTCTAGGGTGTAGACATTCACAAAGAAAGGATTTTACGAAAATACACCCCTAAAGGAGTGAAATGGGCATTGAAATGTTTTATTTATGTATCACACCACAACTGGAGCGTCTGAAGCAATTTAGACCAAACGTGATACAGAGATGACTGACTATCTGACTACGAGCACTGTTAGATATCCCTGACGCACCTACGAAGGGAAAGGCAAGAGAGCGACAAGTAAAAATAATGGAAAAATTCGATATTAGATTGAAAACTAGTTTTCGGTGCCGTTGACATGGATAAGGGCGTTTTCGATGCTTTGTAAGCTCCCAATCAGTCCACATGGGAGATCATATAACCCAAGGGTGCTAGGGGATGAGAATAAAACGCAGGTAAAAAGAATGAAAAAAAACGACCGTTATTGGTGTTGAATAAATCCATTTTTGGGACCACTGAAGTAAAAAGACATCCTCAATGTCACAGACGTCCACAATCAACCCTTATATCGAATAAACACCCTTGTGGGTGTAAAGAGGATGACAATATATAATGGAAAAGGAGGGGGGAATAATTATAAAAAACGACCGATATTAGTGTTGAGATCGTCGCTTTCGGGGTCGCTGAAATGAGCAGTGATATTCTCGAAGACGTCTGAGTCCTAAATGAGCCCGTTTAAATCCCAGGACCGCTAGGGAAGAGGATGCTGTGCAAAAATTATCGAACATACCAGATACCAGTGACGAGTTTACAGATTTTGGCGTCGTTGATTTGATAGTGAAACCCTGATATCGTGTAAGTCGAAATTCAGCCTCGTGGAAAACAGACATCCCTCGCAATACTTGGGTACGAGGTGGAAATTGGTTTGTATGTAAAAGTAATTGAAACTAATTTTGAAATTTAAAAAATGCATAGGATCCCTTGTCTTCAGAGTTGCTGATAAATTTAATTATACTACGAAACCACTTAGCACATCGCTACCGTTAACGGATAACACTGTCAGTGGATAGCAATGAGGATACGAGAAAGAATAAACTTGGAGACGTATTATAGAATACACGGCAGCAAAGCTGCGAGTTCTCATTAGTACTTGTATAAGCTATACAACGCAACCCCATTGCCGACAGTACAACTCACAGCTAGCCTCCAATATTATTTACACGTTGTCAGCAGGCAGTAATCGCCGATATTAATTGCGGGACCTTTACCTGCTTCAGTGACGACACGAAGATCTTGTGACGTTCGAAATTTATTTTCTACACGCTTCATGCTATCTATAGACGGTATGCGGAATTCTATTCATTTACGGGATGCCGATTTTCCTTCTACACGTTTTGTAGTCTCTATGTTGTAAACTGTTCCTCTCACTAATAGTCCATTTATTTATTGGTACACGGATTAAGAAGAACTCTTCAAGAGAGTTGTTTTAAAGAATATATCCTAACCAAAACTCTTGATTGGGATTTTCTATTAAAACTTTCATATATTTGTTGTTTGTTCATTATGTCCGCATTAAAAATATATTTTAATGAATTACTTGATTCGTAGCATCGTGGGGGAGGGTATGCGTGTTCTTTTGTAATCACATAACATTGCTGGTCACAAATATTTGAACGTTTCTTTCCTGAGATATTTCCGTAGTATGCTGACAGGGATTCAGCGGAAGCGAACGATTACCTAGTTCCCTCTACCACGGTACATAGCGTTGTATTAGAGGGAAAAATCGTAATCACTAGTTACGTCCATGCAATTATAGGGTCGATATTCAAAGTATTCTTAGACCATATAAAATCAAAGCTGTCGCTTTCGAATAATAATAATGGGGGTGGGAGTCAAGAGGTTTGGGAGAGGTAGCATCTTTATCCGGGGCTGACTCGACATTGGTCCTCACCACCCTAGGGATGAGCTGAGGAGGTATGTAAGTTTTTCGATGCAGCTACATCCAAGACCGTCCGTGCGCGGTTCCTACGCGAGGAGATCCTGTTTACGCAGAACACGGCGGATCTAGATAAAAGCTCGACATAATCCCCAACTCAGTGGTGTAAGCTACCGTGCCCAAGGAATGAATCACTGCGGGTTTGTCAGTCATGAACGATGTCCTCCGAATACCTGGTGACCTTCGGAGGTACCCAGCCTTACTCTGGCATGGGGGATTATGTCAAGGTCAACCTCTACCTCCTCAGCTGCTCGTGGGACAAACATGAGAAGAACAAGAAAACTAATGAATTCAAGCATAATTTGCCTAGAGACTAATCTGAGAACACGCAAATCTGTGGTGCCGATACAGACTGAGGATGGCTGTAATCATACTAAAGACGATACCACTGGAGAGCCCTCACAAAGTGTTTCCCAAGAGTCTCTCGCCTCTGGGACCACGATGAATGCGCGACCAAGAAAGCGGAAGAAATGGACTGAAGATGTAAACAAACCCTTAACACGCATTTACCTATAAGTAAAAAAATTAGAACGAGAAATTACAGAAGCAAATTATTAAAGATATTCCAGATTAACTTTCCCAATGATAAATTTACTGCAGAGAGCATTATCTAACCAAGTGAGGACAATTTTTAGAAACAAACTTTTAACAACTACAGTAATATATAAAGGTGGAACTAGGGAAACAGCACCCAAGTGAGAGAGATGACCCGAATGAAGAAAATTATCACAATAGGACACGGATGGGACAGAAAGTACACTACAGAGAAGCAAAGTTTATCTAAAAATACCACATTTAGGTTCGTTAAAGTTGAGTTCTGGATCCAAATTTCAAACTATGAAGCGACAGACTCTATACTTAAACCTAACATTCCTCAAGTATGGCCAACAAAAAACGTTTACAGAATGATTAACTATATTGATCAAAACGTTCAACCAAAGTATCTGAATACATGCACAGATCTGGTCACAAAACAAAAGCTTCTTGAAAAATGAAAACTTTCCACACGAATCTGAAACAAAAACATTTTGATGGAGTGAAAGAATGCCCCTCCACACAATTTTTGCTCCGAAGTATGGTCGAACCCTTCCCTCCCAAAAAAATCAAAATGCAGCACGCGTAAAACATGAACAATACGCTGATGAACATTTGTGAAGCACATTTCTGTTTAAGTAGAAATCATTAAATCAGTCCCCTCCAAAACAAACATAGAACTAGAAGGCTCCGGGAATAGATGGGATTCACAATTTCTGGTTATTTCACTTTGCTTCCTGTCACACATCTCACCAAACTATTTACGGAAACCATCCTTAATCCTCAGCAATTATCACATTTCATTTGCAGTGGAGAGATATCTCTTATCCCAAAAGAAGCAGCTATTGATGAATCATCAAAATACAAACCCATAAATGGCCTGTCCACAATTTACGAACTCTTAACAACCATTATCAATCAGAAAATTTAAGTGCATACCACTGTTAGACCCAGTTTCAGGAAATGGAAAATAATAACGAATTTCTTGAAGGTGATCAGGTAAATTTAATCGCTAATACATTGCGTGCTTTTCACCAAGCAAAACTAATCGTCGGTTATGTTAATCGCTGTTTCTGAAGAACTCTCTAGGCCGGTAGTAGGTTTACAGTGTATCGTGGGAATCTTGAAGACAAATGACGGGCGAAAAACGCATCTCGTTGCTCACCAGTGCCAACAACGGGCACTAGAGGCAGCAGCGGGTCTTCCTCGCGTCACTGAACATAACCCATAAATTTAACCACAAGCGTACACGAAAAAATGGATGCCATATTGCCTGCAGTATTGAAGAAAATCGCGATTAGCTCAGGAAGAGACCACGAGCGTTTAAGTATAAATCGCGATTTTCTCGTAAATCGCGATTAAAGTAGTTGGTGAAACGAGCATTTTGAGTATCGTGATTAACTGCACAGAAAATCTCGTTAAAGACATTAAATGAACTTTGTGAAATTGGGCCGTAATAACACACTTGCTGAAGAAAGAAGGGAACCATTAAGGTCTCTACAGCGCGCAAACTCTGACATAATCCTACCACGGAATAGTACGTTTCAAGCCTGTGACAAGTCCGCTTCAAACATGTTTCGCTGAGAAAACGAACTTGAAACATGCTTTTACTGCATGTTTAAAGTGTGTTTCGATACACGGATTGCTTCTACTTTCTGAAGCGGTATCGAAACGTACTTTGTACGTGGTTGGAACGCGTTTTAGTATTGGAACGCATAATTTAATACATAACATGACCCAATATTATCACATTTTTCATAAATAAATAAAAAAGATATAAACAAGCGGCCTGAGTTAAATTAAACCGTAATACAATATTTTGACGCTTAAAAATTAATCTGTAAATTTTTAAATCATTAATGAGCCGTTCTTCACAAAAAGATACTCGCGGAAAATTTCATTGACTTTATTTGCTCTGTAAGTCATCTATTTTTTGTGTGGTGTTTTAGGGTTCGTCAAGGTCATTAGAGCCCTTGTAAATCATCTATAAACGGGACAGCTTTTATCATTTGAAGGATGCGTGAGATCTAACATCCTTCTTAGAAGGCCACATTCTCAAAATAAATTTACAGTAAAATAAAAAGTTTGTTGCTAATTTTTAATGTTATCATCTAATAAAGAAATCGCCATATTGCCCAAATAAGGGCTGTAATGACCTTGCCGTATACGAGCCCTAAATCCCCATTAAAAAAATTGCTCAAATCATTTTTCATGTGTCGTTTATGCAACATTAAAAGCTCCGCAAAACAAGTAAAATTTGACTCACTGTGCTTGAGTATCAACTCTTAGACTTTTAGAGTGTGTCTACATGTATTAACATTGCAGAGCATTGACTTTCTGATGATATCAAAAGTCTTCTTGTTCCTAACTATTTTTAGTATGCTTTTGCAGTCGAAAAAATTTCAAAGGAAATAATCCTCACGAAGGTACATGTATTTTCGTTAGAAATGACATTTCATCTTCTCCACTGTTAGATTTTGAGAAATTCTGCTTCGAGATCTCAGAAGATTATTTGACAGACATAGGCATTGTAGTTTTGTGTATTTATACACCTCAATCAGATCTTGAAATATTTCTTCTGAATTTCGAAATTGTTTTAAAACGCCTAACGCGGAAATAAATGAAATCTATTGTTATCTGTGGCGAGTTCAATATCAATTGCCTCAGTGAATCGGATTCTACGCACAATCCCAAGAATCGATTCAATGATCAAATCAGTTCCTTCAATCTTATTACTAATCGACCCCACTCGCATCTCATATGGCGGCCGCTGGAAGTAGTTGAGTATGCAAAATGTGAGGGCCGACAATTATGTTCAGATTCTTATACCTGAGACCCTAAATAATGGAAAAACCCATCTTGTCAGCAGCTGAGTTGGTCCCTATTAGTTCCTATTAGTCCCTTGCCGCCCCCACCCTGCACCCTATTATAGTAAGCGTAGGACTCCTTGCACAGGAAAATTAAGAAAAAAAGTCTTACCCAGAAAAAAATAACCTAAAGCTGAAATCTTTTTTAATCGATAGTAAAAACGTCCTAGAACAACATACTAAAATTCTCGCACTTTCTACCCCGAACTTCCCTCTTTTTTGGGGGTGGGGAATATTTAGGACCACGAAGTTACAGGGTTATACTTGTACGACTCTAGCGTCAAAACTATGCGGCCAATTGTAGTGAATGAGGATATATCTTTGATCTTTGCACAGCCATATCTTTGATCATAGATATATGACCGTGCAATACCGTTCTAAGATAAGATTGGATTATTTAGACGAAAAAAAAAAATGTTTATAAATTTACTCGTCAATCCGGTCCAGTTTGGCCAGAGAATTTGCGTATGATACAGTTTACCCGTAGTTATAATTCACATCTCCCTTCTCCTATTCTCTCCTTTCATCTGTCGGTCAAAATAATCCGGAGAAAAATTCGGTTTATTTTCTACGTGTTTGAAGGCGGATGCCGATACTGTTTCATTTAATATGTGTGTGACTTTTGTGTTTGTTTCTCTATTTTTTAAAAATTATTGTTATTATTTTGTATATGATGAATGTTATGAGAAAAAAGAAATGTTATATTAAAATGATTATATTTTCTTTCGTTGGGTAGCTAAATTGCAAAGTTGTCTTTCCGTAAATTGCTTACTAATGTAAAGTTTTGAAATTGTGTTTTTTTCAATGGATCGGAAATGACATGATAGTGATATGTTTGAAAAATACAGTCTCGGATTCATATGCAATTTATATGTGGCATTAACACGGTAAAATTGCAATATTTATAAAATGACAGATGGTCCAAACATAGTACCAACTTATGAGATGAGTTGGGAAGGTGGGTAAATAGTTATAAATACTTGTTGAATCCCCTTTAATGTTCCTACCTCTAAAGTAAAAGACTCTCAAGCTATGCTTCTTTAAAGTTTATTTTAAATTGTTTTGTATTATATCAAGTGGAGGGAACGATGTTCCACGTGACACCAGTTTTTTTAATACTTTGTCAAACGCGCACACACTATATATATATATATATNGAATCTACCGGTGGCATTTTTAGACATGAAAAGGCTGACTTCTTTGTGAACCAGAGATTACTCCGCTGCATGTGGAGTTGGTCGGCATTCGTCTGTTGCTTAAGAGTGCAAAAAATGTACGATGCACATTTTTCTTCATTTTATGCTCAATATCTGTCGAACCCGAATAATTCCTAGGTTTTCTAAACATATTTCCCTTAGATTTCTTTTGTGACATTTCTTACTATGATAGCAGATTAATTGTGAGAATGCGTTACAAATTACCCGCCCCTTGACTTCCTTTCCCCAGTAATTGATAGTGCAGACACTGAACGTTTTTTCCCACGTGGCTAGGAATTTCCGTGTGCACTTGAAAATGGAGCAGTAGTTGAAGACGTCTCAAAATTTCGTCCACAATTATATAGGGCCCGTCTTCAACACACTTTGAAATATTTTCGAACGTTGATCCTTAAAGATACCAGACATGAAACTGTTGTTTAAGTGTCTCCCAGACATTAAAAAAGTGTCACAGTAGGTTGTTTTGGAGAAAGACGGGCAAGTTATTAGTTACACTATTNCACAGTAGGTTGTTTTGGAGAAAGACGGGCAAGTTATTAGTTACACTATTCCATTTGCGTTTGTGTCGCATGAATTAACCTGATTCTTTCAGAAGACATTATTCTTTTTCCTTTTGTATAATCGGACTATCACAGGTTCTACAAAAGATATTCGTATTTCAAATTACCTGATCTGGATGTATGGTGTTCTTCAGGAAAACTATATTGAAGGTATATTACTGTTAATCAGTCAAGAAGCTATTGGGATAATTGACTTAGAGTAATGTCTTATTTTTATTTGCGAAGGTCAAAGATCCGACCCTACGAGCGTGTTCCATGCAGTTTCTATTTCGCTTGTGTGGTTTGTATAATTTTCAGTAGATCAAAAAATAAACATGTTTGTTTTTAATTACAATTTAAAAGGTCCAATTACGCTGAATTGTGATTTTTTAAATTTTTCTCTATTTTTGTTATATTTTACGAAATACACGAGACAAAATATGATGATGTTATTTTCAATATCTAAAAACAGGTTTCTGTGTTTTTCGGTATTACATTTTTTAATGGTTTCAAGGGCTAGAAATGTTTCCTGTTTTTTGTCGCTCCCGCTAATGACTTGTGTATGGAGACGATGATAAATCAAAAAACCAAAAATCAAATTCTAGAATTTTCGATATTTCACTTTTAAATGTGTCAAAAAGGATAAGCGATTTTCGTGCTTTGTCCCGACTAGCCTTTTCATTAATCCATAGTGAAAACTTAAAAGAGATTAATATTCAGAGACAAGACCTTGAAATTTTTATGAGATATCTTTTTTATTGAAGAGGCTTCTTAAGAAAGAATGTTTCTAAATTTCAATTTTAATGGCATTATTATGGGTGAATTGCACATTTCCGAATTTTTTTATCTCACGAACTAAGATATTTCTGCTTTGAGTGTAAATGTGATATTTTTGAATTCTCAGAATTATAACTACGGGTAAACTGTATCATACGCAAATTCTCTGGCCAAACTGGACCGGATTGACGAGTAAATTTATAAACATTTTTTTTTTCGTCTAAATAATCCAATCTATCTTAGAACGGTATTGCACGGTCATATATCTATGATCAAAGATATGGCTGTGCAAAGATCAAAGATATATCCTCATTCACTACAATTGGCCGCATAGTTTTGACGCTAGAGTCGTACAAGTATAACCCTGTAACTTCGTGGTCCTAAATATTCCCCACCCCCAAAAAAAGAGGGAAGTTCGGGGTAGAAAGTGCGAGAATTTTAGTATGTTGTTCTAGGAGGTTTTTACTATCGATTAAAAAAGATTTCAGCTTTAGGTTATTTTTTTCTGGGTAAGACTTTTTTTCTTAATTTTCCTGTGCAAGGAGTCCTACGCTTACTA
>NNCF01126893.1:283393-306582 GCA_002313205.1 Laupala kohalensis
GGGGAGGTAAATATTACTCTTAATATACACACACAAATATATACACCTGAGAGTTTTACGAACGCGCCCGGACGTCCTACCAGCCGGAACTATATATACAATGAGATATCGGCGACGTCATCCCCCCTCCACTGGTGAAGGCGACTTGCGCGAAGGATGTGCGGCTGAACGGCAGTAACAGCAAGAGTAGTATACTCAAGTTATCGAGAGTTTGGGCACTAAAAAACCGAAGATGTCGGACTCGACAGGGCAGCCACCACTAATATTTTAGAACAAAAACCCCACACTCTTGAGACTTGGACTGCCTGTGATTGCCGTTTGATATTAAAATCATCATTTGGTAGACTTACACAAACCTTACGGATGTACCAACGCTATGAAAACAACAAAGAGACTACCGTAAAATGAATTCCGTTGAGAGAAGATTAATAAATTTATATTTCTTGGATAATTTACGCAATGTATTTTATAAATAGGAATGTTAATTTTGTGTTACACTACAAAGGATAAAAAAGGAGTATTTTCAGAACAGGCTCTCCTATAGTTATTTCATCAAGTTTGGTGGTAGTGAATACAACGTAAAAGATGAAAATATTACTAAGTCGAGTAGTATACGACATAAGGAGAATCAATTGAGTAGGATGGCAGTTCTCCCAAATTTGGGTACTTTTCAGAGGGCAGCCAGACTATAACAGTAGTTGCACTGGCAGCAACAGCCATAGTGGTAGCGAGCAGCGAAGAGCAACAGCGAGAGGACGGGCGTAGTACGCTTCGGGTAGTCATAGAGTAGGAGTTGGTGAGGTTAGATACTGGGCATCGGACTCGGTGCACCGCGTCACCCGCCAAGTTCGCAGATGCTCTGTTCAATAGCGTCATTGCGACAAGCTTGAGTAAAAATGCTCGAGACGTTGCATTTATATGTTGTCGTTGCAATGTTTACAAGTATTTATGTTTTCAAGTTATTAATAAATGGATTTTTTTTGTAAATGTCGTCTTTGTGCAGAATAGTGTCTAATTGAAGATTATGTGATGTCGTTATAGTATTAGTAGATCCAGGTAGGAAGGTACATCTCAATTAATGTCTCTCAAACAGGGACCCGAGAGACATTTGAATTTTTAAGAACAGCTGATTCACATGTATAACTCAAATAGTTTTTATAAATAATTGAGATAAGAAGGTTCAAAAAACAAGAAATGATGCGTTAAAAGAAACAAAACAGCCTTCATGAAAACAAATTGTAATTTAATCAGTGAATACTGATGAAACTACAAATTCGTTTTAAGCATGCTGTTTTGTTTCTTTTAATTCATAATAGAATATTTCTAACTGTTCACAACTTTTCCACGGATGTGTACATTATCTCTGTACCGCCCTCCTGGCCTGGGCTGGTTTTCTTTTGGGTGAAGGCGGATTGATTCACATCTGGGGATGTCCTTGATACTAACGTTAGAAATCTCGAATTTTTACAGCATTTAATACCCTCGATATATTTTGGAAATAATACATGGAAAACAGCATGTATTAGTTAAATAACGTTTTGACAAATACTAAATCTACCAGTGCCCTTGGGTCCTTGATCGGAATTGAAGGGAAGCTCCCTAGCTTGTGTACGTAGAGTAATTGTTTATTGCTCACCACGGGGTCATGTGCAGTTTGCAATTTCTTTTTTTCACGGTTAATTTTTACTATTATCATTACTACTACGAGACAGAACTTAGCATAAAATTTGGTACAGATCGTTCATCTACGATATATGAGGTTGTCAAACCCGGCACATATTACACACTATCTTTGATTACTAAACCACTTCATGTCACTGGAATTCACCAGTCTAATTTTTAAACAATGAAACAAACCTTCTTAACTCTTATTTTGTGCCATTTCAGTTTTGTAAGTTTATGCTAAAGATCAATGGTAACAACTAGTAGAAGCACTCCACACTAATCAAAATATTTAAATATTTAATACGCATGCGAATACTAATCGGGATTTTACTCGTAAAATTTAGAAGAAGTTTTTACTTTGACTGATTATCATGTATTTTCGATCATTGAATTCGAATTTCAAGTTTGTATAAATATCTCTGCCGTATAACTCAGCATTTAGAAAAAAATCGAAAAAAAGGCTAAAGTTGTAGTTTTATGCAATATTTCGTTTTCTATTAATTTTAGAGCAAAGTATTTATTTACTAAACGAAAGTAGACTAAAAACCAAGTTACTCTGTATATTATCAATTGTTCATTTTCACGAATAATATAGATATAGAGCGCGCCGCGTTTGACTAAAAAATACTCATTTTGTGCTGCGCTTCCGTTTCACGTGCAACTTTTACAATTTACGCGTTTCCTCGTCACTTTACTACAAAAATACATTTATACAAATTAACGTAGAATAAAAATACTATATAATGACGCTTATCGCATCCATTTCTTTCCAGTGAGAACGGTTCTGCATGCAGTTCGCGCGGCAAGGAGGAAAGGTGGAATTTAAGAGCACTATGCTATCTGTGTATGGTTTTCATTTAAGTATCAAAACCTTTGCTAGTACGAAGTTCTTTCGAATTATTGAAAAATACTACGTTTTTGAGTTTTATTCCAAAATTACAACAAATCTTAAATGGTAAGAAGGGTGTATATAGTATAAATGTTCACATTTTAGACAGTTTATACCGAATTACTGTACAATATAAAAATGTTAGGTGCATACATTTAGGCTGGCATTACTGACCGTCGTAGAAGCACTTTGCTTAACGGACGCAGGCACACGAGTGACGCGCGACGATATTACTGTGCGTTCAGTTCTTGGCTTGCGTCCGACACTTTCTGGCCTGCGACATTCTTCTAGAAACGCACGACAGTTTCATGGGCGGGAACTAGGAATAAAAAAATCATGGCCGTAATAACTGGCGAAATTGTCACGTATTTTATCATTTCAAGAGTGCTGAATCTGAGATTATTTTTTGTATAAAATTGAAGGAACATGGTAAAATAATGGCCTTGAAGCCGAAAATGTGCAAGCTCATTTTAAGTATTATTTCCGTTGAACTCGCGATTTTTCAGTCATTTATGAATATTTCCCTTCTAAATTTTAACAGTATAGTTTTCAACTATTGTTTGTGAAAGCGACATGAGTTACAAAGTCGTAACTTATTTTCCAACTGAGTGGTAAATTATTAAATATTTTGTGTGCGATATTACGAGTTGGTGAATTGAATTGAAAAAGTTGAGTGAGGAAGTTTCGAGTTTGGAGATTTTACCTACATCATATTAAAGCACAAGGTATAGAGAAGTTTTTCACCACGTTGTAGCTCTTAATATGCAGTCCGAGCTGCGAGCGAGGAGCGCTAAGCGATTTCAGCACAACAGGGCCAACGTTGAGAAGAACAATTCTTTGGAGTATTGTTCATGTCAACACTTCAGAATTCATTCTATTATTATGTTTCATAAAGGCATTGCACTCCGGGTCACAAGGGAAAAACCAAAGTCAATAGCGACACAGTTAACATTCTAGGGTGGTTAATTTTCTTCACTTGGAGAGTTAAACAAGTTGAACTATTTCAGTGAAAATGGTATGAAAATTTCATATTGAGAGCGAAATGTTGATCAACGAAATCCAAAACCGTCTACTTTGTGGAATATTTCGAGCTAAGAGAATAAATCAAAAATATATTCATCGTGGCTGGAGATTGCTGAGGCATTAATTCCGGATTTTGAAAATGAAGAGTTGTAGAGAAAATAAATATGCCAAAAATTTACTTATAAAATTCATACGTTTTTGTAGCGTGATCTATTTCTTATGATATATTGGACATTTGTAATTGTAGGCCTATTATAGATTTTTTCGTTTTACTACTCAATTTAGTTGAAAGTATCTTGCATGTATAAATATAAAATAATTAAAAATATGTTTTATCAAACATGACGTTTTTAAACGTTTATAGTTTTGTTTGGTATAATGGATAAGTTAATTTTTTGTCGGGGGAGCGACTATTATAATGCGAACAGAAATATTAATACTAATAATGAAGAATTAAATGAATGGGGTATTTTTAACAAATATTTTTTTTCTGAGCTTGAGCTCAGAACATTATCGAAATCTACATTGAGAAAGGCATACCCTGGCGGTGTCTCCTCTGCGCATGCGTTGTACTGTGCGTTTAAAGAAACGGACGACGATCTGTTATCCGTGTGCCCTCTCAAAAACGCGCGTTCAATGTGTCGACCATTCTGTGGCATCATGATTACGCTTGTTGCAAACAAGGTTAGAATTGTGTGTTTTCGTGGCAATGGAAACAAAAATTTGAGTGACTCTTGACACAAAGATAAGGCTACAAATTAAGAGAAAGAAAAGTTTGGGATTGTGAAGATTATCGCTAGTATAATTCTGGACGACATTCGTTCAAAAGTTTATGAAAAACTATTTTACTCTCCATCTGATGATTTTCTCAAGGATGTTGAGAGTAATGTTCCAGAATCCCTCACTGTTATTGGATACTTTTATTTTACATAAAAAGAAGGAAAATGTTAAGAAGTGGAAGATTAAATCTACGTCGATTGCTCACATAATTAGCTGCGCGAGGCCCAACTCATTTTTGTCTCCTGTGAACATTGATCTTGGAAGTTAGTGGATATTTTACATTCCTTTGGTTCTTGCTCCTCCTACAAAGAAACATTATTTTTTGAACTCTCAGCTTAAAAAAATGCGCTCCACTTTGAATATTTGTGGTTAATCAGTTTTTCAGTTCGTTTGATAATGCAGATTTCAACACTAAAACTTTGGATGGTCTTCAAACGTTCCGTGCTATGGGTGGAATACAGTGTGCCATCTACTGCTGTCCTTTCTGATGGAATAAGAAAAATTTATTTATTTTCCACTCCAGTATGATACCCAGTTTCTCAAGAAAATTTCTTATCAAATAGGAACAACAAAAATAGACTCATCAATATACTCAAGTCTTACTTCGAGTCAAAAAAGTTTGAAGTTTTTCAAGCACCTGAAGACCTATGATAGTAAAAAAGCAACTGAAAAGTAAAAATATTTTAAATCCGCCATCGTCGATAGTGAAGACATTGATCTTCGCATTCTCATGACGGAACTAACCAAAGGCATTAGAAATATAATTTTTCTGAATTCTGGTAAGGCAAAAAATGTGGCTAAGTTATACAACCGGCAAAGAATCAATGATGAGATTGTTGCTGATAATATCCTCCTTTTACATGCGTTTAGCGGGTGTAATACAACGTCTGCCCTTATTCAACAAGACAAAAATAAATTTGAGAAAACACACCACCTTGGCGACTTATGTTAGTCTATTCAAAGATCCCAAATCCACTCCTTATGTTATATCTGATACTGTTTGTAAGGTCTTGCAGTATTTATGTGGTAATCACGAGCATGGCACAGGAAGTCTTAATAATTACACTTATAAATGTTTCAATCAGTCATTCTCAAAAAATAATCCAAATCTGGCATCTCTACCACCCACCGAAAGGACCGCAAGGCAACATCCACTGATCACGTATCAGTCTAACGATGGCTAGGAGAAGAAAAATCTCCTTGTGAATGGGGATAGTAACAGAGCAAACGTGGTTTCATTCCTTTTATCACATCAAGACGTTCCTGCTCCCGATTTCTGATCATGATTTCTTGCAAGTGCGAAAAAGGTTGCACGGTTGTCTAGGATGCACCTCTATTTGCAGCATCTGTTACAAACTTTGTGAAAATGTTCCTCATTATGACATTTTCCTTGAAGACGACGACATGGCCGACTGTGACACATTTGACTTCTGGATGACAATACGCAATGAACATACCCGGGTTCAAATAAGACTGAGTCGAGGATCCCAACGCCCACTCCCATCACTGCATCTTCAGTCACCTTTGATGACAGCATATTCACCTAAGGCAAACGAATGGGTCCATGCATTCTTTTATATGGGTGCGCACCCTTTTCAATGGGTCCACGCACTTTTTAAGTTGGAACATTAATTATAAGAGTATACTTTGTATACCTTGTTATGGTAAAATAAATATTATTTTTGATTATGCTATAATACAAACAACAATATAAAGAACACATAATTTAATAAAGAATTGTTTAGCCTATTACTGGAAAAAATGCTTATAAAATCACTCTTTAGGTTATTAATTATCCTAAATCTTCTTCCTATTTGCGTTAATCAACGAACTCCCTTCTGCAAATCAGGATTTCGTAATGAAATTTGAAATACACGAAAAACAGCTTCAAGCTTTAAAAAATTATTTTTCATACATCTAACAAGAATGCATTTCGCAGAATAATAGTTTATCGTCTCGAAATATTATCTTGAAAACTTATGAACTTACACTTCTCGGTAAAAGTCACCGTGGCACAAGTGGCAGCGACGCAACTTTTCCCTATGACAGAGCTCGTAGGTTCAAATCCACCTTGTATTTTTATTTACTTTTGTGAATATAATATTGTGCCGTTTTATACGTTGGGACTGTTTTTAACAAGTAAAGAAAATCAATGTGTTTGATATATCCTTTATCCCAGAAATTGCGGCAGATATATTTATACGCAAACTTGAAATTCGAGTTGAACGACAAAAATTACATGACTATCAGTCAAATAAAAACTTCTAAATTTTGCAGGTAAAGCCCTTTTTTGTTTCCAGTTTCTTGGACTATAAGTGAATCACGGATCCTCACTTCCCATTTATGACTTAAGATTATTATCCCCCACGTGGTCATACGCTGTTTGCAACTTCTTTTTGGATAATAAAGTTTGTAATTTTTTCCAGGCATATTCTTAAGTATAATGACTGGCAGGAAAAAGAGGTAATGCTAAGATTAGGGCAAGCAGATATATCTAGTGACACCGAACATATTGTTAGTCGCGCGGGGGAGAAGAAAAGCGTCCACGGCACTTTAATTGTCCACAAGTTAGACATTAGTGTCTGTACTTTTGTAACAAGCTTCACTCACAATCATTCTCAACGCAATCAAGAATTTAAAAAAAACATTGTATTTTACCCATTCAAAATGTAATGTAAAAATAATGGTTAAGATATTTTCAAAATAACGCACTCCTTAAAAAATAAGATGTCTCATTTACACATGCGAGCTGGATTGAAAACAATGGCATTTTTCGTCTATTTCACAATTTTTAAGGAATTAGTTGCTTGCTTTTTCATTCACAACTGTGCATGAGTTTTACACAGCTAAAAATTAATAACGCTTCCCATCACATTTACATCATTATGATGCAAGTACGTATTGAAGAATAACTTCTTACGAGCTGTTTTTCGCCTGTCTCGAGGGAACGCTCTCGAGAGCGGAAATGAAAATTTATAAATAAGACAGAGAAGAATACAACATGTTGTTTAATTGTTGATTTAACCTACACTAATTATGGAGAAAAAAGCAATCTTAATATTAACTAAACACATACTTAATTCATCAGGAGGCAACTTTGTCCAGCAGTTCAGAAAAATTAATATTTCATAGAAGATTTGATTTACCTCGGCCGATAATCTGCTCAATCTAACAACAGGTTCCTTCAGCTTAGTGTCAGGTACTGCATTTGATCTTTTGTCCTTACAATAAAGTCTTCCGTCTTCTTTTTCTGGACCAACTGGCGCAACACTAGCTTGTGCTGGAGATGAGCCTAATGAAAAACAACTTAAGTTATAAACTAATCTACAAATGGTAAATAGAAAGAGCAATGAAGAAAAACAATATTGTAATAAATACTCGAATTTATACTGGTGATATATATATATATATATATATATATATATATATATATATATATATATATATATATAATGATCTTGGACTGGAGGCACTCTAACTCAAACGGAGGCAAATATTTTCCTTGGACAAAATGGAATATTATACCCAAAACGTATCTTTTTAAGTTACCAACAAAAAAAAATTATATTTAAAAGCATAGCACACGTCATAAATGATTCGACGTGTCTTTTTGCGACCGATTACAGGCAACTTAGACACTGACGAGCAATGATCAAAATTGCACCAAAACATACGTCGTGACACTACGGAAATTCCTAGGGTTCCAATACATATTACGAAATCAATCTTCGAAACAAACTCAACTTATTTTTCGGTGAATGCCATGATTAAGCACAGCAACCTCAGATTTCCCTTACAACTGTAATTTCACAATGCTTCAATAACGATTTACTCAAAATTAGTTAGTTTCAAGCATTTTAAAAAGTTACAGAGTTAATGAAGGTTCAACGCCTATTAGGTGCTCCCATGATATGGGTTCATCTATAGTGCTCCGGTATGGGAAGGTAGAAAGGAAAGAAGGAAGGAAGAAAGGGTGTATGTAAGCATTCTGTTGAGAAAGACCACACATTTAAAGACTTAAAAAAAGGTGCAATGTGCGAACCGAATGAAGAACGCAGTACAGTTTGATCACAGCTTGTTAGAGACAAAACAAATAACAGCAGTTAAAGTGTACTTGCGAAGAGATAGATAAGGCAAAACATTGGTATTATAGTATTAGCTTCAGGGTGTACTTTGTATGTATACCATTCAGCAGTCTTCCTCAGGGAAATAAACCGCTCCCGTCGGTATGCGTGCGTATATGGACGGCGGGAAACTGAAGTGGGATTGAGCGCGTCCAATCAGTGCCGGGCACCAAGTCAGTTGTCAGTGGTCACTCAGTTCGGGGTCTTTGGTCGATCCATGAAAGCGGTGGGATTGGAGAAGGGGATCTCCAACCGTCAGTAATAATTGGACAAGCAGAGACGCGTCATGCGCTAATTCTTTGTCTACGTTGATGTTCAGGGTGAGTCTGGCTTTTTCCATTGACTACTACACTCCGAAACTACCAGCAATTTCATCTCATCAAAACTTATTTAATTTCATCTCATCAAAGTTTATTACGTGTTCCATATTTTAGAGCGTTAACCGATTTCTCAAAAATATAGTGGAAGAGGCGGATGTGCTCACGTATCCATTCTTATACAGTTCGCCTTATCTTTCTTATGTACACAATGGTAACTACCCAAGCTTGCGAGGTGGTTAAAGAGTTATCTTCATGCCACTCTCTTTTAGAATTTCATCGGTCCTGCCCGTTTATCCTTTTAAATAAGGAAGTGCATCAAATCTTCATAAAATGGTTGTCTTGAGATTAATAGGAGTGACGATTTTTCTAGTCTCCCGTGCCTGAGACATGGTGTTGTGGCTATACGCAATTGATCTCAATTTGTTCTTCAGTTTCTAGGGGAAAATCCCTGTGTTGCAAATCTTAGTAGCGTTTCTAGATAGGAAAGTCTTCAACACGCCTTTCTTGGTCACCTGCCGATGTGAGTTCGTGTGGCTGTATCTGTTCGTATGGGTCGATTTCCAGAGCACAGATTGACCCAAGCTTCCTTCTAAAAGTTTCTAGAATAGTACGTCTAAGAACGGAGGAAATTCCTCGTATCCAATTATCATTGAAATTTTAATTTTTGGATAACATTTATTATTCAGAGATTAGAGAGTTTCAGAATTATTGGATTGTGGTTCACCATTGTATTGAATGAAACTACGCGAATTGTTCTCATTACATCGACCACTCTTTCCGTACTTCGAGAGCGAATAGGTCTAATCACGATCCTCGCCCCGATGCAAAATATTTTATGTTAAAAAGAATGGGAAAATATATATAAATGGAAATGTGTCAGAAGAGAAGAATGGAAGGAAAGAATTAGCTAGGGAATTGTTAGTGGGCTGGAATACACGATAGAACAGAAGCTGTAAAGGGAGGAGTTACGAATATTTGCGAGATGTAAGGTACCAAGATAAGAATAAGAATAGTTTGTGCAAAGCCCATATCCGTTGGAGTTCATCACTGGACATGGTAATTTCAACACATATTTATGTCAATTCGCAAGAGAAGAGAATGGACTGTGTTTATGTCGACAAGGAAAGGAGACAGAAGACCATCTACTATGGGATTGTGCACTATTTATACAGGAAAGAGGAAGGTTTTTGGGAAGGCTGCGGAAGATACAAGTCATCAACTTTAGAAATAAAACCAAATTACTAAAGGATAAGCAGGCTTACGAGTTATTTGAACAATACGTATAGGAAACTGCAATCTTACGTGATTTCTTTCAGACAAATGGGTGATATGAGTGGTGGAAGGATGCTGCCCCAGGAAGAGAAGAATAGCTGAGAATAGAAAAACGAGATAAATAACCATGAGTAAACCGGAATGACATTGTTGAAGACGGGGTTAAATTGATTGAGTTACTATACATACGACTTCATTAGATTATGAGTTACATAAAATAAGATTTAAATTGATAAAACGGTGCGTCTCGTCTTCACTAGTTGAAATTCCTTCATTCCACTGATCACCGGTGTACATCGACCAGTGCATTACGACTGTGTTATTGTTAACAGGAAAAAGGAAATGTGTTGCATTACTATCGGATTTTGTATTATAGACTGTACACTTCTAGCCGTGGAGAGCACAAAAAAAATCTAGAAAAAAAAAAAAAAAAATTACATCTTTTGATTTTTATTGTTCTCCATAAACACAAGTGAAAAATCTGGTGTTATGAATTACTATTAATTTTTTTATGCTTCAAATATTCGCAAAAAGCGATATTTTTACCGTTTTCGTCGACTTTATAATTTTTAGTAAGATAAACGAAAAGTGCCAAAAATAGTTATTCAGCGAATAATCATTGACTTTGTGCAAACATTTAGTAATTTCAAGGTTTTACTTGCAAAATATAGAGTTCATAGCTTTTTTTTAAAAAAAACACTGCTAAAACGAGCAGACACATTATTAAGGAATAAAATTTATAGTTGCACTCAGAAGAATACTGTGATCACATTATAATTGAATTGAAACATTTAAAACTATTTACTCAGTCTCCAGCAAGAGATAAATAAAACCAGGTTTGGAATAATCGGTCGGCAGTGCATTAGTCATGCGCATATCACTTCACTGCTTGGTATAACTGTAGAGTCCAATCTGTTGACTGAATACGGTATTGGCAACAACGCGTGAACAAAAAGAAAAATATGGTCTGTACAAAGACCGGACCTATGTATTCCCATGTATTATGACGCATTGAATTTAAATTCGGGGTCTGAATTGCTCCACAATATAACAAATAAATATATAAAAAATAATGAGATGTCATAAATTGTAAATCACAACAATTATAATAATTATGTAAGGAAATGATTCGCATTATAAAAACAATTTCAAATATTTTAATAGACACTTTTACTACATTTCACTATTTAAAATATAAAATAATTTCATTTTGTTTCGATTGCATATATAAGAAAAGAAATATTCGTAATTGGAATGGATTCGGTCAAGAGAACAATCAGATTGGTTACAGCAGTTATTTTTATGAATACGGCGTACATCTGATAGAACCTGCATCAAATATTGTGCAAGAATTGATTTTGTGTGTGTGCTGATTATACTGTTGTATCAATGTGCGACTCTGTATAAATCAATTAAAAAAATTATGTACTTAATCAGGTCATTTATTAAAATCACTGTCTATTCTTACTTATGATGATTAATTTAATTTTAAACGTTCTAAAAGAGGTATTTTTACTACTTACTACTCATTGAATTACAAAATTATTATATTTATTTTATATCTAATATATATTATAAAATAAAAAAGCAAGATTTATTGTTTATTCTTGAAATGACAAAATTCTTAAGTAAAAGTGAAAATATAAACGAAGGATTCTCAGGAAAAGGCCAGTTGGGCGGTGCGACGGTTCGCCTGTTCTCTTTACATATTGTGTGTTTGTCGCGTCGCCCTTTGATCCGTCAAAAGCCTGCGGAATCCTCAAAGCCGCTAGCGTTTTCAAGGTGGTCTTGCTAATAACTCGCCAGGTATGCGCGCAACATACCTTCCGCTCTGGCTGCCGACGAAAGTAAGGGTACGGGAAGGAAAAAGGGAAAACAAATGCTATTCTGAACACATTTGTCATTGTCGCTTTGAAAAGCGAAGGGTCTACTAACCACCACCGACCGAGGAAGTATGACGAAGTGCAGTGCACGTCAAAGAGGCGGTGCAGATATTTTCGTGGAAAGCTCAACCTTCCACCCCAGACACAGTTTGTAGGCTGGCTTGTAGCTGCTGAGCTCGAGCGGGAAGGCCCGCCGTACACTGGATTCACGAACCAGTACATGATCAGGGCCCCACCATGACAATGGCTCTCAGCTTCACCGCACATTGAGCACCGGCATACGGTGGAAATGAGCACCACGCGTTTGCGCCATCTGGTCACCCTTCCCTCTCCCCTTTCCACAGCAACCCGAGCACTTGCCTCTCGTAATAGCATAAAGGCGGCTCCACACATTCGTTATTTGGCGAACCCCAAGCAACCGAACAGCGAACCCCGAGCAACAGCGACTTGCTCGGATATTTCCCGAGCATTCGCCTATTTGCGATCACACTGATCCAGACATAAGCAATATGCTGAGCACGTGCTCGCTCTGGGAACGACGTATATTCGTGTTTGTGATTAGAAGTTATGGAGAGTGAATCTGAAGTAATCACACATTCTGCTGCGTATGTAATTGTGTCTTGTGAAATGTCGCTAAGTAAATGGGTCTTATCTAATCTTAATTAAATCAGTAAAGTTAAATAATTAATAAGCTAGATTTTATTCCATATGGATATAGCTATAGTAATTGGTTTTCTCGAATGTTAAGACCCTTACAATCATTATAATTTTTATCCACTCTAAAAGAATCAATATTGTATAAATATCGTAATTTGTGTCTCCACAAGAGTCCTCTCTATTTATTTATTGAAATATCATTCATTACTTTTAAATGTTATATTTTTATTATTTATCATAAACCTTAATAAAAACAATGTAAAGACACAATAAAAAAGTAAAATACAGTGAATAAAAATCTTTTTGGTTTAAATCACTCATCAAATATATTATAGTCAAAAAGCAGTTGCAAACTGCGTATCACCACGTTGGGGATAATAAAAAGGTTACTTCTTCACTAATTCATTACTTCCAATTTCACTATTTTATCACTACTAAAAACACTTATAAATTACCTTCCACGATAAGGAGAAAAATTATAAATAATTAGTTTTTTCAGTAATTACTTACACGAAATAACTTAAAATAGTAATACTCGTATAAATTAATCATGTTACGTCGAATGAAAATGGGAGACGGGACCGGGATTCGAACCCGGGACATTGAGCTCTACGCGCTCATGTGCCTACCAACTGCGCCATCCCGTTCGCCTCTCGGGCCCGTCTACCATTCTCATTCAACTTGTGAATACGGCGGTGAGGTTCACCGCAATCTAAGAGATTTCTAATACTCGTATATTTGCTATCCTTAGTGTTTCTAAAAGCACGAATATGTGGACAGATCTAAGAAACTCGCGAATATTCGCCTTTGTTTGGCTTCCTTTGATGTGTCTCAAAAGACCGACATGCTGCGGGAAAGGGCGAGCACCGGTATTCGTGTAGCGACGAATAACGAGCAACCCATCCACACTATTCGGCGAGCTCGGGATTCTTCGAATGACGAATGAGTGAAGCCGTCTTAAGGAAAATTCTTTCCTCATTTTCCGTGAAGTTAGATTTGCCATTTGTGCTCAACGACTTCGATACTTCAAAGAAATTTAATCTCTTAAATATGGGAATTTTTAGTACCTATAAGTACTCGTCTCATTTGAAAATTTGTGCAGCACAAAATTACGGAAAATTGTACACGTATGTTTAACTATAAATGCTCAAGTTTATTGTGACAAAATTTAAAAACTCTAAAACATTCATTAAATGTTACAAATGCTTTCTCAATTCCCGCAGAAACTTAAATTACCCAGCGCCAGGAAACTAATTCCAAACATTTCAAATACATTTTGATTAAGTTCTCGAATAAATTAATCATGGTGAAATTGGGAGAGGGTGCAATATTCAGAAACACATTGGCAGTGATGACAAATTATCTCTGTACTTGAGGTTTGAAACATCAGATACCAATCACCGTAACAATACTACAGCATAAAATGGAAATTTCTTATTGTTACGGTAAGTTACGACTATATCGGTTTGTGCGATTATTTAATATGTACGACGATTTACTTGACTTCAAAGACTACAAGAGGAATAATTAGACTTAAAGCGAAATCATATTCAAATGTTACTTTTCGTCATCTTTATATCACTGTAAACTTACTACACTTGTTAATTGATAACCCTATGAAAAGTATGATATATTCCAAGGATATATTAAACTACAGGAGTAGTAAGAAAGGGACGAGAATAATATGATTTATAATTGATGTTTTATTTCCATTTTACTTTACTATGATTCTAGAACAAAATACTGCTTTAACTTCTACGGAGTAGCATTTACATTCCAAATATAAAAAAAATTAAAAAAAAAAAAATTCCCCGAAAAACAACAACATTGTCTGCTTACTTTACAGACACTATTCGCGCGGTACTTCGGAAACGTTAGTGAAATTAACTAACTTCCACGTACACAAACTGCCTACAACTAAAAATGCAGTTTTTAATAGAGCTCTTTAAAGTTTGTGTAAATATTGTGTCACTGTATACACTGTGGTATTTATGTTAAATGATTAAATAAAGAATACGTAAAGTTACATATTTTATGATTAATTTGTGCTTGATTCTTTACTTACGTCGCGTTTGGTGTCCATGTTCTGTATTTTTTACGTAATTTCAAAAATGCCAGAAAAGATGCGATATCTTAATAAATAAATAAAATCATTTTTTTCCTATTAGGGAGGAAATATCTTCCTACATCTGGTCCAACTGAGTGGAGTTCGTGATTTGTGAAATGGATTCTGAATCGCCACATATTTTACGGTTAATTTTATCAATGATATGTTAAGGTAATTATGTCGTGTTTGCTATCGTTTTTCTTTATTTTGTCCGTAGATTCCAAAAATACCGGAATATATGCGATATGTTTAAAACTAAATAAAATCATTATTTATATTAGGAAAGAAACTTGAGCCCAACATGTAGCCAATGCAGACTGCCTTTCGGATGAGAAGGATCGGGTCTTGCAGGTAGCAAGGGACATTCGTCAAGACAACCCACGGGAAAGGAAAATCTATGTTTCGTTCACAGACGAACCAGCACTGCCGCGGTGCAGTTCCGGTGGAAAGCAGGCATTTGCCGTTCCTCAGAAGAATCTATGCTTTCCCGAGCACCCAAGTGGTGAAGGCACGTAACCTGGGCCCAATATACGACGGGCCTCATGAAGCGTCAGCTCAATGTACATAAAAATCATATTAATTCAGACAGTTCAGTGCAATCTTTCGAGCACAGCGGAGAGTTTTACTACGTATCTACTTACTTCCTAAAAATAATTTCAAGACGTTTCTACACTTTCTAAAATAAATTCCTAACAGCGCATAAATTTTGCAAAAAACAAACAAACAAAGATTCTAAACTGTAATACGACCTACCTTCTTATATCGTTACGTTTTTGGGATCTTGAGGGATAATTTTCATTTCAGGGACCAGTAGATACCATTTATTTAACACGTTAACTGAATTTCATTGTCATTATGAAAAAAGTTTCCAAATGATTTTCCTTCTCTTAAAATTTCTTTGATAAATTTCACTACTTCAGACAATTCATTATTCCGTATTATCGGTTTTCCCCAGTTGATTTGTTAACACACTGTTGCTCAAGGAATGAGCGCGGCACACTCTTCAAGTTTTTTTACAACCACCTAACGTTGACAGTACTGACATCTAATAACTAATTGCTGTCATCAAGAGAGTGGGGCGGGAGAGGATTTCTTACAGAGTTAATACGCACACTTCTGTACAATCAGTAACGTATTCCACGTCACTGCACGACGCATTATTATTTTCTGTGGAATAAATAATATTTGCGAATGTTCCATTTAAATTTGAGTAACTTTTGTTTATATTTAGTTCGTATTTAATGTGAAATGTTTTAACTCGAGTCAAAATCAGCTGATTGTATCGTGGTTACCAAAGGAAACCGAACCAGGAAAAAAGTTTAGAGTGGGTGGTTATATTTCTTTCGGCAATTCTCAATACATTAATGTGAATACTACTGACATGAATGCGAATAGAAAGGTAAGTAAGATTGTACAGACAGAAAACTTAGACTAATAAATAAATAAGCAATACCCCCTATTTTTTAAAGTTTAAGGTTATCAATTAATTTTTATAAAGTAATTTATGAATTGATTTAACTGAACGTTAGTATTTAAGCTACACTGTATCTTCATTTTCTCCAAAGACACGTATTGCAACAAATAGTAATTAGCAATTGTTAGTATTTATCAATTGTACTTAGTGGTAGGCACTTACTAAACAGACGTGTTTGAATTATTATTGTTGTATTTGTAAATGAGAAATGTAGCGTGCTATTGAAGCTTATCTACGTGGAACGATAGGAGTTGGGTGGTAGGCCATTGTTAGTAGGTGGGCCGGTTAGCTGGGTTTACCAACAGTTAGTTAGAGGGGTTAGTAGAAGTTAGTAATAGAGTTATTGATACTAGGACGAGCCGGATAGAGGAAGGAAGGTTTGCCTTTCATTAGTCACAGGTATATGAGCTGGGACATTAATGTGAAAAGCTACAAATTTTTCTGGCCCCATCGGGAATCGAACCCAGGATGACTTGGTGATGAGCGACAACACTACCACCTGCGGTGGAGCAGGTGTTCTAAAAAGAGTCCGGTGTTTGAATGAAGTTCATTTAAGTGAAGACATTTAATACCTATAAAATCTAGCCATCATAAAAAAATAAAATTCAAATAAAAAGTAAACTTTAAACGTAACCTTTCACAATGCTAAAAGTGGACAACATACCCCCTTGTTGAGAAGTTGGAGCAAGTAACCTTGAAATCGGTACGTTGTTGTAGCCGCGCCAGCATATGACCGAGCAAATAAGATTTAAAACTGCGGGCTGGCCAACATTTGTAACGGTCCTCTTTCCGTAAGTAGAAAGAAGGCCCCTGAAGGAGGGTTTCGGACAAAAAGTTGCATTTTTCCTGTCGAGCGCTCTCTTCTGAAATCCATTTGATATTCATCCAATCAAACAGTCGTTTTTGCCCATTTTATAACTTTCCGCAAATAACTTCAAAAAGGTTTCCCATACATCGAAGCAAGCTGATAGATCAATATCATGTGAAGTTATCTATCTTCTATCCCTATCCTTAATGAAATATTCGTGACTTCACTATATATCACTGCTTTGGGAAAATGCCCTCTTTGTAACTATTATTGAATAATCGACAGATCTTTTCTCAAATTACCGAGTAACTTGATTGAATTAATTTTGTTGGTTATGCCATCGCATCAAGGATTCTTTCCTCTATTTTTCCTTTTTACTATTCTATCCACTTCTTCTTAATGTATTTTGGCTATCTCTCGTTCTTTTGCTGTCATTCTACATACCATCTCTATCCCATCTCTTGGTAATTTTGTAACAACGCATAATATGTTTCTGTACACCTTACCGTTTGCTCATTTCCTTCCTGAATTGTACTCAATTTCTTTCTCATTTTTCCTCTTTAAGACCAGACACTCCATATACATTATTCTCCACACTTTTAAACACACATTTCTCCCAAAATTCAAACTTGCACTCTTGTATTTTTTTTTCTTAATTTTTCTTTGTGCCTCTCTGTATTCACGTTCTTCCTTTTCAGTTGATCCTCCTCTCCGTCTCGCACGCTGCAGTCGTCTACTGACTTATGCTCATTTTTCAATATGTCCAAGTGTGTAAGGCGCGCAACACAACTCCCACTCCAGCCCCGTGGACGGACGTCCCGACGTTTTGAAAGCGTGGAAGGTTACGCGCACTGCTTTGGAAATTCCGGAACCTGGCTGGGTGAAGGAACCATTCACTCTCCAAAGCGCAGAGGATTGTGATCTGCGTGTTTTCTGCTCCCCATTCTATTCTGATCACTCAACACAATGGAAGTGACAAATACCTAGTCCAAGCGAGTGCCCGCAGTCATAAACTGTTAATTAGTCTCCCGGAAAATTTTACAGCCCTCCCGATATTCCACAAGATCTTCCTCTGAGGACTTTTCGCAAACGGCGGTAAGTGCCTGACGGCTCAGTGGGTTCATACCAATGCAAAGAAATGGAAAAAACTTTGGGAAATCCGGGATGGTGGTGCTGACCGTCCCAGTGCGCGGGTGGCTTTATACCTTCTACCAAGTATTCCCCTGTCCTTATGTCGTGTTTCATCGGTAGTCATATCATGACACCCTATTCAGGTTATTTAAATATGGTCTTCACAAAAACTCACTTAACATAATTGAAACTAAAGGCCATTTTGTTATTTCTTTAATACTGTCGATAGTCTGGAAATAACATAAATGTCTCCTTTGTTGCTACCATTTTGAAACTCATTTCCGATACTACCTCTTTAATCTCGCATCCTTTGAAGATACTTTTCCCTTTCTTTTCCATATAATTCTAAATTCCAGTACATGAGTACACGCTTTTCTTACCCTGCCTCACATTTACACATATCGTCTTTTAAACGGAATCTATTTAAACAGTTTTAAAGATACTAAAATAATTAAGTAAATCACATAAATATGATTCACATATCTGGAGAAACCGTTTCACCTTCGCCTATGGTGTAGATAATCCCCATGTCAGTTACGTAGATCTTGAAAATAATGCGAACCTACCGCCTTCAAGTAATTAAAAATTTTAAACGACAGTAAAAAATTGAGAAAGGAACACACAAAAGTGACTCATAAAAACCGAAACAATTTCGGCATCCGCCTTATTCAGTCACGTAGAGAATAAGATTCTCCTCGCTTCGGTTTACGTTCACAAACTGTCACACGAAAGGAAAGAAAAGTAGGTGGGAAATATGAATTTGACTAATTTACTACTGTCTAGTTAAACCGGGATGGGTCGAGGTTCCTAGGGACCATATGAAACATAATTCACGAATTTTTACATCTATGGGTTGGAAATGTTTAGGGAGAGATTCGAGAATAAATTTAAAACATTCATTATATGTATTCATGCAGTTTAGCGTGGGAGCGGACAGGTAGAGAAAAAACGGATTTGTAGCAAAAAGATGTTTGTCCGTCGGTCGGTAAACGTAAACCGGACAAATATCGGTTTATTTTCTACGTGACTAATGAAGGCGCAAATTGAAACTGTTTCGTATAATATGTGACTTCTATGTGCTTCTTTCTATTTTTTATTATTCATTAATGAATTCAAGATATATTGCAATGAGCATTTAATACATTAATTAAGAATTAGAAGGAATAATATTGAAAGAACCACCGTTACGTACTCGAGGACACTGCGTTTTTGAAAAAGAGCGTGAAAAAGCAAAAATAAGATGGTTGATGCGTGGCGTGGGTGACCGCACAAAGAATCAAAATAAATCGTAAAAAAACAGACCCGTCGAAGGAAGGTCGCCCTACGCAGTAGAACGCGTAGCGCGGTAGACAAAAGTCGAAAAGAAACAAAGCGTAGGAGTGTGAAAATAACCCAGGAGGGAAGGACACAAAATTTAACAAAGGAAGTGCACTTTAGAAATTTAGGAAGACGATCTAGAAATTCAAAAAGAGGGTTCTTGGGTATTTCAAGACAAACCATAATAAAGAACAAAGCCCTCAAAAAGGGAAAGTCGAAACGACAGAGGATTACATTAGAGATTGCGCTGAGGGACGTAACGCGTGATTGCGAACAAGTTAGTGAGTCGCCAAAAACCCAAGAAACAAAGATGACTGACAAGGGAAGCAACTCGAAACGGACAATTGGTTCGCGCGACGGAGATATCTAGATGACTTTAGAATAAGCCGGAGTGTCGGGGATTTGAAAGTGGGAACGTCGCACACAAGGCGACAAAAAGATGACACGCCGCCGCGCTGAGAGAATAGGATCCCGAGAGTGGCTAGGGCCACGTGTTCGTGCCGAAACGGCGACGAAACGTGCGTCGTTGCGTTCAAAAAGAGGCCTTGTGATCCGTCGATAACCAACTGAAGTCTTCTTTAGAGAACCAATCGAACCACGTGGAGTAGATCAAATGAAGTAATTAGTTCAAAGCGAAACGTGATGCGCGCGAAAGCGCTCAGGATAACTAGAGATCTTACTTATCTTACTTGCTTACTTACTGACAGAGATCTGACTTACTTGGAATCACTCAGAGACACAGGCGTGGAGTTTATTTAGCGAGTCATGCCGTCAACGAGATACTTAGAAATTTCGTGATCAGACACATTCTTTTGGTGATCCGCCACTGAACTTTTTTTTGCGTTGCTCCGCTTCATTGCAGATCATTGCAGGTTACCTTTAATTACCACGTAACAAGAATGATCGTCTTTACTAGGTAGTTCGAGCGCGACAACTAGGATCGAGTCATTAACAAATTACGTCGTTTTTGTTTAATTAGGGCGGTGAATTCTGCTTAAGAGATCATAATTACCTAGTTATCGAGAGGCTTCAGTATCAGAAATCCTCTCACATACTTCGACTCGGGCTTCAATACGTCAACTAGCGAAAGGGTTAAGTGCCTTAATTAGACCGTCGAGTGGTCCGTGCTGACTAGAGGCGAGCCGTATGGTACTTCGAGGGGTGACAACAAGTCAACAGCTGTCACGTGGCTTCCGACAACAAGTGAACAGCTATCAGGTGGCTGTGCCATATCTACAAGGTGGCCCTTGGGTCAGTTACAAACATTCAAAAGGTAAATGCTTCTGACAGCAACCAGAAAAGTAGCAAAAGTGGCGAGCGATTATGAATAAGCGTGTGCTCCGTTGTTAAAGAACCAAGACAAGGTGTAATTTTAGTAACAATCAATACAAACAATTTATTTTGGTAATTGAAATTTCAATTCATTTATTGGATATGAAGCTAATCAGGTTGCGACTAGAAGTGAACCAACGCTTCATGTAAAAAAGTGTACGATGGTGATAACGTTTGTTTTTGAGGGAAAGTGTGTGGAATGTACGCATGAGTAGAAATCCAATTATATTTTCAATGTAATTAAAACCTAATTTATCTCAGCTGTGTGGATTATTATCTATTCAGTGTGTATTCTCTTTTCTAATAAATGGGCCGAACCCGCCCCATCCTAAATTAATTCATTTAGCTAGCCGGAACAGGATTCTGACCGCTGAGTGGGCCAGGTAGCCTGATTAAACACTACACTATTATCCAATTTTTCCCGTTACAATATATTGTAAGGAATGATTAATTCCTCGCTATTATTCATTTATTCTTAATTATTTGAAAATAATAAATATTTCGAGAGGGAGCGGAACATGCCGCGCGACCAAATGCAAAGGACGTTAGTGGGAAGGGGAGACGAGACCGTTTCGTAGGGTCGAGGCACTTTCCTTGTTCGAAGGGAAAGCCAAAAAAAAGTCTAGTTAAGCGCGCCAGCGAGCTACGCGTTATATTTGCAAGAGCTGAAGGAAGAGAGGAAAATTAAATTAATGGCCAGAAATATCGGTAAAATCTAAAAATAGACGAAAAATTACTTGAGATTTCGGAAAGAAGTTCGGGCCAGAATCGGTGACATGTTCGGGTGCAAGTGCGCGGTTATAGAGAGAAAACATGGAAAGTTTCCAGAGCAGTAGAGGTCTTTTGTGAAGCCCGTTGTAGCGAGCTGATGATCGACGGAAACTCACAAACGGTGGGAAAAATTAAGATTGGTTTAGCGACGCTACAAGGCCCAAGAGACGTCAATAAAAATGAGTGACGAAGAGCAGAAGGGACGAAGGGCAAGACGACTGGGTAGGAATCGTCGTAAGGCCTAGAATATAGAAGAGTCAAATATATGGGTCGGACACACTAAATTCAAAAGGCCGTCCAAATTAAACGTCGCCTCGATTGCAGACGAGGATCTGGGTCTGGCTAATTTCACCGAAGGGATATTACTGGAAGAACGCAATTCCGAGACCAAGGAAAATTACAAAAATCTAGCCCCATGATTGGCTCGTAGACAACAATACGTCACAACAGAACCCGCCAATAAACGCAACTCCATGTGGAGTAACATTTAAGCTTGATTGGATAAGAAAGGACACATGACGCCACGGAGGGAGATGTATGA
Organism: Laupala kohalensis; assembly: GCA_002313205.1. Taxonomy (NCBI): domain Eukaryota; kingdom Metazoa; phylum Arthropoda; class Insecta; order Orthoptera; family Trigonidiidae; genus Laupala; species Laupala kohalensis. The sequence continues at coordinate 305,488 of NNCF01126893.1, forward strand.
TCGCAAGCTTCGGGGTGTGACAGAGAAGGGATTTTACTACTTAACGACACGCGGAGATGCTCCGAGATTTTTCTTTGACTACGATAATAATCACTTCGAAAATATCATCTTAGCTTCGAAAATTTTATGTGATCATTACGAGAGTTTTCACTATCGGTACTATGAGATTACGAGCATATCATTATGCCTTTCTCAGATTTTTAACTCTAAAGTATGTCTCAGAGATCGAGTTTTAATAGTAACATCAACAATTTGATCAGTTAATTAGTTCCGGCTACCGAATTTTTGCGAGCAATGTCCGTTGATTGATACGGGTGCAAGTTCGCGCGGAATCGTAATTAACTACTCGGCCGTAAACATTTAATTCATTGCCTGAAGTGAAGCGCCTATAAACTCTTATTACGCCAATCAATTACGGCGTCATAATCCAGCTGATTTTTGGGAACGAACGAAGAAATGGAACTTGGACGGCGGCAAGGACGGTCACTGGCCTCTGGAGTTGAACGGGGCGACAGCATGGGGTAGACTGCTTCTATGAAGGACCTGGTTGTGGGACGGGCATACTGGTCTACTACTATGACCTTTTGAAAGACAGCACATCACAAAGGTAATAACGAGCTGGATGCGCCCAATGATCTCGTGTGGTTTGGCTGCGAGAAGAACAGTGCAACGAACGTACGGCTTATTGCCCTAACCAAGAACTCTTGTAAACAAATGTTATTACTAAAACCATAAGGACGAAGATGGACTTTGATCATCGGTACTCTAGTTAATTCACTGTAAATGTTCATAGCAGGAGCAATTAGGCTACCAGGATTTAATTTGACCAAAAGAGAGTAATTCAAATTTGTTATGCAGGGTCGTTGTAACTTTGGGAGTTGTATGTATGATGTTAGGAAATAAGAATGTGTATCTGTTTAAATAAATATATTTAAACAAGTTGAACTTAAATGGCGTTTTTCTTTCATAAGGAACTTTGTGTGTTTTTCACTATCATAAATGGGCCGAACCCAGAACGTGTAAAGCAGAACCCTTACGTTGCTGAACGAGCTAGCTGAAAAGAAGAGTGTTACCCACTACACCCATCATTTCGTT
>NNCF01126893.1:306595-343332 GCA_002313205.1 Laupala kohalensis
TATATATATATATATATATATATATATATATATATATATATATATATATATAACATTAACAGATAATTTATTTCTTACAATACATTTTTATCGTGAAAATAATGAGACACTACTGTCTTCTACTGAATACATACACATTATCTTTAATCTAAAAAAACGACTTTACAGTAGTAATTAAAACGTGACATATATACACGCACGCAGAAAATACTGCGAACACTAATGCGACGAGAAGGAAATAAAGGCAAAAGTGAAACGATGAAAGATTGCCGGAGAAATTGATCATGGTATAGGAGATTAGATGGAATGTTTCAAGAAATGATGGCAGCAATATGACTTTCCTCCTATATGTAAAATTTGTGGAGAAACATAGAAAATTGTTTTATTCAGGACCAGAGGTAGAGTTCATTACGGCATGGGGATTTGAAAAAGTATCTCAAGAAAAATGCCCTTGCTACAAGAATGCGTGTGGGTAGGGGAAGGAGTCGAAATATCATATGATCTGGAATTAATGCAGGAGATCAAAAGGCTCAGAAAAAAGAAAGACATTTAAAGGAGTATGTAATTTTCTAGGATATGGGAAATTAAGAACGGATTGAAAGAATATTCAAGGATGAAGACAGTTAAATAGTGCAAAAATGCCCATCACCGGGACAGAACTTCACAAAAGAAAATTAGTAAATAATGAATATTAAGCAATGTAAATAATATCGAATGATTAAGATGGGACAGAAAAAGAGTGAATGAAAAAAACTTAATGGTGAAAAAGCTGTTCCGGGGTCTGCGCGGCCTGGCATCTGCTTCGGCCGGGGTCGTTGCTCTGGAGATGGGCAAGCAAGACGCGTGTTCTTGGCGAAGTGACAATCATGCACAAGCAGGGGAGCCGAAGGAAAAGAAACCATTTTGAAGTGTCGGGAGACTCGAAGAACAAATACTCCAGTCTCGCCATTTTCGAATGCAATCGCTCTTGAATCCGCTGGTACGTGAAGGTTATGCCAGATTTTGGCATAAATTTTCAGTCGGGGACAGGCTGGTGGTATCATTTCCTGAATCGCTGATAAAACCATTCGCAAGAGGTTTACTCTAGTTCGAAATATTTATCGTTGTGGGAGCAATGATAAAGCATTACAATTTGTATATAGTTTTACAAAGTAATAATGTTTTTAATTACTAGGTTTTCTAGGATTCTCGTTACTAACACTTAGTAGTGACAGCGAGATAAGATTTACTGCTTCAAGTACCACGCAACAAAGTAGTACTGTGGCGATGCAGTATTTCCCATGTTACAAAATATTAAATAGGAACCCCCATTTTTTCATTGCAGATTTAGATTTTACCGAGAATAATTCGTAACTTCTGTGCGAAACAATTCCAATACATGACGCTTTAGTCGTCAAAATAAAATTTTTCACAAATCGGATAAAAGTCATATTACACCGAAAAAAAGGAAACTACGCTTTATTATTTATTAAAAAATGGAGACATAAAAATACAAATCAGACATGTTACATATCTTCATGTCCTAACACGTAACAAAACGTGATCTCACATCAAAGTACGGATTAAATTAAAAAACCAGCATAGTTTCAAAAATACCAAAATACCACAATTATTAAATCTTGAAAATACTAGTAAGATTTTACGATTTATTATTTTTTATCCTTTTCAAGACTCGCTGGTAGGTTTCACCAGTCGCTCGTAGGGTTTTCACTTCAGCCGGGCACCACAGTGTATTTCCTCCATGCATTAAAGACTGTTCTTGATGCATGGAGTATTTCCTCCATTCATCAAAGTGTATTTCCTCCATTCATCAAAAACCTTCTAAAACTGGGTGATTTCTAGCACGTACCATGGTATACTTTTCTAGGTAAAAATTAAATTCTGACCGTTCGCACGTTCGGAACGAGGACATAGCGGTGATACTACATTCATTGCAATTTCAATAAATTAAACACTCTAAAAGTGCATCACAATAGTATACACTTTCTATTATATGAAGATGACATAACATGCATTTGTGTTCTAATGCTCAAGCTACTAATGATGGGCTCTAATGACCTTCGATGTTGACGAGCCCTAAAGCCCCAACAAACAAAAGAAGCAGCTACTAATGAATTAAGCTTCCCAGAAGCTATGAAACGTCTTCCATCAGAAGGAAATTGACAACAAGTATTCTCGAGATATTATTTTAATCCCGTATTAAATCCAAATAAAATAAGACGGAAAATGAGACTGCAAAAGGAAATTTCAATTCTCCGAATTCCCAAGTCAATAACTTTTTAAATATAACCACAAATGTAACACGTAGTTATTGAAGTTTAAGAAATAGTAATGTTTTCATAATATAGTAATGCAGTGCACGATTTTAACCGAGCAGCACAATAGAAAAAAGTTATTGCTGATGCGAGCGAGATAAATGGACGTCAAAAATCATCCGGTGAAAAACAACAAATGAACTTTCAAACTCGGTGAAGAATATTTCCCTCCAGTCGTAGTAAGACAAGTGGACTCATTTCATTATCACATATTCATTAACCTACAACTTTCTGTCGACTAACCACAATTTTAAGAGTTAGTACGGACATTTTTAAAATTAAAATGTTTTTGAAAATACGAATGATGCATATATATTGGATATCCTGAAACTTTTCAATACTGTTTTTAATTTTCTATAAGAAAATTTCGTTCTGTATTTCTGAATTGTTCCTGAATTGGAAAATTATTTATCGTAATACCTAAATAATTTTCCTCCTTTACTCTTCTGTATCGAAACAATTCCTCCACCTCCTTCCCCGCCAACACACACCCATTCTCATCATGCAATTCTGTGATGTAACTTTGGCGAAGTAAAGTTGCTATTCGTCGCAGCCTATCAGTCCTGTCCTAGGACTACAAGTCTTCGATGATTTCTACTCACATCTCTGACTCCTCTCACTCCAAACCCAGAGAACTGTCAACAGTAGACTCTCAGGTAGTTCTCACGTATTTAACGCGGGATACAGTGATCATTTGGTCACAATATTAACTATTAAAGATAAGTTAAAACTACTTAAACTCCTTTAAAAGCTTTCTAAACAGTTTGCGGAAAAATGTCTACTTTTACAAAAATTTTACTTCAGGAAACTTGGGATGACAAGTATGATTAAGAAAACACCAACGCTAAACTCATTATTGTAACGTTTTTTTTCATTATTCCTGAAGTATTACAACTCGAGTTTTCCCATAAAACGCAAGACAGTTAAAGTGAACAATCACAGTCGATGGATAACACAAGGAATAAGTATTTCTTCCAAAAACGTCACTTATATTATCACTCAAAACTCAATAACAACCATCAGAATTTCATGATCATTTCCGTAAATATAAATACATTCTCAAAAACGTGGTCTGTGCAGCTAAGTAATCGAATATGACCGGAAGATACTAAAATCGAACAACCAGACCAAAACAATATGGAATATTGTAAAAAAATATATCTCCCCTTCAGAATAGTGCCACGAAAACATTTCCCTACTGGCAAAATTACATAAAATCCAAAGGATATCGCAAAATTGTTGAATTCTTATTTCTCATAGGAAGGTAAAATATCGAAATCAGTAACTCAAAATCAATGTCCACGTAATACATCCACACGCGTGCCACATTCTACCTTCACTTTCGAAACTAACGCTCGTTAAGTTATGAGTGTTATCAAATCATTAGAAAATAAATTTTCAGAACGTATATTTGACATTTATAGTAAAAATCTTCCTCCCGCGTGATATTAAGTCTACTCACTAATATTTTCATTACCTATTTGTAAGGTGTGCTTCCAGTCGTATTTTTAAAAAAACTTGTAGTGAAACCATTACACAGAAAATAAAATTAAAGTAATGATCGAAACTACTAACCCATATCCTTATTACCAAGTTTCTCAAAAGACCACGAAAAAATCTTACTTAAGCGCGTTTTCGACTTCTAATCGCATAATAATGTTCTCTCCAACGATCAGGAAATCCCTTTCCCTTCCCACCCAACAGTGCCATATTAAAAAAAATGATGTAACCATTTCCCATGACCTCGGAGATAGTTCTCAAAGTATTTTTCATAAATTATTGAAAGCATTCGATGCAATGTTTCACTATACTCTTCTCTCAAAACTGCACTCATACGGTATTCGTGGATTGGCACATCTAAGGCTAACTTCCTACTTAAAAGACAATAAAAGGAAATTTTGACTTGCTAATGCCTGTGTTAAATAAAGTATTGCAGTATTGTCCTTTATAAGCAAAACCACTTCTTTGCGGAGTTCGTCAAGGTTCAACATTAGGTCACATCCTCTTTTTATTGTACGTAAAGGATATGACATCCACCACACCAAATTGCAATGCTTCTCTTTGCTTATGTAAATGGAAATATACTATGAAAATATATAAATGTACAATACTGAAATGTGCATTGTTAATACTGATAAAATGTTTCCGTCATTTCGCATTAGTGTAACGAAATCTCTTCCTCCTACATCACTTTCGATAAACGGAACCAATATAAATACTATCAAGATAACCAAACTTTTACGGCTCCGTATCCAGGACAACCTGAAACGAAATTGTCATACTGATTATCTGAATTCTAATTTAACGAAATTGTGCTACGCATTCTGAATTTCAGTTAATATTGTAAGTCAACACGTTTCTCGCAGCGTGTATTTTGCAAATGTTTATCATCATTAACGGTTCGGGAATATCTTTTGGGGCCAATCCACTCCGAGAATTCAAATTTTTAGAATCCAAAAGAGAATAGTTCGCATTGTATCTCAATCTCGCCTCCCCAAATTCATGTAATCTTTTCCTTAGAGAATGAAATATTCTCCTTCTTCTTTGGATATACATTTTGGAAGTAGTCGTGTTTATTAAGGTAGAATTATTACAATCCTAACCGTGCTCTAGAAGAAACAGTCTAGTTTACGAGCACTCCAGGCGTGTCAACATGTCTTTGACAAAAAGGGTCAAGACATTCAGGAATAATTTTATATCATTCTCTTCGAAAAATATGAAAGAAAGTAATAAATTGAATCCCTTCAAATCCGTGGTATGAAGTTTTCTAAAGCTTTCTTGCTTCCATAATGTTAAAGAATTAACCGATTCTATTACAAGAGTTAGTGAAATATACAATTTACTAATAAATATTGTTTTCGATTTGACGTCAGATGATGTGATGTTAATTTCTCTTATAATTTGTCACGCCGTTGTTATAGTACTATTCATACAGATCAAATTCTTTTTCTACGCACGTTTTTATCCTTTTTTATTATAATAGTTATTTCTAAGAGTACGCAACCTTACCAAATTTGTGTACATTATCTATGTAGTCCCATCCTGGCCCGGGTTGTTCACCGGGTACTGGCGGATATTTCATCGGTGTGAAGGTCATTTAAAACTGCTGTTTTTCTTTATCTCGAATTTTCACTGCATATATCATCGTCGATTCATTTTGAATTAATAAATGGATAACAGTACTATCTGATTAAAAAATTTTGTGTTACGTACTATACCCGTCCCTATCCCTAGGCTCTTGCGTCTTTCCGGAGAAAAATTTAATTTATTATCTCCCACGTGGTCATACGTAGTTTACAACTGCTTTCTTGACAATAAAGTTTATTTATTTACTTATTACCTCGTCTTTCGTCCTTTGCTTTTCGCTTTCCCAGATGGCCAGTATACCCTTTACACTCGATCCCTGAGGTTGAACCTCACGTTCCGCGAATGGGGTTTCCGACCAGCAGGGGAAGCCATCAAACACCAATGCGCTTCTACGGTCGCTTGGGTGAACGAGATGTTTTAATTGCCTTCCTACTTCATATGCACAACATTAGCGGATCTCCCGCGCACCAAGCAGGAACCGGTGTCACTTATCTAATAAGTGGGTGGCGGAAACAGTTCTACCCGGAAGAGTCGAACTCAGGTTGGACGCCAGACTAATTCTCAGGAGAATGATTTGCCCCTTCCTGCCTCATCGACTCAGTTTGTAATCCAGATTTCCGAGGTGCGGCTCGTTGAGTATCGAGTGACAGGCGCCCGTCCAATGGTTCACTGGGCGCAATCTATTTGATGTGGAGCCCCTTTCAGTAATGGATGGAAGCCGAGTTTCCAGGTCGCCTCTACCCCTTGTACGCCCCGGATGTGCGAACTTATACCCGGCCGAAAAATCTATTACTTATTTTGAAACGTAAATATATACCCCCATTTCACCCCTTAGGGGGAGATACTGGTACGAGAATCATCTATTGTCATGCAAACCACACATCTGCTAAATTTCAGCTCATTTGGAGCAGATATATCAATTACCAACTTTGAAAAGGAAGGACAACATGCAAACATACGAATGCATTCTGTAATTTGCGCCTTTAAGAAAGATGAAAACTGTCTTTAAAAAGCAAAATTTGAAATTTTACAAGCGTTATACCTACACAAGCAGCCGCCGCCGTTGTGTTGCCTGAAGAGGACCTGGCAAGCGTTTGGCTGGCACGCTATACGGCATGAGGTGCTTCACGCGGTGCAAACGTTTTCGACTATTCTCAAATCTAAGGAATAGTTAAAGTTGAACACAACACAAAAGCGAATTCGGGGCGCTTACTAGTATTAGTATATATTGTCCATGTTTGGAAATCGAATCTAAAAATTGAAAAATCAATAGCGAACTATTGCCGAGAATTTGCAATAGTATACAGTAGATCTATCTTTATTATTTTAAAAATACGAAAATAGTCGACATGGTGTTGACTATTGCACAGTAAACAACAAACAGCACTTGAAGTAAACACACATATTCTCCAAAACAGCTGTTAACCACGCCGCGAGGTAATAGAATGGTATATTGCATGAAAATGGAAGCCGGAGATGGATCCCGGTACCTCCAATATTATGCGCTGGTGTGCTAACCACCACACAATCTCGTTGATTCCAAGACCTCGTCTCATCTAAGGTATGTGGGTTATCACACGGTGGATGACGATAGACGGGATCTAGAAACGAACAGGATAGTGTATTGGTTAGCATACAATGGCGTAAATGTGAAAATTCTGCGTTCTATTCCCGGTCCCGCCTCCTATTTTCATTCAATATAACTTCACTTATCACTTTAAATATTAACACTGCACGTAGTTATGTGTTCTACGATGAAAGCATTGTGTGGGTGGCGGGCAGATACATGAATGTCCCGTGCATGAAAAAGTAGTGAGAGATTTCACTAGCTCCCGCTCTGCTATTGCTCTGCTACTGGAAGCGGAAATCAAGTCTGTGGTAGTACCATAAAATGTTAATCCAGATCTTCGACGCTCTGTTTATTGCTGTTTAAAAAAGGGTACATCGTTGGGCTGAATCAGTATTACTAGGATTCAGCGTGGCGAGCCACCAGGAAAATAGGGAAACCAAAAAAAGGCAGGGAATTTTATGTTTCTGGAAAAGTCAAGGAATTTGCTCACTGTCCAGGGAAAAAATACAAAGCAATAATAATGATTGTTGAATTAAAAAATGCGCAGCAAATTCTTTTCTTCGATTAGATTTAATGCGACTTACTCAACCGAATAACCCTTCCGTGAGTTTTTTTGATGGGATGGTCCCACGTGGAGCTAGTTTGAGCTATAACTGTTTCGTTGCAATGCTCCACTGTTTAAACGAAAGAGTTACGGTTCGGTTTCAACAAAACAACTCCAGAGGAGATTCCAGTTGACCCACTTCTAGACGTGATAGAACTATAAGCACCGTTGATACTACTTGCAAGTAGGATTGCCATCCGTCCAGGTTTCCCCGGATTTATCCCAGTTTCAAGACAGTCCAGGTTTCTTAAACAAACCGTACGACAAAGACTAACTGTCGCGATTATTCGAAATTTGCACATGTCATTGCGAAAGCGTCGCGTATTATTACGTGAGTTACAATTACTCCATTACGAAGCAATTGTAATTGTAAGATGAATATTTTTGTAACAAAGGGAATCTTGTGATCTGCACAACAAAAGATAGCCTTAATTACAGTCCTTGCTCAATTCAGTTCTTTGTTTTTTCTGTGAAATGTAAAATTAGAATTTCAGTTCTTGAATTGAACTTAGTTCTTGATTTTCATTTTTTTCTAATACAGAGAAGTATTTATTGAATTCTGTTAAAAACCCACTGCTTCTTACTGTGAACACATTATCATTACGAAGGGTAGAAATAATTTTTCATAGTATCATCTGGGTTTTAGCTCCAAAATCTGGAGTTTTCAGTCTCCTCGTCCTAGATTTGAGATTTTGTATACGGCAATCCTACTTGCGAGGGCTATTGGAGCGAGGAACTGTGGGCGGCGACTATAATCCTACCCCTAATTTCCTCCTTTTAGCAAATATGTTACACTGACCCCAAATGTTATGATTGAATCATACCTTATATGACCCTGGCGTTCAGGATGAACTTTCTACATGTATTATTGTACTCAGCGTAGCGAAAGAATAGAATTGGCATGGTAATAATTAGATACGACGAAAGCCTAGCATTTTCATGTCTGCTGCGCGGGAATAAGCTCGCGTATATCCACCCGTTCCGCCTACAACCACAGATTCGTTCTCTGCGTCGTTTCAATGATGGAAGAGCTAAAGATTACTTAAATCAGTCTTTAGTCAGTCTAATACCAAGATTTCTTTCGTTTATATTTCTGATAAACGTGGTAATTTTTAATAACAACGCTTTACTATTGATGAATGATTTATGAATTATTGATAATTTCCTTTTATGAAATTATTTTAGTTTTGTAAGATTTCGCCTGCTAGAATATTTGATTCTCAATTGTTAAATAAATTTTGCGTGCATGTTCACGTGATAATAGTCAGGGAAAATTTATCCATTGATCAGAGAACGTTAGGGAATTTTGAGATCAAGAATCAGTAGCCACCCTGTACAAAAAGGTCATAATTGTATTGACAAAAATGAATTCGAAAAGTAGAACCCCAAATCTGAATAAAATCATATATATTACAGTTACTTCTCAGCATTCATTCTTCGAAGTCATTGTAAGTTTACACGGAAATAAAATGAATTATATAAATAATCGGAAATATTTAACTAGTATTTAATGGTACTGATTATACCAACAGTAAAGGTAGTCCTGCACAATGCCTAGATTAAGTAATAAATTGGAGGATTATTTCTCTATTTGACAAACGGAAAATTGGTAGCTATTAAAATTAGGTTTCATTGATAGTAAATAAAACGCGGAAAAATTCGTATACAAAAAGTGAAACATGATAGACTATAAGTACTAACTATAACGACCATTTATTGTATAGGAAAATGTAGGCTAAGTGACGCGTTAAGGGACAAACATTACTTTTCAGGGGACATCTGAAAATTCTTGTTTACGCGACTGCACGTGACTCAGATGAGGAACTCGTAGCTCGAATGTCCGTATCTGCTGCACGTTGTGCGTGAAATACCTGACATATTTGAATCTGTACGCCAATTGCTCCACATACGCTGTCAAGCAGTCATTGTTGGTAGTCACAATTTTGAGCAGTTACTGTAAACATTGCACTTGTCAACGACGCTGTCAATAAACACTTTGTCTTTCCTTTCATCTCTTATTTCTCGTGTTTGCGCCTCACCGCGTCACTTGCGCCCAATCATTCCTATATAATAAATGATCATTAGTTTCCTGTACCAACCCTTGAAGTTTGTACCATGAATTCGGAATCATTCTGTATACATGCTATACATGGCAAACGTCCTCGCCCAACTACAAACGAGTCCATCCTTTGTTACAAAAATTCGGTGGGTTATTTAATTAGTGCACGGAGGAATTTAATAAATGTTCCCTTTCATGTAATTAAATCAATATTAAGGAAATACCAGATACTTGAGCAAAAAAATAAAGCAATGCATGAAGTTTACACACAATAGCGTACAGACTGAATAATATATTCGGTAACCAATTATAGTCAGAAACAACCTTGACTATTATAATGTTGAATTCGGAAGATGATGAAAATTATGTATGATGAGATTTCCGTCCAATAAACGTACCAGCTACCGGGAGCACCACACAATTTGACAACTTCTGGACGATTATGACATTGCCTGTCATCTGAACACAACCAAGACACTAAGATTTGAAGTAAAATCGCTTCAGAAAAATAGAAAACGAACAAGTGTTATAGACGTAGCGCGCCTAATGGCGATGGCATCGATTCTGCAGTGACTGTGCCAACGGTCTAAGAACGGTTGGATGTTGCTGCCATGTAGCTGCAATAATCTATCATTTATCTTTGGAAAGATAGCAAGCAAGAATTATTCGTCCAGCTGAGTATTTCACTCACATTATCGACCGTACGGCTGAAGATATCATTCCTGTCAATACTCATACTGAATAATAGATGTTGAAAAAATGTTGATATATCATACGAACGGTATTTTTCTTTCGATATATATGAAAATTTCCATATCGATCTACAATATTTTTTTGAAATGTTTTAGGGATTTTATTTGTTATATTATTTTAAAGAGTATTGATATTAAATTTAAAAGCAGTGTAATAGATAAAACTCTAAAACCGAGTGAGACTGAAATCTTACTTGGCTGGCATTAGTTACAATTGAATAAACATGAGAAAGTTATTGGAATGTCGTCAGGGAGGTATGAGAACAAGAGCACGCATTGACTCACTCACGGGCAATCGATCCTGTCAATCCCAATTGTCCAAGTCACCGCAAGCTTTTTGATTGGGTTGAAGCATTAGCATTGACAATCCCACTGCACCCCCACGTCCTTGGCCGGCGAAGGACCTACCATAGTTGAAATACGTTTCTGATCGTGTGCTAAATCTTGGCTTCTTCAACCTTTCCTACCATTGTGGCTATATGAACTGGGAAGTCAGTTGATCCATAGGAGCTGGAATAGTCACATCGTTGTCTGTTCAGCCATTCCTGCAGAATTGGGTGTATAGGGTTCAGCCGCTTCTGCGAATATTTGACGGTATTCGTCGCATACGCGGTGAGATATTCATTTAAACGATCTTGAGGTTAATTATTTACAATTTGTCAAAAAGCAGTCAAATTCAGTATGATCACGTGAATAGGAAATCGTATACTAATTGTCCAAATAAGTCGCGTTATTTACTATTTTTAGTAATTTTATTACCATTATTACGTCAATACGAAGCGTAATATCAGCATTAAATTTATGAACACACATAAAATAAAGTTATACCGTAATAATTATTAATAAGATTTTAAATAATAAGAAACAATGTACGGGAAAAAAGGTAAAAGTCCATATTATTACATAAATTCGCCAGTTTAATTAATAGTAGTACAGAACTTAAAAACTATATTAAGCATAACTTTAAATTTATGTTTCTAAACTTTGTTATTAAAAACATCAAATTAATTTAAAATCACAGTATGCAGAGTATGTCATGGGTGTAGTCAAACCCATGAACCATTATTTCCATACAATGACATAAAAATGACACCAACGATTAGCATCCTCAGAACACAAACATCTTGACACGTTTTTCTCAATTTATTTTTTATTAGACTCTTTCTAAGTTTAGAAACAAAAGGATGACGTCATGTTCGGACTTAATTTTTTATAATGCTAATATTTCAGATATTAAAAAATTAGTTAGTAAAAAAAAAGTTGTAGTTTGTTATGTAATACCCGCTAGGGTTGAAATCGTTCTAATTATATTTAACGCGGGATATAGCAACAAATTTGCCAAAATATTGACTATTACAGTTAAAACAAAACCACGTAAAATCCTCTACAAGATTGGACATTTTGACAAAAAAAATTGTCAATTTTTAAAAACTTTTTACATCAGGAAACGTGGGATGACGCGTATCGTTGGTGAAAACACCAACGATACATTAAATACTTTTTTTTTCAATATTCTTGAAGTATTACAACCCTTGCTATCCTATAAAACGCAAGTTAGTTAAAGTAAACAATCACAATCGATGGATAATACAAGGGATTAGAATTTCTTCCAAAAACAATCATCTTTCAAAACTCAATAATCAACCACCCGAATTTCATGGCCATTTCCGTAAATACAACTACGTTCTTAGAAAAGTGGTCTATGCAGCTAAAGTGATGGAAAATAACAGACAGACAATAGGATCGAAACACCAGACCAAAACCATGTGGAATATTATAAAAATTAGACATCCCCTTTAGAAAATTGCCTAGAAAACATTTCCCTACCACACGATGGCAAAATTGTGTCAAATCTAATTGACATCGCAAATTTGTTTAATTCTTATTTCTAAAAAAATGGTAAACTATGGAAATCAGTAACTCAAAGCCAATGTCCCCCAAATACACGCACACCTGTACCGCATTAGATGTTCACTTCCAAGACTAACGCTAGTGAAGTTATAAGTGTCATCAGTTCTTTAAAAAAATTATTTTCAGCAAGGATGGATGATATACTTGAATTTACAGTAAAATCTTCCTCTCCTGTTATATTAAATCCACTCACTCATATTTTCAACAGCTCGTTGTCAGAAGGTGTGTTTCCTGACATTTAAGAAAACTGCAGTAAAACCAATACATGAAAAAGGAAATAAACGTGAAGTTCAAAACTCTCAACCCATATCACTATTGCCTAATTTTTCAAAATTTCTGGAGAAACTCTTCTATAAGAGATATTTAGACTTCTTATCGCATAATAATATTCGCTCAAACAATCAGCACGGTTTCACGAAATCCCTTTGAATACCACCATATTTTCCTTTCTAATTGATGTAACCAATTCTCTTGACCATGGAGATAATCCACAAGGTATTTTTCTTGATTTATTGAAAGCATTCAATGTAAACGATCACCAAACTCTTCTCTCAAAACTGCACTCATACGGCATTCGTGAATTGGCACATCAATGGCGAACTTCCTACTTGAAAGATAGGCATTAGCAAGTTCAAATTTCCCTTGTTGAACATAAAGTACGTCAATATTACCTTTCATAGACAAAGCCACTTACTTGAAGAGTTCGTCAAGGATCAATTTTAGGCCCTATCATCTTTTTACTGTACGTAAATATGTCATCCACTACGTCCAATTGCAAAATGGTTCTCTTTGCTGATGACACAAATCTACTATGTAAACATGTCAATGCGCAAAAGGTTCTAACTAGCCTCTCGTCTTCGTTTCATTCAAATCGTCTCATCGTTTATACTGATAGAGCAATATCCATGTCATTTCGCAATAAAGTAAGGAAATATCTTCCTCCTACATCCATTTCTATAAACTGAACCAAAATAAAAAACAGTCAAGATAACAAAATTTTTAGGGTTTCATATTCAGGACAACCGCATATGGAATTGCCATATTGATAATCTGAATTCCAAACTAAGCAAACAGTGCTAAGCATTACAAATTTTAGCCCACATTGTTAGTCAACATGTTTCTCGGTGCATGTATTTTGCAAATGTTTACTCTTGTTTACGGTACGGCATTATCATCCGGAACCAATCCACTCAGAGTATTCAAACTTTTAGAATCCAAAAGAGAATAGTTCGCATTATATCTAAATCTCATCCCCGAAATTCATGTAAACCTTTATTTAGATAATTAATTATTTTCCCTCTCCCTTGCATATACATTTACGAAGTTGTAGTGTTTGTTAAGACAGAACTATTAAAATCCCATCCCTACCGTAGAAGAAATAGTCTAGTTCACGAACACAATACTTGTCACAAGGGTAATATTCATCGCCCTGGCGTGTTAACAACTATTTGCCAAAGATGCCCAAATCATTCAGGAATAATTTTGCAGAACTCCTTTCCCAAAAATATAAATGATTTTAATAAATTGAAACTCTTTAAATCCGCGGCTAAAAGCTTTCCAAATTGCTATTATTTTTATAATGTGAAAGAATTTACAGATTTTAATAAAAGATGTTATTGATAGTTTTAATTTCCTTAATAAAGATGATTTCCACATGACTTCGGATGATGTTAATACCTCTTATGCTTTATCATGCCATTGTTATATTACTCTATATACTGAATTAATTCTTTTTTTCATGGATGTTGTTTTGTTCCATTTTGTTTTTCTAGCTTGGCACGGTTGTGTACATTATCTCTGTAGCCCCATCCTCGCCTGGGTTTTTCTCTGGTATTCCTTCGGGCAGTGGTGGATTTTCCTTGAGCGAGAATGTCATTAATACTTTTGATTTATTAATCTTGAACTTTCACTGCACAAATATATACCACTTATTTTAGAATAATAAATGGATAACAGTACGTATTTATTAAATAATTTCTTTTATAAATATTAAATCCGCTACTGACCATAGGCCCTTGATCGAAATTGATGGAAAGGTCCCTTGCTTGTACGAGGAGAGTAACTTAGTTTATAGTCATATGCAGTTTGCAACCGCCTTTTTGGGCAAAAAAGTTTATATTTATACATACTTGAATTTATATTTAAACAGAAAGTAACTGACAAGGTCAAAATGAAACCTAAATATATTCCAGAATAGAGCTTATTTTCCTCTGCGGCGACTTGTTAGAAGCACAATTTTTTGTATTGACCGTTTGATTTATTATCATTGCCAGAAAAAAAAATTCGGCTCAACTCAAAGTTTATAATATGAGAACTATTGCTTCGATTAAAATCGAATTTTAACATTTTGATGACATGACATTTTTTATATGAGTTTGTGTGTGAATTAAAACATTCACCCAAAATAAGTTTACTGCATAGTTAAAAACTATGGTATCCCCGATGGTCGTAAAAATTTTAATTTGGTTTTATTAGAAAGAACCACATTTCAACTATTCATGTCTATTAATTTTTATTTATTTATCAGGAATTTGTTTTACTTGTAGGATAATTTTATACGGATTTAAATCTAATACTGTGAGTATAGGCTATGGAAACACTCATTTCGTGGCATTAAATGTAAATCCGTTTAAAATCATACAAGGACACTGTTTCTCTTATAAACGAATAACTATTACTTGTAGCATTAATAGTGTCATTCAGTGAGGTAGCTTATACGCGTAACACAATGTTTAAGGTAGATTGAACGTCAAGGCGATACCCACGAACTGCCCTTTTTTGTTGTTTAATCGAAAGAAAATACTTATATCTATAAAAAAAAGGCCAATTACATTTTTACCGACTCGTTTTTTCAGTAAATTGCAAATAAAGTTACATAGGCTCGTATGGAGACAACTCTCAATCTGCCTCGAACGAACTGTTTCAACAATAGTTTGAATGTAACATAAAAACACTTTTTTTCATGAAGCGTCCATTAAAACTCATCATTAAAACACTCTTTGGTTGCTCTTGTCTACTCTCGTTTTCATTTTGAAATAAACTTCAGTTACGAGAACAACCAATCACAGCGATCACAACAGGAAGCATGTGACAGCAGTTGAGCGTAGAAATGGTGGAAGTAGCGCGAGTCGAAGATAGCCGAAGTGGAACAGATTAAGTCATACTGAAGAAATTGTTTTGTTTGTATAAAAATATAATGAGCTGCAGTTTTCGGTGCTTTATTTTTCATGACATTTGTTGAACTACTTGCTTAATTTAAAATTGATAACTTTTTTTAATTCAACAAATGGTTGTGTTACTGTCTTCGATCTACGGCTTTCAATCTACCTTAAGGTGTGAAATTCGTTTCCAAATGTACTCACAAAATTGGCGGAGTTGGTGCATGATTTAACATTCACATTTCAAGAAGATATGTATCGACCTTCGGCTTCGTCAGCCCATAAGAGTTGAAGCCTCTCATTTTGAAATCTGTGACTTTAATGTGTTTTGTTTTCATTTTCCTTAAAACTTTATAAGACATTTACGGAGAGGTTTGTGTGATATTAGTCGTATCGTCTTTCCTCTATGGGTCATTTCACGTGAAGCGGATAACAAAAAATGATTCAATCTTTCAAATTGTTCCTCTTTTGCTTGAGTTGTACTTATGGAAGTCCTTAACACAAATATAAAGTGATTTTATGTACGAAGCCTAGTTACTGACTTCCAAGCTTTTAAAGATTTGGTTCCATATGAAGTAGCGCTAGTTTGGAGAACAATTCTTTGGTCAAAGAAACAAAAAAATAAATTAGAGAGTATTTTTATAGGAAATAAAATGCTCTTTTCTGTTATGATATTTTGAAATTAATTTTTTTTCGTACAGAAAAAACTGCATTTCTCGGGACCTTGCTGTAAAATACCTTGCTGGCATATGGAAAGTATATTAACTCTATTACCCCTCAGTTGATAAATTATAAATTATTTCTGTCTGATAAATATTTACTAAAGGAAGTATTTATTTGTTAATACATTTTGTGTGTGTGGGGCTTTAAGGGCTCGTCAACAGCAAGGTCATTAGAGCCCATGCAGGAAATACAGACAAATATACAATATATTGTTAATACAGACTAAATATACAACTACATTTGTTAATATCATATATTTTGTAGTCTAGCGTATACATAAGTTATGATGGTATGTTTGAAATTTTTTTACCGATATTTGTCTATAGCAAATTTAATTAATAGTTCTTTGCGAAATGGTATTTTTTACCGTATAACATTTTATGCAAGTTTGTCATTATTTCGCGAAATCATCCCGATATATCGATATTTTCTTTCGATATATCAAATGATCGATATAAGGATTTTTAAAATACTCAGTATTATTTTAAAATCAGTATGGTATTTCTGTGTGTGTTCAAACTGATTACGTCAGTTAAGTATTTCTGTGTGTTCAAACTGATTTGTTAATTAAGTAATTTTGTAATTCTGTGTGATGTATTTGATAATACTGTGTATTGTTCTTGAAGTTGTGTTCACTTGAAATATGTAAACTTGTTTATGATATTTTGGTAGTATTTTTAATTTCTTGATAATAGTGTAAAAAGTTTTGCATTTCTAATAACATATTTTATATTTTGTTTTGTAAGAAGTTTAATAGGTTTTGTAAATGTATTTAAATAATATATTTTATGATAATTTTCTGTATTGTGCGATAAGGAATTTAGTAGGTTTTGGCACTAAGTTTGTGACACGAAAATGACGCAACAATGTGTAAATACCGCGGACAGGTTGGAGAATTTAGCAGTGTTCAGTAATAGGGAGAAGTGAGGATGAGCAGGACGGTAGTGTGAGAGAAGTGAGTGGATTTTGTTCCGTTGTAATTTTGTGGTTGTTTCTTTTATGTATTCATTGAATGTATTTTTGTAATGATGCCATGAGGAAGACGTATTAGCGACGAAACTTAGGCAGAAATTTGTGTTTTCATTTTTGACCTTCCTGAGTGTTCGTTATTAAAATATATATCGACTGTTTTCGATATCAACATCCCTACACCGAATAAAGTGAAACAAATGATAAATGTAATGTAGAAGGAAAAAAACTCAAAACTGTAAACATTCTGACAATATGACATGTATAGAGAATTACGATTCTTCGAATAGCTTCACGTTGATACAAGATTTAAAGTTTTTCTGTTCCACCAAATTTATTGGTACTGTACTGGTTTCTGGTAAGACAATTGGGTGGATGGAAACTTTCTCCTGGTGCTACATGGCTTGAAGATCTTGTGCCAAGGCAACATATTTGGTAACTTTCTCTGCACAGTTTTCCACTTATTTGGAGGCACAGCAATGTGCAGTAGTTCTGTTTCTTTTCGCATTTTGTCTATGATTACTATGTCGGGTCAGTTGGCATTTATAGTTCAATCTGTAACAATTGATCAGCCCAATACATTTTGAACTACTCTTTCCCAAGGACTGGAGAACGCTAATACTTATAATGTGGGGTCCAAGTTCTTATCTGACCGCACTTTATGGCTTAAGTCTGGTAAACCAATTTCACCACGTTATTGTGTCTTCGTGTATAGCCGACACACGTCAAGATAGCACAGTCCCCATAGGTGCTCAATGGTTTCACCCTTTCAGTCACCGCTTCTGCATCTATCACCAAGAGGACTATTCACCATAAAAGTTTGCGTCTATTCAACGCCAAGAACAACCGTCCTACCCTACCAAGTATACCATGTCGACATCTTCCGGTCGGGCGATTCATGTACCTCGTATTTCAAATATACTACGAAACGGAAAAGGGAAATAGTATGTTAATTTTGGTGGAATTTAAATGTATTAATTATACACGCAGACGCAATGCGATCAAATTATGTACTTCTAACAATCATTGGTAATTAACAACCGTATCTTTTTACTCCAACTGAGAAATCACTATCTAGTTTTCAGTAATATTTTCTGCAACTCATCATGCCCTAGCCGTTTTTTAATCTGCAGACAATATGCAGACAGTTTTTTAATTTGAACTTTGAAGAGATCGATACGTAACGCTCCGTTCACAACAAAGTTCAAGAATAAACTGAGACGCTGCTTATGTATGACAATAGGGGATTATAATAGTATCAATCACTTGAAAGTTTTTACTACAGTAAGTTAAAGAAAATTGATTTTTCATGACAGCAGGATTTACTTTTGCAAGTTAAGTTGCAATTTAAGATAAAAATACATCAAAATTAAAAATAAATTTGAAGTATTATAAAAATTATGGTGATATTTTTATTTACCATATTATGAAATAATTAATTTTCATGAAAAATATTTTTTTAAACTTAAAGGAATACAGAACCCAAGCTCTTTACGTCGTGGACAAACACGCTACCGATTACGCTACTACACCGTTGAAAAATGAGGTTTATTATTTAATATATCAGCTTAGATGAAAACTTTTCATGGGTTTTTTTCTCGGAATTGGATGGCTATTGCGCTTTCTTGATTTGGCAATCTATGACACTTGGGGATACTATAATCGTACGAAGTCTCACTCGAAAGTTAATTTCTCAAGTCAAGAAATCCCCTTGTTAGTTTATTTAGTCGACGTATTGGCAAAACCCGTAAAAATATCACGTTTCTTTTTCAAACATTTCAGGTTTTGAAAACTTAATATTCAGTCATTAAAAACAACTTTTTCACTTCTGTACATGCAGAACAAAATGACAAATCCAATGGTGTTCAACTGTCTTTTCTACGATTTTGTAGTGCTCTGCGCTGCTACTAGAAGGCAGGGGCCGATAATAGAAAGAAATCCGATAGTAGTCGTAGAAACATGAAATTCGGCACGTTCATAGCTGTACAAGTGCAATGGACGATCAAAATCCAAATTTTTAAAAAGTTTAATTTTTAAGTACATTTTTTAGGATGGATATTGCGTCATAAGATAAGGATTACGCTGCCATGCGTAATCCTGTGCGTGGTGCTGTGCGTTCTCGCAGAATTGTACATTGCTTGCGGTAGAATCAACCACGGTTACTACCACAACACAGAAGAAATCACGAGGTGCGCAGGACAGTGGCGTCAATGACGTCACAGGCGAAACTGAATCTGCTTATTGTCGGCTGTAGCATGCTTATTGTAGCCAAGTCGCATGGTTATGTTTCAGGGAATTTATTTTTACATACATACGTTTTCTGCACAATTTCAGAGTAGCTTCGCACTAAATACAGTTGTGTACAAAGTGTTCAGTTTCCTTGAGTACAGTGATATTATATTTAGTTTTTTCGTGTGTTTTAATACGAGTATGTCGTGTTGCGCAGTCACCGGATTTTCCAAAAACGAAAAACATCTCATTCCCACAGGATAATAAACTACAAAAAACTTGGGTGCACGGTTTAAACGTGCATATAAATTTTATATTGAATACGCACATGTATGTTCCGAACATTTTCAAGAATCTGATTTTGAAAGATATTTTAAATTGAAACAAAAATAAAAAACAATAACTTAAAATTAGTTGTTATTCACCCACATAAAAATACCTTTTGTCACGACAGCTGTTGAAAGCGATACGAAACAGAGCGGATAAAAAGAGAGAAATAGAGACAAATTTGATTTCCACCTCTGTCAAGGAAAAATTGGACAGTAATGAACACGAATTGTGAAAACTCTGAAACTAGTGAGGAAGCAATATTTCTATTATCTATGATAACAGTGGTATTAATTCTGAATAATTAAATGACTTGAGAGAAGAAAATTAAGGATTGAAAAAAAAGTCATTTGAAGTTTTAATAATTTGTTATTGAGTACCGTGTTATCAACCTTAACAGCTTCTAATTCTACAGTTTTTTTTAAGTTTGAAAAAAAATTCGGCAAGGCAACAGAAGGTGGGAGGTAAAAAGAAAAGAAAAGTTAATTTAACTTCAATAAATTGAGGTACGCCAATGTGTATATTTTTTTTAAATTGATTTAGAATACTTTTTCTCGATTCACGAGTATAATGGTGTATCGATTAAAATATTACATTACACTACGTACTTAGTGTACAAAATGTACACTAAGAAACAAAACAAATTTAACTAACAAACAGTGTACAATAAAACGTCAGTAAATAGTGAAACGAAAATAACCACACGCGCAAGTCCTCTAAATAAACGTCTTGACTGGGCTCGTCGCATGCAAACGGTGCAAAGTTAGGCGGCAGTGTGATGCACTGCAACGATCTGCGATGTGAAAAACGCTTCTACGAATCGCATTGCCACGTGAAGCAGACGGCACCACTGCCATAGCACAATGTTCGGATGCGCTGTGTTCGCGCTGCGATAGAATGCATATAGAACCGAGAGTCTGCGATGTACGGCTACCACGATCGCCGGCGTTCGACGGACATGTGAACCAGCCCTGAAACATCGACACGGACAGCGCAGCGCTCGGATCTT
This sequence comes from Laupala kohalensis, assembly GCA_002313205.1. Taxonomy (NCBI): domain Eukaryota; kingdom Metazoa; phylum Arthropoda; class Insecta; order Orthoptera; family Trigonidiidae; genus Laupala; species Laupala kohalensis. Next base: position 327,309 of record NNCF01126893.1, read on the forward strand.
GCACCGCTGACGACGCAGTGGGTTAGAGCCATGTGCGTGATCCCTACCTACCAAGTCTCTTATTAACCATGGAAACAACTAGCGATTTAGTCGTCTTACAGTCGTCTAAAAGTTCTGCAATTCAACATATTGGAAGAAAAATAAGGCCTGAAGATAACAGTTGCTTCTATTTAATACGTTATCACATTTCCATTCCATAATAACATTGTTGCATTACGTGCACGTTAAAGTTACATTGATTTAAGTTATACTGAAGAAACGAAAAATGTTCAGAGCTAAGAGTTTGAGAGAAGTTAATAAAATTAATTTCCTACATGAAAATATATTCTCTCGGCTGATTGGTTTCTTTAGAAATAAGTTGTAAACAAAAATGACAAATTAAGGCTGCCATGATGGGAGTTGGACACTTACGTCTCGAAAAAATTTCACGCGTACAAATCTTTTTAATATTGGTTCAACTTATAAAAGATACAAAACAATAGTATTAAGCAAGCAATGATTGTATGTATAGGTCGTGTGTGTTTCGGTAGTTTTTAGACATTAGAATGTTCGAATATTACAGGATTCAAACTTTCAATTGTGTGACTCTCAGAAACACTCAGACATTGCTCACACTAATTTCTGATTCAAGTTATCACTCTTATGTCGACTGCAATTATAAAGAAGTGTTTGACTGAATTTAAGCCTCTAAATCCGACAATATCGATTTAATTAAAAATATACGCTAATAGCGATATGTTCTTTTAATATTTGATGTAACTTACAACATTAAGGTCCGGTGGGAGTCAAATTCAGCCCGATGTCCCTCCATGCTAATTTCAAATCGGAATTTCTCAGTCTAATGCATTCTGTGTTTTGTGCATTTAAGAAAGATGAAAACTCTTTAAATCGTAAAATTTGCACGAATAGTTTAGATTTTACAAGTGATTTAGTTTTACAAAACTTTTACAAGCAGTCGCGGCCGCCGTTGCTGTCCCCGGTGTGTGTTACCTCGGGAGGGCTAGGCAAGCATTTAACTGGCGAGCTACCTTGCGGTGCATCACGTGAAACAAACATTTTATACTTACGTTAGTGCATTTAAGTCACGCGCCGCTTTAAGTAAAAAATGGCGGATCTCGGTGGTGGGGGTAGATCGACCACACACTCTCTAGACGCACTCTGGGTGGTTGGAGGGGGTGACTGAACAAAAGGGCGGAAATGTGAGCCTTGTTTAGGGATGTGACCAACAAGTGATGTAGCCCCACCGGTGGCGCAGGTGGTAGTGTTGTCGCTTCTCACCAAGACATTCCGGATTCGGTTCCCGATGGGGCCAGAAAATTTGTAGCTTTTCACATTAATCATCGTTCTAGTTCATATAGCTGCGACTACTAAAAAGCCAACCTTAATTCCTCTATCCAGCTCCTCCTAGTATCAATAACTAACTACTAACCACTTCTATTAACCCCTACATTACTAACGCCAAGTTGTTGGTAAACCCACCGGCCCACCTACCAACAATGACCTCCCCAACTCCTAACTCCTGTAGATAAGCTTCAATAGCACGCTACATTTCCCATTTACAAATACAACAATACAAAGAAAAAACAAGTGACGTTGTTGTGGAAGTGAAGTGTCCTGAGTCTGCAGCACAACTTGCTGCGTTAAATGCAGTGAAGAAAAATAAACTAAAATGACTTAAATTTGAAAGTGATCAAATAAAATTGAAAACAAAAATTGACAGTTATTATCAAATCCAAGGACAGTTAACAATCACAGGGCGTAGGTACTATCTATACGCAGTTAGGACGTCCACGGGAATGTTTATAGAGAAAATATTGAGACGAACGATTAAATTCAAAATAACAGTTTTATTTACATTTTGCCTGAATTACTAAATCATTTATACACGCGGAATTTTAAATTCCTTCTTTCATGCTAGAGGCAATAAAAATCCACAGAATGAACAATGAATTCAAGAAAAAATATACGTCCATGACACTTTCTTCGTGACTGTATACCTCTGCGTCTCCTAAACGGTTTGATCATATTAAACATTTTTGGTAAATCACATGAAGTCTTAACTTTACTCTTTGGTTTCTTTTTATCTAGTTGACATTACTTGGATTTTTTTTTTCAAAATTTAAAATTCCATTAATTTTCCTTTTTTTCTTGATGGAGATGCAGAACCCGTTTTTTGTGAATTAGAATCTAGTCCATCTCCATCTAGAATAAACAAAAGAATTAGGGGAATCTTATATTCCTGGTTAATATTGAGTTGAAATAGTTAAAATATTGCATCATATTTGTTAGGATTCAAAGCATGTATCTATAGAAAGAGACCCCGAAAGATGATTTTTATTCAAGTGCAAACTCGAGAATTTATATTGTCATTGTTACCTTCTCAAACACGTAGTGAATAGAAATTATTGTAATCATGAAAAAAATTCAAAGCGAGATTTAGACAGACATATTGATATTGATGATATTTGATTCTAAAAAAAGTTGTTTTTAGCATAATGTCTGTCCGTCTGTGTGCAGCGATTCTGACGGAATGGATGAATATACCCAAAACGAAATTTAAATTAAATGTAATTTTTGTTGTTGTCGATGCACGTGCTCGAAATTTTTTCACTTTCATTCAAAGGGTAATTCACACGGTCAAAATACATCTTTAAATATTTATCAAAAATTGCTACAACGATTTTGCATACATTTTCTGTACGCAAAGTACAATTAGTAAGCATTACATCTGCTAAAGCTGTATTTCGCTGGAAAGTTAGGTACAGATGCGGTAAAATATATTTTGTTCGCAAATTAGTTTACTGTTTTGAGAAGCTTGAATGTTATCTACCAGTGTAAATGGACCAAGCAGAAGTAGAATACAATTTTGGTAAACTGAAATGAAATATAAGAAACGGATAAAATATATAGAATTACAGAAAACGGACTGTAGATTCGAAAATACAGTAACGTAACACTTCCACTATATATATATAAGACGGAAAAAATCACTAAATTGTAAAAAATAACATTCTAAATATTTCTTTGACTTTTAAATCTCAAATAAAAGACAGTAATTAAGTTCATCTAGTGACAGAGTCCGTTAGAAAGTTAGTTTTAGACTATTATTGTCATATACGTAGAATATAGAACCGTGAAAAAATTCTATCGCGGAATTTACACGGAAATATCCATTTTTGTGATCCCTGATTACGCAATATTGGTTTTTCAAATAACTTCCGAGTCCGACAAGAAAACTTACGTTTTACTTCATGATTTTTTCATACACGGTAGACATTATAACCGATTGAATTTTACTTTAAAGAAATTTACATTTTTAATTTGCAAAGAAGTTTCTTTTAGACTGAATTACCAAATTAAATGATGTGATATTGTCTCTTTACATTGGGTCGCATGAATAATATCGTGATAAGTAATTAATTTACGATTTGAAATAGAATGTCTATCCACTTAGCTAACCTCCTGCAAAAACCATATGACAGTATCTGCAAATTACAGTCGGTTTTCATGTCAATGGTAGTTAAAGGATTTATTGAATAAAGTAAATGCCAAAAATAACAGTACTCTTTTAATCATGTTACGTCGAATGTAAATGGGAGACGGGACCGGGATTCGAACCCAGGACCTTGAGCTCTACGCGCTCATGCGCCTACCAACTGCGCCATCCCGTTCGCCTCTCGGGCCCGTCTACCATTCTCATTCAACTTGTGAAACCCAAAGACCTCTGAGGTTCCTAACTCAGACTAGATTCCTCATCTGAGGCGACTCCCTTAGGAAGTACTTGATTTGGGTATTATTTTCCATTTCTGGTTCACAAACATAGAAATCTCTTAGATTACGGTGAACCTCACCGCCAGGTAACAGATTAATCATGTTACGTCGAATGAAAATGGGAGACGGGACCGGGATTCGAACCCGGGACCTTGAGCTCTACGCNCCTGGGTTCGAATCCCGGTCCCGTCTCCCATTTTCATTCGACGTAACATGATTAATCTGTTACCTGGCGATGAGGTTCACCGTAATCTAAGAGATTTCTATACAGTACTCTTTTAAAAAAAATTATTGTCACTCAATAGAGCAGACTAAAAAACCACACATGAGGAAGTATGTGTAATGGTTTTACTCCCCTAGTTTGTATTTGTAATTGTACGTATAATAGCAAGAACTTTCTGGTTAGAACTATTTTTTACAGGAGGTGGTAAATTGCGCTCCGTGAGCCTATTCCATGCAGTTCCGTAGGTGAAATCGGTGACAATGCAGACGCAGAGACCCAACATTGTGCACAGGAATACAAAGTAATTTCAAATAATGAATGAGAAAATATATGTATGAACAGTAGCAACAATTCCTTCAACAGTCAACTTTGTCACGGTTGTCCACATAACCTCTGTAGCTCTAACCTGGCCTGGGTTTTTCTCCGGCGGTTCTCGCCTAGGGGCGGCTTTCTCTATAAAATCTCGTTATTATTAATATCGAATTCTTAGTTACATGAATATTTAGAATTCATAACAATATGTTAGGAATAATTTAAAGATTTGATAATAGTTCCTATTTGTTAAATTTTTTTCGATGCTAGTTGTGTTTCGATATAGTTGTTGACATTCTGTAGATATTACAAAAAGGAGCTAGCAATCTTTTAGGGGCGAATCCCATGATTTTACCTGCCTTGCAGCGCAGTAATGAAAAATTCGCCACTGCCTTACATTCCTTGGTCGGAATTGATAAGAATGCCCCAGCTTGTTTCCGGAGTAAATTAGTTCATTGCCCCCAAGTGGTCGTACGCAGTTTGTAACTAAAAAATATTGATTTATTTCTCTAGACAAAGCTATTTTAAATCTTCATGTCTTGTATCACTACAATACATGTTCTCAGCCTATCTACATCTTGAACAAATAAGCTATATGTCAATAAATTGGTCAGTAAAAAGAATAAATTGTCGAGAGCCGAGTGGGGGGAATTTACATTTTATTATTAAATTAAAAATATCTTAATGTCATATAACTTTAACATTTAAATTAACATTAATACATTTCAGTTGATAAATAAAGTCTTGGCCCCATCCGAAAAACATTTCTGACTACTGGCCTGAAAATCTTTCTCGGACCAAGACATCGTTGGTCACGGCAGCTCAGACACATCCTGGATGGGTCGGAGGGCTGGTGAGTGCAATGCCACTGGAAGGACGCTCGTTCACATGAACCGAACGGTAATGAGACTTTGGAAGGGGAGGAAGGGAGTAAGGAAGAGGTGCGCTTTCCCAAAAGTTCAATTTGTCGCCACGGACTGGTAGCGCCACAGCCAACTCGCTCAGAGCTGGCGACTCCCACCGACCCTGTCAATCAGCGTGGTCTAGGGGTATCGTGATTCAGGGCCTAGTAGCAGTGTGATTCAGTGGCCCTGAACGTGATTGCCTCCACAGGTTGGTATGGTTTCGAAACTTGTTATAGCGGAATATTTTATTCAATTTTCTCTACATTTCTTTGTTCCAAACAATAGCTGTAACATTTTGAACACAACTTCTTCCTCAGTTTTCTTCCATAGACCTTCATTGCTGATTACATTGGGCCAAAATATTTTTAATATTCTTCGTAAACATTTATTAATAAATGTTTGTAACATACTAGATATTTTCTTTGTTACTTTCCACATTTCACACCCTGTAACAGCACTGACATTGCTGATAAATATTTTAAGCTTAGTTCTCAGAGATAATTCTCGTGCTCGCCAAACTGGATATAGTTGAATAAAGACAGAGTTGGTTTTTTAAATTCTGCATCGCACATCTTCTTTGGCACCGTCGTTTTCCGTCACAATACTCCCCAAATATGTGAATTCTTTCACATTTTCAATATCATTGTCCTGTATTTGGAATTTTCGAGTATTTTTGGCGTTGACTCTCATACTCTTGGTCTTATTACAATTTACTTTCAGTCCAACCTCTAGGTCTTTAAGTTTCTCTTGCATCATGTTGAAAGAGTGTGACAGTAGGCATATATCGTCAGCAATGTCCAAATCTTCTCTTCCCTTCCACTACCCTTTTCATAACTTCGTCCATCACTACAAGGAACAGAGTTGGAGAGAGAATGCATCCCTGTCTTACACCTGTGGCACCTGGTATATGGCCCGATAATTTACCTTCATGTACTACTTGGAATGTGTAGTCCAGATAGGTATTCCTTCTTAAATGCAATTTTCTTGGAAATGCCGTATTTCTTAATGATATTAAACATTTCATTTCTGTAAATGAAGCCAAGAGCCAGCTCAGAACCCACAAATACTAGATGCATATTATTTATGTATTCCATGCTTTGCTCCAGTACGATACGGAGAGTACTAATCTGATCGAAACATGATCTATCCCTGGAGGAATTGGTCTGATGTTGACAGATTGATGTTCATTACAAGCATTAAAAGATTGTCATTTTTATTTTGTAATTTATATTTTCATATTATATTGAAAATTATTAACTTTTCGAAGAATGCGGTAGTCTGTTTTTAGAATGTTTCAATTTATATTTATTTTAAAATTTATATTTTGTAAAAATAATTTGTAGCACTGAAGATGGCCGCCATGCAGTCGAAAAGGACTTTTGTATCAATAAATAATGACAAAATCTTTTACTGCTTGTAATGATCTACCCCTACAGAAACCTGCCAGTTTCTTCCTCAGCCTTCCTTCCTCCACAGAGTAAATTCTGTTCAAAATCACTCTACTTAGGACTTTACTCGGGACCGACAGCAAGGTAATACCTCTTCAATTGTTACAGTACTCCCTTTTTTGGTACATTGACGAGAAGTATCCTCCAATATTCGGGAATTTGTTCATGTTTCCATATTTCAGAAAAGAGCGAATGTAGTATGTTTACTGTCGTTTCCATATCGCATCGTAGTACTTCGGAGTTAATATTATCAATTCCCGGTGTTTTGCCATTTTTCATTGCTTTTAATGCATTTCGTATTTCTTCCTTGGATGGTTCACAGCTATGGATTCTACTGACTTCCACGTTTACTTCATCTTATTCTGTGTTTACTGTAGAAAGCTCTTCTTCGGGAATATTGAACATTTCCTTGAAGTACTCTTCCCATCGTTGCATCTGATCTTTTTGTTAGTTATTAACCCATTTTTTATTTAATTGACCGATTTTTTTCACAATTTTTTTCTGTGAAAGACTACGAGTTAGATTGTATACTTCTTTCAGATTGTTCTTCCTCCCGACCTCTTGAGTCTTCTCGGCTAGCTCACTCACCCAGTACCTGCTGTCAGAGCGCGCACACTTCATTCCGCGCTCTTTCTGTTTGTACTCCTCCTGCAGGGCCGCTACTTTCACTCTCGTTTTACTCGCCAACAGTTTATCTCATATCACTTTCCTCTCTATTTTTTCCCAGGATTCATCTGTCGGCCACTCTTTCTTCAGCGGGTTCTTATATCCGAGTACTTCTTAAGCCGTGACAGTATATACATTCTTTACTTTTTGCCAGTATTCTTCTACGCTCTCATCTTCCAAACCCTTGAGTTCCTGGTAGTGGTTTCTGAGCTTCAGTTGAAATTCCTGTTTTACGTCTTTTCTTGTAATTCTAGCAACATCAAATTTTCTCGGGTTTCTTGAGTTTTATTCTTAGCTTCGCTATCATCAAGTAATGGTCGCTGTTGATGTCGGCTCCTCTTTTACATCTGGTATCCAAGATAGATGTTCTCCATTTCCTGTTGATCGCAAAACGATCAATTTTGTTCTCATTTTCTTCTCAGCAGATACCCATGAAACATTGGGGTTGGTTTTATGCGGGAATAAAGTGCCTCCTATTACAAGTCCATTTGTAGCGCACCATCTAGAGATGAGTTCACAATTTTCGTTCATTGCACCATGTACATATTTACCTATCACTTCTTCCCAACCAATGTTATCATTTCAGTCTTGAGCATTGAGATCATCCATGACAACAACGATATCTTTTTTTCTCTTGATCTTCCCAATTGTGTTGCAACTCTGCGTAGAACCTCATTTGGTCTGGAGAAAAACCGATCCAGATATGTATCAAAATCACAAAATTCACCAGAGTAATACCGTGGGTTTTCCACATACCATTATCTGTATTTACGGTCATGGTATGTGCCAGCATCTAGCGGCGTCGTGGAAGACTACGCGTTGGAAAGTAGTATGGGTAACGACACGTCAAGGCGAAAACAATGGTTTGGAGTATAGGGTATGTGTTGCCTGTTACACAATCTAATCGTAAAGTTCAAGTATATTTTAGACTTTTTATTACATTCACGCGCAGTGTTGCCTGGTCAATGGTCCCTGACCAGAGAAATCTGCAGAGAAAGTCTTTCACTCTGTTTTCTCTACAACATACAGGGACTAATTGAGGAAAAAGCAATGGTTTCCCTTTTGCAGTACTCCAATGATCAGCTCTTGAAGTAGCTCTCTGTTGCTGCAATGCGTACAAGATATGTCATCTTGTGGAGAAGTCAATTTACCCCGTCCGCCAAAGCTGCATTTTCGACGCATATACTTCTCTTCGTTTCATTGCCTTTGTACAAGCAACACCATCGTTCGTTAGGTTTAATGACGTTTTGACAACAAAGGTCAATGACGTCCATCGTGGCGTTACAACCCATACGAGCAACGATATCGCAAAATGAAAATACTCTCCTTCATTTCGATGATACGTCTCTGTTCAACGTTCAATCGTTTCTTGATACTGGGTCGTTTGTTGACAAGACATGAAAAGCAATTGAGAACCCTCAACAACTCTGGGGCAACAATACACTAAAAGTGTAGCACTTGCACAGTCATTTAGCCATATCACGCTGGAGTCACAGAGTCAGAACAGTGAAATTGACATTAGTTGAATGCAGTAACGTGGTTGGCATTCCCTGTAGGTTTCATGTTCGAACATTCCTTCATGGTGGGGCAACTGTTTAGAAGCGTTAGTGTATTTGAAAGAAATTTCTCCAAAGAATTTAAAACTTGGAGAGTTTTTTTATTATAACTTTCAAAAAAAATCTCACATAGGTTGCACCGTGCTTTATTGTAATGTTATACATTGTAATGTTGGGTCGAGAAACTTAAAAAAAAAGAACCCACGCCGGCCTCGGAACAGGAAACTGCGGCAAGGAGACATCGCGGCACAGGTACCGTGAAAATACGCCATGTCACTCACCGGTCCTATTGGTGAACGTCGAATTATATCTGTAGTTAACATGAATTCCCGGTAAGTAATCTTGCGTAGCCCCACGAAGCTGTTTTTTAATTTCCGCAGAACTTCATGCCTCCTCCCTCGCAACATTTTCACAGCTGACTATTAAAACCATTACCAATTTTTCAACTAGTTAATTATTTCTATAACGTTTATATTACAAAAAAATGTACTCAAAACATAATTTATAACAAGGTCAAGGCTCATTTAATAATTTGGTATTTGATAAAAAAAATCATACCTTAAAATTGCCGCCTTGCATTCAGCAAAGTTGTCTGGACAGCAAATAAGTAATAAATTCCCAACTAATGAAAAGACCAGGTAAACTGTTTAATCTCCCTCAACACAACGTTCTATTGGTTTTTTAATAAATTTTTAGCTTGAAAACTGAACGTTCCGCACTAGCAACTGTGACAGGAAAAGTCGGAAACAACACTAAGAAATACGAATTACTAGATGACATGAAGTGATTTCTCCTGATAAGATTAGCTAATTCACTAATTGTGACTTTGGAAATCATATGACAATCCGTTTGTTCCGAAAGCGAATTAGAAACTTCTTTAAAAACCCTGGGGAATTGACTTAGATATATACATCTGCGAACTCATAGGCGTTGTGTTGATGAGTAACTGTTTTAAAAGACTAAGGTTCCAGTACGCAGAAGTATGATTCTATTTTACTCAATTTATTGGAACGTGCTGCATTTGCTGTGCACTTAAAGCAATCGAAAAATCGCATCTACTCAAAATAACGTTTCCTGATTTCTTTACTGTTCCTTTTGACATTTTCCGTAAAAGTGATGTCGCACTTTCCATGTCGAGCACGAACGAATTCATATTGGAAATCAATCAAGGAAAGAAAGTTTTAATTCTTAAAATGATTGTTCAAGGTTTTATTACATTTGTCGTCACACTTGGCATGCAACAATTATCTTATTAAGTGATTTTTTAATACCTTCCAATATTATATCTTACGAAAAAAAGAAAACATCACTTTCAAATATTTTCCCATCGTAGCCTGGGAATAATACTAAAATATTATAAGCACGTTTTTTTTTCGTTTGTTCAGCAGTGGTGACAGGCTCTGGCAGAGTAAGAAATCGTATGTAGGCGGTTAATACCTCTGGGTAGCTGGAAGCAATTGTGTCGAACTGAATATTAGAACAGTAGTCAAGTCAAAGACAGTTTTCGGATGAGAAATTTCAATATCAAGGCCTTTCAAAGGAAACATTTGGTAGCGAGGGGCTTACGTTTTAATTATATTTCTTTCAACATTTTACGGATGTGATCCGACTTGAATAATCTGTTCTTAAAACCTTATGAAAGAAAACACAAAATGCATCGGTCTATGCCTTTTCCCGATAAGTATGTCGCGAACATAGAGAACAAGACCTACTATCTCCACGTACGAAAGGAAATTAAGTATGTCAGTGCCAAGCTCCCCTGATGTCCATCCTTCACGCATTACGGGGTTATGTGGCCTATATTTCCGGAAGTGGATCACATGTACCTCTATTCTCCTCCCTTGCTACCCAACCAATAACTTTCCGTTCATATTTTGTCCAAAATTCCCGACTCCAACTCTCACGTTTTTATGCTAACTATAACAGGAGATTTTACAATAAAATTAATGAGCCTCAGTCCATGGAGATTTTAAGATTACAGAAAAGGGCTCTAATGACCCTGCCGTTGACGAACCCTTAAGTCGACCCCCCCCCAAAAAAAAAAAATACAGAAAATAACTCAAATATATATATCATTGAGGACACCGTATATCGCACCACGGGTGACATGGGTGACAAAACCAGATGCAACACCCACAGCTCAGATAGTCTCCTCTTGGGTGAGCATCAACACCTACCCTACAGACAAATTCAGTAAAACGCAGTTAACAAAAATAAATGGATACCGCGTTTACAAAATAAAAAAAGGAGATTGGAATGATTAGATTACCCAAAACGAAAGGTAATATGCTATTCTCATCCAAGGGAAAAACTATAGAGAAATTCAAGGAATATCTTCATTTTCAATAGTGCAGGTAAATATGTTCCTATTGGCAAGAGAGAAGCTCACACAACTCTCCACAACTTAAGATACAAATACACGGGCAACATTTCTGGTCAGTTGTTTTCTATCAGCGTTGTCAGATGAGTGTACAGTGTACACAGTCATATGCTCTAGCACTGCTATATCGTTATCAGATAACTGACATGCTCTGGCATCGAATTTACAATGTCTGAAGAAAGTTTACATTGGTTAGCGGTATTAAAAACTGTACATTACTGAGATGTGTATTATTTAGAAAGTATACTCATGTTTATTTACTGTATAGGCATACTGATTGGGGTGGAGGTCACAAACATAAACAGAGAAAACCTAACTTCGCACAGAGACATAACATGTCTCCATGTGCATTTGTAGCGGGCAGCGTTCACTGACAAATGACATTTCACGAGCTCTGCCATAGAGTTCGACAATGCAAACAGTGACATATAGCAGGTGTCGTGTAACCAGTGGTCAGTGCACCGACAGCTGACTTCTCAGAACACTGACACAGAAACACTGCCCGTGTATTTACACCTTAATGAAGGGAGATGTTTTTCTTTAGACTTCACATGGAAAAGGGATTCATATCTCAATATGGCGTTACAAACTACACGTAATAATAAGGCATGTACAAAAATTGCAAATGTTAACTGTTCACATCATGTTGACACATTGGCATTTGGTGAATTGAACAACTGGTCTAATAAACGGAACACATTACTAAAAAAGAAATGCACTAGGGGAAACTATGATAATTGATCCATAAAGAGACAAATGATACAACATACCTGACAACTGGGAAGTATGAGTCCTAGGAATACTGGATATAGAAGTACTTTCTGAAAATGATCTAGAAAGTTCTTGTGAAAGTCCCAAAGCAAGGTTACCACTCAGAGGAAAGTCCACTTTTCTTTCTTCAGTAATTTCACTGGAATTTCGGACTGTTTCACAAGAACTACCACCATCACAACTTTCATAATTGTCACCACTAATTTTATTAGCCATTATTTGTTGTCTAGTATGTAGAAAAGTACTTATGTCACAACTACTACGAGTTTGTACACAATCTGAAGCATGAACACCTTTAGGTTGTTCAGTTATCACTGAAACACGATGAGATAATGTTGAATCTCCTATACTTTTAATAGGCAAAGGTGCATGAACAGACACCATACCAGAGGGCATACTAAGACATGGAGAGGATGAGGAAGATGAAACTCCTGGGTGTATGGGAAGTGATACAGACACAGGTAAAGGAACAGACGTCGTAGGGCACAGAGAGACACTCCCTGCAAGAGGTGGTCCAGGTGTTAGTGACTGCACAAAAGATAATGGAGCAGAACTAGAAGACACTCCTGATGCAGGAGTCAAAGTACTGACGGAAAGAAGTCTCGGACTTTTTGCTGGAGGACAGTGTACACCCTCTGCTGGAGGAGGTAATGGAAGCCGTGCAGAAGCTGGAGGAGCAGGACTTCCTTGTGGTGTGTGACGAGAACCACATGGACTGGGGTATGATGGAGATGCTTGACCATAACTAGCAGGAGATGCTTGATTATAGTTGGAGTTGAAACCAGATACCTGATTCCAATGCTGTTGACGTGGTGAATTTGCTGTAATGAGATAGTAACTATGCATACATTCAATGAATAAAGACATTTACAAATTTTACAAAGAACACTTTTACCAACCACGTGGTCCCTTAAAAACACTTGGATTTCTCTGAAGAATAGCTTTCAGCAACTCTGGATTATTTTGCTGTTGGTCTACAGGCTGTTCTGAGCAGGCATAGTGATCCTTCAATTCTCTGTGACAGTATACCAAAGATGTTACCACGAATGGACACTTCCAAACTGAAAAAGTTAAATTTAAAATTCCAAAACATATGTACTCACATATGATCAGCTGAGGTTTGAATTAGTGACTGAATCAATTGAGGCACTAATGCATCATCCCTTACACTCAACAAAATCTGAGCTTCCTCTGCTACACGGGGGTGAAAAAGTAGGGATTTATTGCTCAACGTCTGAGGCAAGGGTGATGGAAGAGGCATCTCTGGCAACACTACAAACAATATCAAATATAAACATTAAAGAAATCCAGAGAACAAAATAGTTACATGTTATTATATTCATATTTGCAACATTCTATCAACTATTACAAAATAAAGAAATAATTACCAAATTCAGTCATTACAAGAGTGAAACAGAGAAAGTGGCAAAAAGGAAAAATTAAGCATACAAAACCACAGAGTCCATTATTTTTAGATAATTAAAATATGAAGCAAGGCAAAAATCCACCCAATACTTTAAAACTTATGTCCAATAATTTCCTTCATATTCCCCTTTCATAGTAATATATTTATGTTCAATTTTTTTTGCTTATATTCAAGATGGTCACTCTTACAAAGGGACTCCCAAATACAAAACTTTATTACAAAACTTCAGTTAAAACTCTCTTTTCCAACATTTTGAAACTAGTAGTGCAAAACCATTGCACATACTTTGTCATATAAGTTTCTCCATCTGCTCCATTGAGTGACAAAACATACTATAACAGGAGGATTACATTTGGCATGGTCCTCTATACTTTGGTTTTCACTGACTGTATTTGAATGACTCATTATAGAAATCCTTTACTATCATTGAGATACAAGCCATTTCCAATTCGCAAATTCAGTCATTTGGTATTTGGAGGTTAGCTAGGTACAATTTATAATGTATTTCAAAGGATAAATTAATTACTACAATATTATCCCTGCAAGCTCAAAGCAAACACACCATCTATATTTTTATTTCATTTGTTAAGTAAGTCAAAAAGCAATTTCTCTGCCATTAAAATTTAAATTTCCCTTGAGTGAAAGTAAATTGGATATACAATAAATTATGTCAATGAGAAGATACTGTCTGCTTTTCACTAAATTGCCTATATTTCATATCAAATTTTAAACTTCTGGCATCAGTTCCACTTATGAGTTCAAAAAATTTTATTTCAAAAAAATTTATCCAATAACATTGGAAACAGCAAACTAACAATGAATTCTAGAAAATTATCATACATTATAAAAGAATTCTTTTGGATAAACATATCATCCAAGACAGAAAATCCTCTTCTATTTCTGTTACTTCTTTATAACTTCATTTAGTGTAATCACTTACAACAATCTACTCTTGTATCAAATTAATACACTACTATAGAATTATGATACACAATCTTCAAGGTGATAGCATCCCCTATCTGCCAAAATGGCAGATGAAGCATAATCATGATAAATTCATTCCATCTCTACCTGTCACCTCCCACACTAAATTGCATAATAAAAAATAACTTTAAAACTTAAATTAATGATTTTGAATACTGTGACATCATAATGCTAGGGCATGCATTCAACACCACGTAAAGCTATTAATTGGAGACTTTAACGCCCAACTAGGCAGAGAAAGAAGATACCGTGACATCGGAAAATGGCCTGCCCAAAAAAGAACAAACAAAAATGGACAGAGACTCATTGACCTCTGTAGAAACCATAGTCTAATCTCAAAATCTACATATTTCAAAAGAAAACCTCAAAAACTGAAAACATGGAAACACCCTGACTATACTAAAGGAGAATGGCAACTGGAACATGTCTTCATGGACAAACACCACCACAAAGAGATCTACAATGTCAAAGTCCTCCGAGGAGTAGACACTGGTTCGGATCACTACGAAAAAATTTAAAAATTAAATTAACTCCTCAAAAGAAACAACAAAACCAAACCCCTCAACCTAAAATAAAAATGGACCCTACCCAGCTAATTAATAATGAAAATTACCAAAAAGCCACCGAAAAGATAAAAATTACAGATAAACTTGAAGACCAAGTCAAAAACCTTAAACAAATTGCAGNAAAAAATTTAAAAATTAAATTAACTCCTCAAAAGAAACAACAAAACCAAACCCCTCAACCTAAAATAAAAATGGACCCTACCCAGCTAATCAATAATGAAAATTACCAAAAAGCCACCGAAAAGATAAAAATTACAGATAAACTTGAAGACCAAGTCAAAAACCTTAAACAAATTGCAGAAGAATTGGCCCCAAGGAAACCCCGTAAAAAGCATCAGTGGTGGAACAATGAATGTGATGAAACAGTGGAGAAAAGACACCAAGCATGGCTATTACATAAGTCCCAAAAATCAGAAATATCTTTCCAAAATCTAATAGAACAAAGAAATTTGATGAACCCAAACCTTGAGGAGAATAAAAAGACAACACCATAAGGATACATTGAAATTAATAGAAGAAGAATTCAACAGAACACAATCGAAAGATTATTACAAAATCTTTAAAAAGCAACTCCAAAAATATGAAGTCCCAACCCTACTAATGGAAGTTGAAAATGGTAATCTGGCCCATAACAATGAAGACAATGCAAAAATCCTCGCTAAATACTTTAATGAACTCCTGAATTGCCAGGAACCGACAGAACTCCTTAACTTGGACATCAACACCCCAATAAAAACACCATCAGAAAACATCAATTCCCAAACAATAAAAGAAGTTTATTAAGCACTGGATGAGATGAAAAATTACAAAGCGTCTGGAGAGAATCAGACCTTTGTAGAGACCTGGAAATATGCAGGAAGATCAGCAAAAATCACCCTTCAACAGCTTGTCAACATCTGGATTAAAGAAAAACTACCAGAACAATGGATAACAGCCATCATCCACCCACTCCATAAAAAGGCAGACAAAACAGACCCTAACAACTACAGGGGAATCTCACTCCTAGATATAACATA
>NNCF01126894.1:14585-32254 GCA_002313205.1 Laupala kohalensis
TATATGAAATCTGAGTATGGTTCTTTGAAATTTAAAAAACTTCAAACTCTGTTCTTCTACTTTCCTAATTTTTAGCTGCTGAAATATAAATTAAAACCTAATTATCTATTGTAATCTCATTAAAATTTATCCTTTATCAGTAAAATGGCTATAGATGATGAACATTCTTTTTACTTTCTCTTATCGTGGTCTATTCAATATTGTGACCAAGAAAAAAATCGCGAGATTTTGACGGAAATATTCGTCTTTAGTGTCTCTGATACCGAAAGATTTTTTAATACGATGTGCGTAATACCGTATTGTTTGTAAAATATTGGAAGACGGCTGGCTATCCCCCTCACTGACACCATTTCTTCGTTCCCAAACATCTTGACCTAGAGTTGCTCTTTTGACACAAAAACTTTCGCTCACACCAACATCCTTACCTTTGATTCACCTACTGGATATTTATAAGTCCAAACTATTTTTACCGTGCATGTAAAATACAAAAATTTAATTTTATTTAGGATTCTGCGCAAAATTTCAAGAAAAATGATTCTAAACAATAACCATTTCCAAGGAACCACTTTTCCTTTATTGTATACGCAGAAGATTAAACTGCTGTGATCAACATCAATAAAGGATGCATGAAAATAGTTGCTTTTTTCTTTGTAAAGTTAGTTTGCGTACTATATAGATAGGAGTCTTACAAGTGTATGAGAAAGCGTGTGGATTGGTTTTGCAAACCTCGAAACCTCAGCGCAAATGAATTTAAATATAATATGGAGTTAAAGTTAATACGAGTGATAATGTAACGTGTCTTAGCGTCCCGATCTACCGCGCATATACCTCACTGCGAATTTTTATTCGAAACGCTGCAATTATCCCATGGTGACTTTAATTCGATTATTTTCCGATAACTAACTGAATTAATTCCTAGCTATCGATCCGTCTTCGCTGCCACCATTGGTTTTACACTCGAAAACTAGGAATATATTTAAACTTGAGAATGTGTACATTTGTAATTTATTACAAATATTACTATATTCACTATTTACAAATTGGAATGTTAAAAAACACCAAGACTTGAATACTCAAGGATATACACTCCTAACTAATGTCCTCAAGTCAACAATTACTATGCCTGCGCAGAAGTATCGGAAAAGTGACTTACGCCCTCCAACATGCTAACAGCCTCCGGCTGCCTATTCCACGCCTAGACTCATGCGTAACGGTCTGCGCAACAACTCTCGCACGACTTTCCCTAGCGGCGATGCACCTGCCCTTTATATCATCAGGTGACATAACCTCACAGGTTTTCCAGATTTGCGCGTCGTTCGTCTTAGGAATTCCCAGCGACCGCGTGGCTGCTAAATTTAGGATAAGCTCCCGTAAAAAAGCTTCATGTACACGACACATGTCAACCAGCCTCACGAAATATACAAGTAAAAGCAGTACAAAATTACACTTTTAATATGTAGCAGTTTTAAGATATTCTTCTGGCGTTGTTAAAACTCCGCGACGTCAAAAAGCTGTAAAATATTTCTAAATTTTTGGAATATAATTTAGGAGTGAGTAAAACCAGGTGGGGAGGGTTGGGGGGGTCTGCGTCATAGGGTTTAGGGGGGACACCTCTGTCTCAAATTATTATTGAAAACAATTTCAATCAGAACGTACGAATATTTTGAACAGTGTCACAAGAGTAAGAATGTTGACCAATCGTAAACGTTGGCACGTTTTGTTCATCGTATTAGCTTCTGGTCTATTAAGTCATATGAATTTTGTGATTGCATTGCACGTAGTTGTACTTGGGATAATCTCATTTTATTTATTTATAAATTTTTATTTTGATAGGAAATTTAACAAGGATATTCAACGTGTTCGTGAAGTATCACCGTATACGAAGAATAATAACGACGAAGAAAGAAAATAAATATTTATTACGTCGTATAAGACCAAAGAATCCAATAATTTTCTGGGACGTTTGCTGATGGGCGCATCATTGTGCATTGCTGTGATAGAAGATAGTATTTGTTTTTTGCTTTTATTATTATTATTATTATTATTGTTGTTGTTGTTGTTGGGGTTTTAGAGCTCGTTTGCTTTATAAATTAGTGCGTTATTTACTACTTTTAATTTTCAATTAGAAGTCTTGTTATAGAAAGATGTTTTAGTTGACCATGAACACAGCCACACGAAGAACAAATTAGTGCCAAATCTACCAATGTTGGAATCTTATCATTCCAGGGGTTTTTCACTCTTTCTGTACTTCTATATTCTTTTGTCGTCTTTCGCAGTGGCGGCGGATCTATGGGGGGGGACTAAGGGGGCTATAGCCCGCCCCCCGATTGGACCATTATAGATAAAGTTGAAGTTAATAAATGGCATATTGTATAAAAGTATTACCAAATTAATATTTGATATTAGTTATAATTGTCATTGTTATTAATAATACCAGATTAATAACTTTAATAAATATTTTTATTGTTAGTAATAATACCACTTGTTAATTGTTAATTATTTATTTGACGCTTTTTTTTAAAGGTTATATTTATAAAATTTGTGTTGTAAAACCACAATTTTTTAATACAAATGCTCCCCTTTTAGCACCCCCCCCTTTATTACGATCTAGATCCACCCCTTGTCTCACGTGAGAACAATATTAGGAGAAGGGAGTCGTCGAATACGCCCTATACGACCACTACTAACTACAGCCAAATTACCGACAACAACGAAAATTATACTACAAATCATGCATTCGACCGTTAATCACATAAACTCCAGCAGTAGTACAACATCACGATACATGAATCAACATCGACCCATGCGAGTTGTAGAAAATGGAGTATTACCCACCCACCACTTATAATTAATTTAACAAGACTGAGACAAGAACTTGAAATGGAAGACATAACTGACTGCATCCAAAGACTCACAAAAAATGAACCTCGACGAGCATTTGTTGGTAGGGAACGACCTGACCTGAACCATTTAAGACATTTAAGAAGTATCTTTACCCATCGAGTATAAGAACCGTAAAGTTACCATGTGACAGATTTACACCAGACGAACCATTAGAGATATAGGACCATTCATCATCTGTACTCCATTAACATCATCATCATACATAATCTTGAACATAATAATTCTTTGTAAAAAACATCATGATTCAATCCTCAAATATCTCCAAAACGGATGAGGATTTCAATGTGCAGTATCCATTAAAGATAAATCATGACATGGGGTTAATAATTTGACGTATTCAAATGATCTTTAATTGCTTCTTATTCAATAATCCTGTAAATAATATTTTTTTTGCATCACTGATTTTCTTCAATACTAAACTCTTATTTAATTGTTTCATGCATATGATACAGGAAGTGAAATTAGAAACGCACTAGTCGGTGGATTTCTTCCCAAATATAGAACTCCAAATTGCTTCTTCCCAACTATCACATTGCCCGACTCTACGCTACACTTCCATTCTTTCAAAAAAAAAAACACAGTCTGCGTTCCAGAATCCATTCATAAATCTCAGAGGCAGCAGACAGTACGAGCACGTCGCATCCCTTGAGATCGTTTCGGGAAACACCATTGCTCAGTAGAGATTTTAAAGAAAATTGAAAAGTCTCGTTTCTTTACTTCAGTTAGCGTCCTTACTGCGTGAACACTACGTTTCTATGAGATGCTGTCACTTGAGCAGTAAGCAGCCGCGAGAGCAAGCCTTAAGTGTTTGCTTAACTACATTGATGGAAACAAATCTCAGGAATATGGATGTAAAAAAATTACGAATATTGGAAACTGAGTTAGAATAAAGTTACATCTGAAACTGTTCTATACGTATGTACGATAAATTCTAGATTTTTACCCGAACACAAGATGGAAATACGCAATATATATCCATTAAAACGTAGGTTGAAAAAAAAAAAGATTCTTGCGTATAGGCAATATAATTTATTTAACTATCCCTATAACCACGCCTTTCACAGTAACTATAATTTATTTAACTAAGGCTATAACTATGCCTTTAACAATAACTATGGACTAATTGTATTGCCTATACGCAAGAATGTTTCTTTTTAATTTATTAGCAAGGCAGAACACATCTTTCTCATTAAAACGTAGTACTCTCATTTGAACCGTACCTCTCGAGCTAGACGTATCATACAAAAGTAAATAGCTACTAATTGTCAGTTTGTATATAATAATGTTAAGTTTGTATTATATTCAATGTCCATGAAACTAACAGTTTAAAAAGAACGGCATACGTTCTAAAATACACACAATTTAGGGTACCTAAGTAGCTCATTTTTGAGTTTATATTCCGTTTCTTATCCAAGAAAATACATATCCTGCTACCCTTAGATTTTGCTCGCCTGTTAAAAATCCTGGAATCAATGAGAGTTTTTATTAGATAATTCTCAGATAATTGAATTCAGCAGTCTTACGTTGCATATCATATTATTTTCAAGATCATTCATTTAATTTTTCCTTACACATATTCAATCTTATTTTATACACCACTGATTTTAAGCTCAACTTGTCCATTATTACCAATTACGAGAGTCGGTGAGCAATCAAAGACAAAAGCTGGCTGAACATTTCAAGTGTGTTCATTTAGCTAAAAATTGTAAGCTAACCTTTAAGTCACGAAATTTTAAGTTTATCTTAAAATCGCAAAGATAAGCCGTTTTTTTCAAAAAATTTAATCCATGGAGTATTTTTGGGAAGATGCCGATGTAGGTAGAAATTTGAATGAAAATTTGTTTTCTAAAATTTTCTACAATTCTAAATTTTGTTTTAAAAACGTATCGTTAGTTGCAACATTAAACTAGTAATCTATAATAATTTTTCTATAATTCTTCAAAATAAATTATGGCGTTTTATCTGTTTTATTTGCCTCCTGTAAAAACATGTTTTTAGCACTTTGGCAAACGGTTTCAATTTATATACCTCAATTTGGCTCTCTATTACTTTAACTAAACTGGACAATTTTTAATGAATTTTTTGGAGACATCCTAGTATGGAAATTTGTAATGTGAAACTAGCCCTGAACTGGGAAGTACACACAAAATTAATTAAATATAAGTTCATAAAGGAAAATCATTAATTCTCGATAGCTTGAATTACACATGTTTCATCCCCACACACATTTGTCTGGCGAATACAATCTAAAACTTTATTTACCTGAAACATTATTATAGTACAGTACATACTTACCTTTATCTTGGTTATTACAGGAAAGACACGTAAAAGCCACTCACAGAAACGAAGTAACTGTTTCGGCTATCCCTTTCGTCACGTAAATACTGTTTCTTCGTATCCTCGAGGAACTTTTATGTGTTCTTTTCTTGTTTTCTATTATTTCTGAAGGCTAAATGTCCCGTTAGTCTAGTGTAAATCAAAATCAATAGATGGCACCACTTACGGAGCTAAATTCATTGCTGCTATATCTCGATAACGGATTCATATATTTTAAATCTGAAAACGGATTTTTTCTTATTAAATGTGCAAAATTTGAAACAATTGATAATGAATTGTTTTCCTTACAGCTTGCCATATTTTGTAAATGTATCTCTTGAAATTCAAAGTTTTTGAAAAAGTTCGCTCATAGCGCTCATACGGATATAAAAATAAACAAAAAAACTTATAGATAAACATCCATTGGTCAAGTAATAGCGTCAAAAACGAAAATTGGGACACGATGAATTCAGGTGCTGGCGCTACTAGTAGACAGGGACTTCGCGCTTCCGTCTTGTGATCGTGCTGAGTGGGGGAAGGGGCGGACGCAAGGTGGACGGTCGGTCTGTGCGGCAGGGTCGGCGACGCGCGTCGAAAGACGAGCTTCTCGCGTTTCTTCGCCCAGCCGTCTCTTGCCTCATCGTGGATTTAATTTCTATTGCCAGTGAATAAAGATTTCTACGAATGCGTACTCTCTACACAGGATAAAGAAAAGAACTACATCAATACGTATTTGTCGCGAGGGAATGTAACTCCGGAACATGTTCTTTGGAATTATTCTACATGTGTCCCAGAGAGACCCATGATTATATGAGGCAGAAGAGTACACTAATTGACAAAAGAATGATATACAATGTATTTGGAATATTAAGTGATAAAATATGAAATAAGGAATATATTGAAACAAAATTTAAAGTGGATTACTACCGCCCCATGGTGGGATGACCACTTTCCAATTTTAGGGAGTGTAGCGTCGAGATCTGTTCGATCAGAATAAATTTTATTAAAAATTTCGTAACAAACATATAATGTTTTAGTTTCTGGGTAAAGTGAAGATAAAATTTTTGTTGTAAGGAAACGTATTAATTATCTAGGTGACTTTTGTATAGTAAGCATCGGATAAGAAAGGATTTTTGAAAATTCTAATTTAAAAAGAGTAACTTTGGGTGAAATTTGAGTTTTTCCATTTTTGTTTACACTATATCTCGGGAACTGATTGTGATATAATCTCAGATGTTGTACGCAAACATTGCTCATTCACATAACTGGAAAC
The DNA here is from genome assembly GCA_002313205.1 of Laupala kohalensis. Classification (NCBI taxonomy): domain Eukaryota; kingdom Metazoa; phylum Arthropoda; class Insecta; order Orthoptera; family Trigonidiidae; genus Laupala; species Laupala kohalensis. The sequence goes on from NNCF01126894.1 coordinate 21,079, forward strand.
GGGTCACTAGAAATCTTTATTATAAGAAAAAATAGAAAAAATTATAATAGGTCAATAAAATTAGAAGTAAATACAAAAGTACAAAAACTATGAGATTATTTTCCAATGCCTCCCTCATGAAGATAATGGCACTTTGTGGACATTTTTGTAAGGTATTGTATTGAAATCTGAAAAAACAAACTTCAAGAGTCCCTTCCTCCCCCCCTTCTACATTCAAACATTGTATCACCAAAAAAAGTCCCATGTGAACTTGGGAGTAGGTGGCTAGTACTGTTTAAAAATACTGCGGTGTACTGTTTCCTGTCAGAAATAATAATAATAATAATAATAATAATGTAAAATGCATAGCAAATATTCGGTTTCTTACAGTTTCTGAGGTAAGGTGAAGTTTAAAAGTTTGTTGCAAGGAATGGTGTGATTTGTGCTTTCTTATCGTGTACGTTTAAAATTCACTTTTCGTCAGAAATTGTATACAAAATAAAATATTTCTTGAGCATATTACATTATCGTTGAATATGACGAACAGTTTAGTTACATTATTGCGGAAAGTATCACGCAAAAGCCTCAATTCCTAGTCTAAACTCTCTTCGTCACACACTTTCCGTGCTCGGATGACTAATGTTTTTAACACACCACGTTTGATTGCTGGATTGTGTGACTCAGCATTCAAGTAACGGTTGGTGTGAGTTGGCTTGCGGTACACGCTATGTGCAAGAAAGCCATCATCTTCCCGTTATACGAGCACATCTAAGAACGGTAACTGTCCATCTGATTCAATCTCCACCGTAAACTTGATGTTACTATGTGCTTGGTTGATGTACTCCAAGAATCTGTCGAGGTTTTCTCGTTCATGTTGCCAGATGACGAAAGTGTCATCCACGTATCGCAACCAGACTCTAGGTTTTAATAAAGCATCCTCGATAACCTCATTTTCGAACGCTCCCATGAAGATGTTAGCAATTACAGGACATAGGGGTGAACCCATAGCAGTTCCTTCTATTTGGGAGTAAAATTTACCATCAAACTGGAAAAAAGTGGAGTTAAGGCAAAATTCAGTTAGTTTCTCCCACTCCAACGGTAAGCCTCGCTGTCCGAGCTGTTGTTATATGTCGTTTAGTGTTTCACGGATCGGAACTTTCGTGAAGATTGAAATAACATCGAAACTCACCATGCGTTCCTCGTCACTTAGAGTTATCTCACTCAGAACATCTACAAAGTGCTCAGAATTTTTTATGGTTGACGAGATGGTATCAGTTAGTGGTCATAGTGATTCCGCTAGAAAACGGGTGAGAGGTTGAGTTGGTGCGTTGATGGTACTCACTATAGGTCTCAAGGGGACGCCAGATTTGTGCAGCTTGGGGAGACTGTATAGTCTAGGCATGGCATGGTCACCTCGTTTTAATGATTGTTTAATCTCATCAGGTATGGAAGAAGCATTGCTCAGTCCTCATCTTCCTTAAAGGGTTTGTACTAACCGGAGAGTACGTTCCGTCATTCAAGAGATCTTCCACCTCACTGATGTACTTACATCATTTCATAACGACAGTGGCGTTACCTTTATCCGCTGGCATGATAACTAAATCATCTCGTTCCCCGAGAAATCGTAACATTTACAGACGTGAAAAGTGAAAAACGATAGCGGCATGTAGCGTGCGTACGTACGTACCACAAATTTTCCTTAAATTTTCGTTTGCTGACCACAATATATTAGAAAAAGGTATGGGTCTGCCACCTACAGCACTTGTATATTTACTTGTAGTGTGCTATAAGCTCACTTTTTTAGAAAAATAATTTCTGGTGGGTTTATAAATTTTATTTTCTGTGTTCAATCGATTTGGAGTTAGAGATATAATTGTTTCAAATTCTGTCATAAAAACAAAATAAATTGCGTTTACAGAATGAAAAGCGGGTTTTTCTTTCCGCAGATATTTGAGCATCAAACTTTGATTATTTTGAAGTGCAACGTGGTGGCCGTTTTCGTAAATAAATTCGGTACATTTAGCCTTAAACTATAAACACGGTGAAAGCTGTGAAAAGAAGCGTACACACAAATACATTCAAGACTATGTTTCCCTCTACATGTCGTATGATTGGAGATGTACATGTTGACATTCTATGTCGACGTAAAAACCAATGTCCATGGTCAACATTATTTCGCAAAAGATCTATTGACTGATATCACGAATCTGGGTGACTATTTCAATTAATCATATCACATATGAAATGGGTAGCTGCCGCGGTGTGTCAGTGTTGGTGCTGTTGGCCAGACCAGACGGTGAAACCTGTCCTCCTGATACCTGATATCACTGGGGGAAGATTCAGCAACAGCAACAGAGTACCTACTATCATAGTCTCTACAACAACCGCAACACAAGTTAGGACATTCTGTGCTACTAAGATGTTGACCAAGATCATAAACACATTTTCTTTCTGTTCTAGATGTACGGGAGCAATTAGTAAGTTTTCTTACACTTTGATACTGAAAAGCTCCTCGCCAATGGAGCAGCGAAGGGAAAAGCATGCTTTTAGCCACTGAAGAGGATTGTATCTTTGCACTATATATTACGGACCCTCCCCTCAGGCAACGGTCGGCCACCTTTTGGACGTCATAGACCTCAAGAATCATCGTTTGAAATTCCGCGGATAACCTAGGCATGTTTCTTACGAAGATGAATACGTTTGTCAATTAAAGGCCCCAGAAATTTCAATTTTAAAAGTATGAAATGTACCTATTTAACATAACAGATCGAAGATGCTTTTCAGTTGTAGCTAAAATGTAAATACTTACTTAATAAAACAGATTTATTCTCTTGATGATACAACATCTTAAGAGGTTGTTGTGAGTACCTTGACCAAGATGAATCTTGTTCAACATTTCTTTCGACATCATTTGCATCGGAGGAATGTATCTTTTTTGTAATATTCGTTCCCTGTTTCTCAAATGTGATACGAAAAATGTAACAATGTTATAATTTTATGCCATGGCAAACTAGTTACTTCAATATATAATGAAAAGTTGCAATGTAAGTCTAGACTTATTCCTCAGACAAAAATTTTCTCACCGCTTGGTGACCTCTGCCCTGTAGGAGCGAAACAAGACCTTCGTCTCATTGCGAGCAGGCATTACATTTCACGTGCAAGCACTTTTCTATATGGATAAAATACTATGGCAGTGGTTTGCAACATACAGAGTTTCTAAATAAAATATCATTATGCCTAGACCATAACTTGTTGTTGTTAATTTTTCATATCCAGAAGTGTGTGCTAGGAAAAGTACTGTTATTTTTCAGGACCATGATGTTGTCACTCCCACAAAAGCAAGTTTGAAACATTAATTTTTGAAGTGAAACTTCCTTGGGGTAAATTTTCACGACCGTAACGGAAACTTCACGCTGCTGCAATGGTCAAATATGAAACTTTTTTTACGCTACAGGAATGTTGAAATGTGATAAATTTATACGTTACTAAAATGGTAACATATCAATTTGTTATTATAAGATAATACAATGGTTATTGATAAAACAATGATTTCACTACATAAAATATAATTTCATCCCTGCTCTCAAAAATTTCACTAGTTTAAGAGCTGTCAAGAAGATTCACTTTCTGCATGCGCACGAAAAGATTCGCACTCATTATGATTTTGTATCATACTTGTTATTGGCGGATGTCATTAAATAATATGTAATGTTTAAATTTATTTGATAAAATTTATAATGTAGTTACTTCATAATAATCGACATCCACATACTCTTTTTTATATTTGTGCGGCCGGTGTGTAAATTAGAATCATTTATTATTTTAATTTAAACCACAGATAAGACCTCTTGGCCTTGGTTGCTCGATGTAAACGATTCAGGGTGTACAAATACCGTGCAGATTTGATCTTGTCATCACGATCCTCAGTAGATGTGCTTCCTCTTCAAAATCAACTGATGCTTGCCGGACGAAACTTGTTGGCAGATGGTCGGCGCAATGGTTCTTCGCCTGTATATAGAGCAGGGATGCCAAAAGAACGGCACGCGAGCAGAGTTGCTTATCTCCGCATGCCAAGGAATCTAAATCGCGATAATGGCTTCTGTTATCGGATAACAGGAAGGGATTATCAAATTCCTTTCCTGACCTCTCCGACCACGGGTTTCCCCGGCTTCCGCGCAATGAAGCCAGCGAGTTTGTGGAAGCGTCAAAGAAAATTTCAGAAAGCAATGTAATATATTTCAGTTTTGATTATAAACAAAATCAGTACAAAGCAATGAAAAATCTGAACAGGGAATAAGCAACGAAAATCATAATAAAGAAAGATAAGAATGCTTTACGCTTCTTTGGTGAATACTTGATGCCATTTAATACTACTCTTATTAATTACTTACCAAATGTTTCGCACGTCGTAAACCAACGGCATTACCTCTGCGTTACTGAAAGTTCCAGTTTCATTCCCTCTGAAATTTCCCATACGACCTCTTCCACCCATAACTGATAGCCTATTGGTGCAGGACGCACTTAAACTCGACAGATCCACAGGTAAAAGGATAATTTCACCATTAAACTCGACACTTCCTTAAGGATTAAGACTACTCGTGACTACCTGTGCCCGTCACGTGAATCCCGAGTTTCTGGGACCGGTGGACAGCCATTCAGTAATGAGTCATAGAGTTGACTTTGCCATTAAATTTTTTATTTATAAACATTGTGTTCTTGTTCAAGAATAATTGAAATATATGCTAAAAATGATGGAAAATGATACCAAACACAACCTTTCTGGCATCAAATGTACATTTTACTACTAGTCCAAGTAATTAGGTGACGGAAAGAATCTAATACATAAAGTTTTTCACTGTCAGTATTTTTTTCATTTTTCGCATTTAACATGAAAACACGTTTCTAGAACAACACATTAATGTAACGAAGTAATGTACATTAAATTTCCAACAAATTATGTTCTGTTCTTCTTTTTGTCGCCTGACGAACGGAAAAGGTTCAGGAGCGCGATAAAATTGACAAAAACTACAAAAACACTAATTTTTCAGTTTTTTGCTTATAACTTGAGAACTCAAAACTTTTAGAGAAAATGTCCCTATACGAAAATGAAATAAATTTACAAAATGTGTTTTCCAGGATATTTTTGTCTGACAATCTGTTTATTCTCTCCTGCACGTGGACGTTTTGTGCACATATATGTAATTGTTAATATGTACATTTTTCTGATTTTGATACGTTGTATATGGTCAAATGCTGATGATAAACCCAAATTTCCGACCTCGACCGACTTCTGAAAGTATCAGAAATAGACAAAAGGAAAACAATAAATTTTCAACATTTTTCAGTTTTCATGAATTTTTACTTTGGAGCAAATTATTATTTTAAATAATAAGCTACGTTATTTTTAACATTTCTGGAAATTTGCAACAGTTAAAGAACAGAAACTCGGACCAAATTAGGACCACAGAGCCTGCAGTTTCTTTTTCTCCCCTCCTTGTTTCCCTGTTAATCTTTTTATTAAAATTATGGAGCGGTGGCTAAAAAATTAATTTTTTAAACTGATTTTTTGCATCAATAGTCGACCGTCTCGAAAATGAATGAGCCTGTTACAACACACCACCAGCCCATATGCGATGTGCGTAATCTTTTGGCGGAGAAGCGGGATTCAACCATAAACCACAAACTTTATGGTAGAGTTCGCTGCCACCAGCTTGGTTTCCACAAGCAATCAAACACTCGAGTAATAACAATAAAACATTTAATTCAAATTAAATAAAGCTCTGAATATTGACAAATGTAGACAAACTCGCAAATCATAAATACAAGTTTGAACTTGTTAATACTTGATATTGCTATCTAAAAGCAATAATTACACACAGTTATAACTACTGGTGTTATGAATTAACTCGGAAATCTACCCAGATTATCCGAAGTTCAAAAAGTTCCAAGTTGCTATCTCGAAAGAAATAACTGTTCCAAACTATGTTATTCGCGCCTATAGCAAGTAATAGAATTCCCGCAGCAATTCTCAGTGGTCTGACGACCAAACTAACCAAGTTACATATTAAATAACTTGCGTACTTCTATACGCTTTCGCACTTGTCTCAAAGTCTGAAAGCCTCCAGTATAAAAGTCACTTAGGAGCTGAAATCCCTCCAANCCCCTCCAATATATATGGAGGCGGAGGTCACGTGACTACCTCTTCGCCCGTTCCCAACACCCCACCTTGGTCACTCCTCAGCTTCCGAGAAAAACTGCCTTTTCGGATGAACACTATTTCTGTCAACTGCTGAAATATTCCATACACACTCATTTTCCTTCTCCGGGGCGTTCATCTCAGTTTTCAGAAGTAGAAGGGAGTTCTGCCTCTTCGCAATACGAGAGGTCTTAAACGCGCACCTTTCCTTGTTTGGGCGGCGACGGGCCTGGCTTAATCGCCTTTGGTATTTCCAGCAAGCACAGTGCTTGAAAATGTTATTTCAAAATCTATACTGGCCCCGTTGTTACAGAGCCAGTAGTCATGACGGTTCGTCCTCAAAGTGGTGACAATGTTATTTACTCTTAATAATTGTTTATTTCAACAAGATTGAATTCTTTATAATATTAGAGAAACCTCTTACATATTTTATACAAAATAGTTGAAACACACAACGATATTTTCTCTTTTTATAACCTACAGTGCCTGGATTTGGAATCATAAATCTATTATTCATAGAACTGCTTGAGAATACTAGAATTCAAAGCTTCCAAACTTAAGTGACGTAGAAATTTTTGAAACAATTTTCTTTGTTCTTATATTCCATAATTTTATGTTTTATAATGTAATTATATGAATTATATTATATGAAATAAATTATATATTATTCTATGAAAACATGTGGAAAACGGCATTTGGCTCTTGACGTGAACATTCGCTCATAACAACAATAGATGCTGCAATTCATGAAAAAAAATCGAAGTTACATCTAAGCTTTCAAAGCGGTTGCCTCCTTCATTTCTGACATTCAGACGAATGATCAAACCTGCTGTTTCAAAGATCTGTCTTATTTATTCATTCCTGACACAAACTGTATAAAATACACTTTCCTTGACTTAGCAAGAATTAAATATTTTTGCCAAAATAAAACCGGATCCAACGAATATTCCAAAGCTTAATTATGTGGTTTTAAAACCCGATGTACCGAGTACTGGTTAACTATCAAGAACTGATGCATTTACTCTAGTACGATAAACAAAATATATTAATTTCCTATCAGTAATATGTTTTAAAAAAGCATCGAGAAAATTACAAACGGAAATTATGTACCTTTTTCTCGAAATCAGGAATTCTCAAAACGCATATTTCCGTCAAAATTTCGCGACTCAATGTTTGCCACGATTACAATACTTTCTATAACATATACTACAAAAATGAGTAACAGAAGCTTAAAACCCAAAAATGTCATAAATGTCATGTTTGGGTTCATTTTTATTGGAATTATGTGTGAAATTAAAATATTATAATTTAATAGGAATACAAATAAAACAACTCAATTAATAACACTTTAAATATCTCTCCAGTAAGTGATTCACCAAATCAATTAGCGGCAGGTAGGTGGTTTAGCATAAGGGTGGGCGGTGGGGAGGAATTAGGGCATGTACGAAGTGTCGAATTTAATAGTACCCAAAATTTTTAATGCTTTACCCGACTATGACCAGGACGTGTCGAGTTTAAGAACTCCGTGGCCGGGCCTGTAAAAAAATCGCTGCCAAAAAAACACCGCACGACAAAATGTAGGAAGAAATCCCACATACCTTAACCTGAGTCGAGGAAATCTCCCACAAAAAGGCTCTGACAAGTTTCCTTATCCCACCTATCCTCATCCCTTTTGGTCTATTTTTTCCTTTATTCACAGGTTAAAAGTCCTAGTTCATATTGCTATAAAATTTAAGACAATTCTTACATTATTAAGTGATGGTACATTTTTCTCGTGTAAGATAGACGAATAAAACACAAATTGAATTAAATTTCTATGACATCTTGTTTCCTAGATGGCATTCTCTCTTTGTACAAGTTTTTATTTAACTTGTTTCGTTCGTATGTATGTATGTATCTGTCTCTAAGGGATTGAAAAGGAGGTATGTATATTTTTTACTTTGTCCTTCCTTTGAAAATTGGCAATTAAATTTTCGAACACTTCGAAGTTACCGATGAAGCTGAAATTTTACATATAAGTGTGATTTACATGACAATAGATCATTATTGCACTGGTTTACTAAAACTACCCTTAAGGTTGAAGATAAATATCTTACCTTAACTCTAGAGTGCCTGGAGTAATTTCACCCAAACTTGGTACACGGGTGATAGACTATCTAACAAGTCCTGTGAGAACCCTAGGGACAAGGTGGGAATGGGGTTGAAATGAAAAATAAAGAAAAAGCAAATTATATTGGACACCATGTTGAGCTCTTCTCCTATCCACACCCATTTCTTCCCCTGTCCCCAATCTTTCGCCTCTTCCTTCCTCATCTCTCTCGACCTCATATATTCCTACATCCGCATCTCCTTCCGTCCCCACACACAGTTACAAATTGCGCTCAAGAGAACGATGTGGTACTCGAAGGTGACAATCGCGTTCGGGTGCAGTGTGAGAGCTTGATCCGGGACTAGAAAATGTACAAAATTCATGATCCCCTCCACAATCTAACCTCTGTTACATTTCTCATGAATCACAAAATCTTTGCGAAAATAAAATAATTATATTTTATCATAATGACCAATCTGTTTTAAACAAATTGACAGACATTGAAATTCTTGTACACGAAAATCCATTCGATTTGCTGTGTCCCACAGAACATTGATTTTCAACTAACAACATCAATGATCCTTTTATTTCTAACTATTATTTATCAAGTTCTTACTGTCGACAAAATTTTAAAAGAAAACATCCTCACAGTGTATGTGCTTCTGTGTTCGTAATGATGTTTTATCTTTTGAATTGTCAGACTACGAGAATTTCTGCGTTGATGGCGTATTCGAATTTTCTTCAATAAATATGTCCGACATAGGTATTATAGTTTTATGTGTTTATAGGCCTCCTCAATAAGATCTCCAGATATATTTTGGAAATTTGGAAATTATTTTCAAACGTATTACACGCAGCACTACAAAATCTATCGTTTTAAGTGTCGATTTCCACGTAGATTTTTAAGTGTATCCGATTCCACACATTCACCCATAAATCGATTGAAAAATCTTATCAAATCCTTCAAGCTTGTAACTACGATAAACGACCCTACTCACCTCTCAAGTTCATCACAAACATTCATAGATAAGATTATAGTCAACAATGAAATCTCGTATTCCTCTGAAGTATTTAACGCACCGATCACCTTGGTCAAGTATTGACTATTAAAGATAAACTAATACCTCTTAAAATCCCTTACAATTTTTCTAGACAGTTTTACGACACAAATTTATCCATATTTACAAATTATTTTCGTGAGGAAACTTTGAAAGATACTTACATTTGCCAAAACACCGACGACAAATTCAATGTATTTATTTTAACATTCCTAAAACATTACAACTCTACCTTTCCCATGAAATGCAAGTTAATTAACACGAAGAAATGCAATAGATGGGATACGAATTTCTTCCAAAAACAAACGCCGTTTATATTATCATTCAAAATTATAATCAACCACCCGAATTTCATGATTTTTTCCGTAAATATAAGATTGTTCTACGAAATGTAGTCTACGCAGCTAAGTTATGAAAAATGACAGGCAGATACTAAAATCGAACAACCGGACCAAAACCGTGTGGAATATTGTTAAAAATTGCACGACCTAAAATTCGGGAAGAAACCATTTCCCTACTAAACGATGACAAAATCGTATCAAGTCCAAAGGACATCGCAAATGTGTTAAATTATTATTTCACAGAAATAATGACTTCAATCTCAAAGTCCAAAAATATATCAACTCACATGTCTCATTCTTTGTTCATTTCTGAAACTAACGACAATGAGAATCATCAGTTCATCAAAAACCTAATTTTCAACAGGTGTACATTATATATCCGAATTTATTGTTAAATTTATATCCCAAGTAATATTAAATTCTTTCATACATATTTTTAATAGCTCTTTATCAGAAGGGGTGTTTTCTAACATATTTATGAGAGCTAAAGTGAACCCTTTACACAAGAAAGGAAACAAACTGAGTGTTGGAAATTATTGATCAATTTCTCTACTACCCACTTTCTCAAAAATCCTAGAAAAATTGTTCTATAAGCGTCATCTAGAATTTTTATCAAAATATAACATTCTCTCTGACGATCAACACGGTTTTAGGAAATCCAATTCTACAACCAGCGCCATTTTTTCTTTCTTAAACTATTTGTTCACTTCTCTTTATCTTGGAGAAAATCCTCAGGTTGTTTTTCTTGATTTATCTAAAACATTCGATGTCATAGATCACGAAATTCTTCTTTCAAAATTGCAATCTCTTGGCATTCGTGAACTTGCACAGCAATGGATAACTTCCTATTTAAAAGATAGATATCAGTAGGTCGTAATATCATATACTAAAAATAAAGTACTTCAATGTTGCTTTTCAGAAACAAAGTCACTTACTCGTGGAGGTTAAGTTTCAATTCTCGGCTCTACACCTTTTTTGTTGTGCGTGAATGACATGTTATCCTTCACATCAGATTGCAAAATGTTTCTTTTTGCTGATGACACTAAATTAATATTTAAACACGCCAACGCCCAAAACGTTTTGCCTGACCACTCGGCTTCGTTCCATGCAAATCGTCTCATTGTTATCACCGACAAAACATTATCTACGTCATTTCACAATAGTATCACAAAATCTTTACCCCAGGTTTTTCTTTCTTTAAACGGAACACAATTAAAAACTGTTACTAATACAAATTTCTTAGTTCTCCAAATTCAAGACAAGCTCTAGTGGGCTTGTCATGTTGACAATCTTAATTCCAAATTATGTTATGCATTCCGAACGTAGTAAATCCACATATTTCCCGTTGCGTATATTTCGCAAACGTTTACTCCCATTTACGATACTGCATTATAGTCTATGCCAATTCGGGTAGAGCGTCCGAACTTTCAGAATTCAAAATTTGGATAAAATGTAAATCTCACTCCCGAAACTCTTGTAAACATTTATTTAAACAATGAAATATTTTAACACT
>NNCF01126894.1:37878-81251 GCA_002313205.1 Laupala kohalensis
GGCTCCACTAGAATTAACTTGGAGTACTGTTTTCCACGAGGACATGAGATAACGTAAGAGTCTTACGATATGCTGGTGTATTTTGTAGATTTCCAGGACCTGCATTAGCCAGGAGTGAGGCACTTAATCAAAAACCTTCTTATAATCGATGAAGGCTGTATATATTTCTACCCTTGATAATTGCTTGTTCTAATACCACCGAGTCAATTATCTTCTGTTCATTACAGCCTTGCGACCCCTTGATGCACCCCTTCTGTTCCTCTGCCAGCACATCATACTCAGCCAAATGGTCGTACATCGCTGTAGCCAAACAAGAGGTCAACACTTTATACATTGTACATAGGTATGTGATAGGTCGGTAATTAGCAGGGTTATCAGTTTGACCTCCCTTAGGGAGCAGGTATGTAACTCCCTGTGTAAGAAAGCTCGGTACAGTATCGGGGTTTTGGAGGAACATATTAAAGAAGAATGCCATTTTCTCGTGGGTACAGGTGAGTTTCTTAGGCCAAAAGTTGTGGACGTAGTCTGGGCCTGTAGCATTCCAATTGAGCGTTTTCTTTACAGCTTCTGTAATCACTTCCTTAGTAATTGTCACTGACGACATTTCAGGCACCTGTAGGAGTCGTGCAGTCTCTTTCTTGATCCACAAAGCTTCCCCATTGTGTTCCACTGGGTCCGATCATATGCCTCCCCAAAACTTCTCCAAACTCTCTTTTTCCGGGGGAGAGGATTGGTTGGTGAGCTGCTCATTTAGGGCTGTTCTAAGACCCCTGTAGTAATTTTTCTGGCTCGAGCGAAATAAGTTATTTTGCGTTCTCCTTTGATATGACTCCCAATATATTCTAAGCCACCTTGACTTAGCAGAAAGGTTTTGCTTCAGCGTGTCAAGAATTTCCTCGTATGATTTGTTTTCGGGATCTCTGTCTGTATGCTTTGTTCTTTCCTTTTTTATCCGGTCCAAATGTCGTCCAAGCCCTCTAGATCTTCTACCAACAAGATACTGATGCAGCTTTCCTATATCAGCTCTTAACGAAGCAATCGCCCTCTCTAAGCGGAGTTCCCAAACGGGCGGGGTTCTAGGCCTCCAATTTCTCTGCGATTTATCAGCTATTTTTCCACCTATATGTCGGACAATTGACACTGCAGAGCAGTATATTAAGATGTGAGGGTCAGTTAAATCATTAGCCTGATTGATATAGGCAGGGAGAATCTTCTCATTCATTATTCCTGTGGTCTTAGCTAACTTCTTGGAGTTACTCTGCTTTGGTACATACGGTCTGGATGCGGGCTCCATATGCCCGTATTCTGCTATGGCTGTCTCTAATGCATCCCTTAGATGCGCTATCATAAGGTCCTGTTCATTTCCTTCTGCCCCTTGTTCTGGTTGCCTGTAAGGCCTCCTTGGGCACTTGAATGGTTTACCGGGCCCATCGTCCATCGGCTGGCTGTTAATTGTGCTCCCTGAAGGGGATGAGGATACATTTACTTCAGTTGCTCTTATTTGCGCCCCACAATCATCCAGCTCACTGGCTACTTCATCTTTAATTTTGCCAATTTGGAATCCTGTCATCCTTTTCTTAACATAAATTACTCTCCTCTGGTCCGCTAGCCGCTGAGCACTGACCAGATCGCTTAGCTCTGAATAAATTTGTAAGAACAGCTCAAGAAATTTCTCTCTGTAACCTATTGTCTTAGTATCTAGTTGTGTAGCTTTGAAGTAGCAGCACATCACGTTGGTATTCATTTCTTCCGTCCACGCGAGGCTTTACCGAGGTTTCCCTGCTTTAGTGGTTGCCCCAGATAGAGGCAAAGCACAAGAGGCACGGGTTAATTCCGTGTCCGTATTAATAGGATCAAAAGACCGTTGGTCAAGCTGTCTATTCCCGCGTTGCCCTTGACCATTACAACGCTCGTCCGAGGCTCTTCCTTTATTGTCAGGAACCAAATTATTCACAGCTCCCTGGGAGGTTGACCCATAAGATCTTGTGTCAGATTTTGTTCCACGGCAGGTATTTTATTTCCCCACTATCCTCTCAAATGAGCGAGCATCCCCCATTCGCAGGGGGACGCGCCCGATAGAGGATCTGACAAACCCCCACGGGTTATTATTATTATTATTAATATTATTATTATAATAATTATTATTATTATCTATAAATGGATGTGTGTATGTCCTCCACAACTCCAAAATGCATGCAGCAATTTCAACCAAACTTAGTGCACAGATAACTGATTATACGACGAAAAACACTATTCGGGTAAGACAACCCTAGCACCCTTAGGGGAGAGGTGAGAAGGGGTGACTATTGGATAGGGAGTGGGAATAGGGTGGCAATTAAAAAAATTTGGAAAAGACAGATATTGGTGTTTATTATACAATTTTGAGAGCCTCTGAAACGAATACAGGCATTCCCAATGTACATTAGTCCACGATAACCCTCCATGAGGGAAAATACTTCCGTTTGATAGGGGTGGGAAAGGGTTGAAATGGAAATTAAACCAATAATGACCGATATTTATGTTGAGACAATTGCTTTCGGGGCCACTGAAACGCATAATAACTCTTCCGGTGGCATTTAAGTTCACGATCAGCCCCCATACACCCGTAGATAAGGGGAAGACAATTATAAAGTATCGTAACTTACATATATCAGTTTCGAATCCATAGTTTTCTGGGTTACTGATATAAATTAAAATACTCCCGACGCCTCTAATTCCATGTTGAGACTAAGTGAAATTCTCCTAAGAGTGTTGGGGGATGGATGTGACTGGAAAAACTAATACAAAACTATAAAAATGAGGGTCGAATCCATAGTTTTCTGGGTCGTTGAAATAATTGGGTCACTTATGTAAGAACACAACCACCATGTACTGGACCGTGGGAAAGCATCCCTAGATCCCGTCTGTGTTGAGTGGTTAGGGGATATGTAAAAATTACCGAAAACGTCGGGAGTGATATACTTCTAATACTCTTGATGTTAAGTGGTGTTATTCCTAATTCTCTTGGGGTGAAGTGGTGTTAAGATAATGGGTGAGGATCTAAATGGTATTCAAAATCACGTATAGTCGAATAGAAATAATACAAGTCTGTAGAACCATCAAGAAATTTTTGGATCAAAATGATATAGTTAATTGCAAGAAAGTGTCAACCCCGGACATTATAGGAGCTAAATTTGATTGTCAAACAAAGTAAGTACTGTGTAAGTGTAAGTCTTTGGCGATGATGTCGCATTCAGTGAGTCTTAATTTCTGTCATCTCATCTTTCCGAACCCTAATCTTTGGGGTGAGATGAATAAGACTCAGAATAGAAGCGCGTGGTTTTCACTACGTATATGGCCAGATAGTAATAAAAATGAATGATTTAAAACGCAACTATTAGAAAATAAGAACACAATGTATGATCAATTCATGCTCCAGGGCAACGCCGGGTTCATTCAGCTATAGCTGAATTAGTATAGTAATTATTACTATAGTAATCCTATATTTCCAGAAAACCTGTCACAGCATAGTGAAGCCACAAAGTAACACATTTCTCACTTTTACGGTACATTTCCAAGAAACAAAATCCATCTGGACAATGCTTAGCACATACACAATCGTCTCGTGATAGACCCAAAATGGTTGATAGCGCAAAGAGTTGAAGGAACGTGTTCGGATCTTGTTATATTGACTTTGGATGAAAGTAGTTCAGAGTACGCAGTCAGAGAGAGAGAGAGAGAGAGGATGTGACATCGTCGTTGTTCGCAGTGAAAGCGTGTAACCAAGTATATAGTATTTTGTTATTGATTTTAAGAATAAACACGAAACACAGAACAGTGATTAATTAATATCAAAAATTAAAATATGTGAAGAAGCAATTCTTTGAACTGTGTAAAATTGAAAATGTATTAATGCGCAGTCAGATCAAGATTTAATGACACTTTTTGTTCACACTCAAAAAGAGACAAATCAATATCGCATAACACAGAAATCAAAATACCAAACACAAAATTTTGTAATTAAAATACATTTCTAAAAAAATGTTCAGAGAATTATGAAGAAACTTTCACAAGTTGACACAATACAAAACTTAAAATTTACTGCGACATATTTAAGTTGAAAATAAGTGAGTACAAAGAAACAAATATTAGTTAGTAGAAAATCATTTTTGATAGCTCAACCTTAAAAATGTTCAGAGCTAAATCCTCTTAAAAGTTTATAAACATATTTTTTTCAATGCAATCTTGGCCAATATGTTTAATCAAAAATATATATTGATGTGGATTATAATTCTACAAATTCATGAAAATTAATCAGTATAAAGGTTCTTAAACCATGTCTTAGTGACACTTCTTCCGTAAACTCAAGAGACAGAAATGTATATTACATAATATAGAAAACAATGTACCAAACACATAACAGTATTGAAGTTGGAAGACAAAATATATTTAAAAAATTGTCCTGAGAATACTGAAAACCTGATAAATCGACACTATAGAAAACCAATAAGTGATAGCCCCCTGTGACAACAGATACAGTGCGGTGCTGAGGCAGAAACCTTGGATACGAATCGGCGATTGTCGATAGAAATACTCAAACGCAGCATCCGAAAGCAGTTTCGCAATTTAGATCCTGCAGACACAGGTTGGTTCGACGCCTCAGAGCTCAGTAATTTGTTAGGTTTCATCTGTGAAGTAGAACGCAAAGGTGGTCGTGCAAATACTATATTTTTATTTTTTAATTTGTAATTTTTAAATATTGTTATCTGCAAAAGAACAAGATAAATTAGTAAATAATTGGAAATCGTCAAAATATTTTTAATGCTCGAAATTGCGGAACTTCATTTGAGTGATTTGCTCCTTTGAGACATTTGCATATTAATATGCAATATTAATATTAACATGATGATATCGTTTCTCTTAATTTTATTCGGTAGGTCTACTCAAAATCACCACCTACTGTAGGATGATAATATTGAAACCTAGTAAATTATTAAGTTGCTGCCTTTATTCCCATTCCTGTGAGATGGATAATGAATTGACGCCTCTGCGGTTCTTGCTGAGGAAATACCAGGATACCGGAAACCCTTCGTGACGCTCCAAACCAAAGGGAATGATATAGGAATGACCTGAGAGCAAATGATAATGGGGGATTGTTGTATTGGTACGTGAGGCAGGGGAAACAGGAGTACCCCGAGGAAACTTACCGCAGTCCCGCTCTATCTACAACTGCGAACTATTTGCACCATTCGGGGTTTCAATTACCGTCACGAGTGACAGAAAACTACGTGTATTAACCACTACACCACGGGCACCCCCGCTGATTACATGATTCAGCGTAGTATGCTATACATGTGATATTTTATACCGTAAAGTGCAAAATATTTTACGTAATTTTATTTCCTATTGAGTCTCTCTATCTTCCTGGTTTGTCACAAAATCTCAGTCTTGTGAAGAACTACACCAATTGACGTATGTTTTTGTGTTACAGGTATGCCCCTTCAAATGCTATTCGTAAGTTTGACGTGGAGGAGAAACAACACTGTTTATGAAGGAAGATCACGTAAGGCAAATTATTGACATTGGTACTGCAAATATTTTAACTAGTTTAATTGAAAAATTCAAGAAATGGTTTTAGTTAAATATTTTTTGTCAGTAGTTTTTAGTAAATAAAAATAATATTATTTCTTTTCTACGTTGCATTGCATCAAAAGACAAATCATTGTTTCAAATATTTTTTCTTGGCCAGTCATAAGCAAGCTTTTGTAGAATACATCATCGTCACATATTTTACCCGATTAAAACTTAAATTGATGATATTATCACCAGGAAATATTCGCTCACATAGAAAATGGTAGCTACTGGCGAATAAAATGGTAGCCGACTAGATATGCCACAACAAAATTGTATGCCACAGCAATATTAACTTGGGTGGTCATTTCAACGCGTCTGAACATCTACAAAAACTAAAAATGGCCTCCTTGCACACGAACACAGTGCTCTCTAGCCTACCTCCACGCTTCAACGTTCCACAAATAAACCACGAAATTAACCTGGCAAACATCTCCCTAAAACATCACCTGGCAGACACAAAAATCACATTTTTTGATTTGTAACCGCACCTGACTGCCAAGGACTTTACCCAGCACGGTTTACACCTGAGACCGTCTGAGAAACAGCACTTCGGTTCTCTTCTAGCTTCACATCTGACCTCACATCATCCACCTGCCCCACTACCCACTCCTACACCTCCTCCTGCACCTACCTCATCTCCTCCTCCTCCTACCTCATCTCCTCCTTCTGCTCCTACCTCATCACCATCTCCTCTTCCTATCTCGACACCCATTTCTTCTCCTTTCCCCGTTCTTTCACCTANTGCACGTCCTCATCTATTCCTCCTGCCGTCCCCATACACAGTTACAACTTGCGCTCAGGAGTACGATGTGGTACTCGAAGGTGACAATCGCGTTCAGGTGCTGTGTGCGAGCTTCATCCGGAACTAGAAGCTGTACCAATTTCAAATTCCTCTCCACAATCTAACGTCGATTCCATTTCTCGTGAGTCACAAACTCTTTGCGAAAATAAAATAATTATATTTCATCATAATGTCCAATCCCTTTCAAACAAATTGACAGACATTGAAATTCTGGTACACGAAAATCGATTCGATTTGCTATGCCTCACAGAGCATTGGCTTTCATCTAAGAACATCAACGATACTGCAATGTCTAATTATTATTTAGCAAGTTCTTACAGTCGGCAAAATTTTAAAGGCAAAAATCCCCACGGAGGTACGTGTATCTACGTTCGTAATGATATCTTATCTTCTCCACTGACAGGTTACGAGAACTTCTGCGTAGATAGTGTGTTCGAATTTTCTGCAGTTAATCTGACCGACACCGGTATTGTTGTTTTGTGTATTTATAGACCTCCTCAATCAGATCTTGACATATTTTGAGGAACTTCGAAATTGTTTTAAAACATATCCCACATAAATCAACTAAATCTATCGTTATATGTGGCGATTTCAACATCGATTTCCTGAGTACATCCGACTCTGCACATTCACCAGTTAATCGATTCAAGAATCTTATCGACTCCTTCAACCTTATTACTACGATAAACGACCCCACTCGCCTCTCCGGCTCATCTCAAACATTGCTAGATCAAATTATAGTCAACAATGGAATCTCGTATCTCTCTGAAGTGTTTATCGCCGGATACAGTGATCACCTTGCTCAAGTATTGACTATTAATAATAAACTAAAACCGCTTAAAATCCTTTACAAATTTACAAGAGAGTTTAATGACATAAATAAATCCATATTCATAAATTATTTGCGTGAAGAAACATGGAAAGATGTTTACAATTGCCAAAACACCGACGACAAATTCAATGTATTTATCTCAATATTCCTAAAACATTACAACTCTAGTTTTCCCATAAAACGCAAGTTAATTAACACAAAAAAATACAATAGATGGATCACCCTAGGGATAAGAATTTCTTCAAAAAACAAACGCCGTTTATATTATCTTTCAAAACGCTATAACCAGCCACCCGAATTCCATAATTATTTTCGTAAATATAAGACTATTCTCCGAAAAGTAGTCTATGCAGCTAAAGTTATGGAAAACGACAGGCATATACTAAAATCGAACAACCGGATGAAAGCCATGTGGAATATTGTTAACAATTACACGTCAACTTCTGAAAATCGCGAAGAAAATGTTTCTTTACTAAACGATGGCAAAATCGTAACAAATCCTCAGGACATCGAAAATTTGTTTAATTCTCACTTTTTCAGAAGTTGGTAAAATAACGAACTCAATATATCCAAATCAATGTCCTCCAATTATATCCACCCAAGTACCCAATTCTATGTTCACTTCCGAAACTAACGCCAGTGAAGTCATGGGAATCATCAGCTCCTTAAAAAACAAATTTTCACGAGGCATAGATGATATACCTGAGTTTATTGTTAAATCTTCGTCCCACGCTATATTAAATCCACTCGTAAATATTTTTAATAGTTCTTTATCGGAAGGGGTGTTTCCCAATATATTTAAGAGAGCTAAAGTGAAACCTTTACACAAGAAAGGAAACAAACTTAATATTGGAAATTACCGACCAATATCTCTACTACCCACTTTCTCAAAAATCCTAGAAAAATTGTTCTATAAGCGTCTTCTAGATTTTTTATCAAAATATAACATTCTCTCTGACGATCAACACGGTTTTAGGAAATCCTTTTCCACTACAAGCGCCATATTTTCCTTCTTAAACGATGTTACCACATCTCTAGACAGTGGAGAAAATCCTCAGGGTGTTTTTCTTGACTTATCCAAAGCATTCGATGTCATCGATCACGGAATTCTCCTTACCAAATTGCATTCTTTAGGCATTCGTGGACTTCCACATCAATGGCTAACTTCTTATTTAAAAGATAGATATCAACAAGTAGAAATATCCTATACTAAAAATAAAATACTTGAGCGTTGTCTTTCAGAAACAAAGCCACTTACTTGCGGAGTACCCCAAGGATCAATTCTCGGCCCTATACTCTTTTTATTGTATGTGAACGACATGTCATCATCCACATCAGATTGCAAAATGGTTCTTTTTGCTGATGACACTAATTTACTATGTAAACACGCCAATGCTCAAAAAGTTTTGTCTAACCTTTCGACTTGGTTCCATGCAAATCCTGTCTCATTGTAAACACTGACAAAACTGTCTATGTCATTTCACAATAGTAATACAAAATCTTTACCCCAGGTTTCTCTTTCTTTAAACGAATTAAACACTGTTACGCATACAAAATTCTTAGGTCTCCATATTCAAGACAGCCTCAAATGGAATTGTCACGTTGACAATCTTAATTCCCAATGAAGCAAATTGTGTTACACATTCCGAAATTTAGTTAACGCAGTTAGTCCACGTATTTCCCGTTGCGTATATTTTGCAAACGTGTACTCCCATTTACGTTACGGCATTACCTTCTGGGGTAATTCCGGTCAGAGTATTCAAACTTTCAGAATTCAGAAGAGGATAGTTCGGATAATTTGTAAATCTCACCCCCGAAACTCTTGTAAACCTTTATTCAAGGAATTAAATATCTTAACACTTCCCTGCATTTATATTTATGAAACGGTCTTGTTTGTTAAGACCGAATTACTGAAGTGCCACCCTTGCTTTATACGAAACAGTCTCGTTCACGAACACAATACTCGCAATAATAATAATATTCATCGTCCTGGAGTGTCAATCAGCCTTTGCCAAAAAGGACCTTATCATTCGGGAATTGTTCTATATAATTCCCTGCCCAAGAATATAAAGGACATTATGAAATTGAATATCTTCAAATCCGCGATTAAAAACTACCTCCTGCACCAGTGCTTCTACACTGTAAAAGAATTTATTGATTTTAATAAAAGTTAAATTCGTCTTGTACTTTATCACGCCATTGCTGTAGCACTTTTTAAATAACTTATAACAATTTCAAAAACTATTTTCTTGCATGATTGTGTTGCCGTATGGCTCATATTAATTTAGTTTTATGTGTACTCAACTTTGGCACGGTTGTGTACATTAATTCTGTAGCCCCATCCTGGCCCGGGTTTTTCTCCGTTTTTCCTTCGGGTAGAGGCGGATTTCTTATACAGGTTCTCTAGGCTTTGTCTAGGGGCGTGTTTATTGTAACAATAAATCGTGAATTTAGTGTTTTTTCAACTCTTATGATTTTTAAACACTATACTCAGAATAATCTATAGTTCGATAATAACTTGTACATGTAAATTTACAAACATATTTGCGTTAAATTACAAACATATTGACATTATATATGTATTATAACTCGCAGCTAACTTTTTATCTTATCTAGGAACTTTTGCTGAAATTTTTGAATCCGCCTCTGCCTTAGGGCCCTTGATCGGAATTGATGAGATGGTCCCTTGCTTGCTTCCGGAGAGTAAATTAGTTTATTGTCCTTCACGTGGTCATACGCAGTCTGTACTGTTTTTTGACAATAAATCTATTATTATCATTCTTCTTTTACTCATCAAATGTCTTGTTTTTAAAAAATGTTTCGAGAGACCCAATTAAGAATCATAATATTAACCTCGACAGAGAAGTGCGGCCGTGGTAGTCAGCGAGTGTAGCAAAGTTACCGTCGCTAGTATAGAAACTTGATGTTGAATTGTTCTATAAAATATTGAACTGCTGAACACTTAAAATAAATTCACCTACATTACTATATTGTAAAGAATATGTAGTCATATTTTTCTGTTGATTTATTGAATCATAAGGCCTCAGTGCTGTTATAAAAATAAATAAACAAATATATAGAATAACAATTTTTTGTTTGACATATTAGATTTTAACGAAAAATTAAATATATCGAAAATGGATTTCTAATTGTCACAAAACGTGAAATAAGAATTGAATACCAGGAGAATCGATATATACAAAATGAACCAATAAGTATAAAAATCAATATTGTAAATGTAATGATTTAGAAAAGAAACAATTTTTCTATGAGGAAAATCAACTGAGGAAGTTAGTATTACTTGGCTCCATTGATGAGACGGGTGGCGATTGCGCCGTTACCTGAACGACGGAGGGCTTTTATGAAGAATTTGGGGTTTGTCCATTGACGTCATCTATTGTGCTGTGTGGTATGTGTTGCAAGGCTAATTTTAGGACAGGAGAGGAGATGTCTGGAATTTGTTGGTTTTGGAATGGTTGGTCTGGAATTTGTTGGTTTTGGTTGGAAGGATGGAAGGATTTTTTTAAGAATTTTGTGGGTATGAATGCTTTCCAGTTTTAATCTTTTCCAAAATCTGTCTTCTATTTCTAAAATATGGAAATTGTTATCTGTGTGAAATGTGTGGTTGTTCTTTATTAGGTGTGTAGCAAAGTGTGAATGTGTTGTGTTGTATTTGAAGGCGTGTATGTATTTTTTTTTATCTTTGTGTGAAGTTTCCATTTGTCTGTCCGATGTATGCACCGCTACATTCGGCGCATGTGTGTGCGTATACACTTAACTTGGAGGGAGGAATTTGGTCTTTTGTCCTAGAAAGAATGTTCCGAAGGGTGTGAGGGGAGTGAAATGTTGTTTTAAAATTGCTTTGTTTGAGTATGTTGGCTATCTTAAGGGATATCGGTCCAATGTATGGGATGGTGAGGTGTTTGTTAATAATGATATTTGGTAGGGGAGAAAGGGATATTGTTTTTTTTTTTTGAACTGTGTGTAATTTTTTCCTGATAATGGAATCTATTAAACCTTCATCGTATCCATTATTTAATGCTATTATTTTAATCGTCTGGATTTCTTTTTTTGTGTGTTCACTAGAGAGTGGTATGGAAAAAAGTCTGTGTATCATGGAATGGAACGATGCGTGTTTGTGAGTATGTGGGTGTATAGAGGTATTGTGTATGATGGTGTCTGTGTGTGTAAGGTTTCTGAAAACATCAAATTCGTGTCGGTGGTTTTCAAGTTTGATAGTGAAATCTAGGAAGTTAAGTGTCCTCGACTCATTTTCTATTTCTGTTGAAAATTGGATTGTCGGATGAAAAGAATTAATGTAGGAGATGAATTGCTCTAGTTGTTGTTCAATTCCTATCCACAGGGTAATGGTATCATCCACGTAACGGTACCAGTATAAAATGTTTTTGAGGAGTGGATGATTGGAAGTGAATATTTGGTTTTCTAAGCTATTCATATATATGTCCGCCAGTAGCAGAGACAGGGGTGACCCATTGGTAAGCGAGAATCTTGGGTATAAGAAGATTTGTCAAATTTAAAATAATTTGTTTGGAAACAAAGTGAGATGAGGTTGAGGAGTTCAGATTTGATGGGCGTGGAACAGTTAGAACTATCTAGTATTTCTTTTTTAAAAAATTTGCAATCTTGTGAATTTGTGTTGGGAAATAAGTTAGTTATATCAAATGACACTAATTTAGCATTGTTCGGTACATGTAAGTTTTTAATGTTATTAAGAAGATCTACGTTATTTTTAATGGTGTAACAGTGAATTTAATGTGGTGTTGAAAGTCTGAGTTAAGTTTCCTTGCTAGTCTATGTGTTATTGCGTTTGTGTATGAGACAACCGGTCTCATGGGAATATGAGGCTTATGGAGTTTTGGAAGGACGTACAACAACGGAGATCTAGGATTGGATGGGATGACATATTTTGGATTTGGAAAAAGTGTCTTGGAAATGGCCAGTTCTTTTTTCAAAGTTGTTATGTGTTTGTTGGTAGGATCTTTAACTTCCTTATACCGTTATTGTTAATAAAATCATATGTTTCCAACAGATATGCGTCTCTTTCCGTTATTACTGTGGAATTTCCTTTCAGTTTTTGTGATGACCAAATTGTTATTGCAGATTTTTTGTTGAAGTCCCTTTACTGCTCGTGCTTCAGAAATATTTTCAGTGATGTGTTTTTCTTTAAGATGTTTTTTGATAGTTTGTGCAGTAAGGTGCTTTTTGTCTTTTTTATACGAATTGGTTCATTTTGTAAATATTGATTTTCCTGGTTGAAAAACGTATTGTATCCCAGTATTCAATTCTTATTTCATGTTTTCTGACAATTAGAAATTCATTTTCTATATGTTTAATTTTTCGTCAAAATCTAATATGTCGAACAAAACATTATTCCATATATTTGTTTATTTACTTTTGAAACAGCATTGATTTTTTGATGGCTACCACGCGGCTGAAAAGGCCTTATGACTTAATAAATCAGCTGGATAGTATGACTACATATTCTTTATACAATACTGTGTATACTACCAACACCGAACCTCGTCATACAAATACATTACTATATATTCAATGTTCATTACTATGTACATCGTTATATTCATAGTAATTACAGTGTGCATTACTATATATTCACGTTCGAGTAAAACATATTTATAATTAATTTAAAGAACCCGAAAGCATTTTAAAGAATTTTTACAGTATGGAAATTTAACACGATATATGGGTGATTCTTATAAAAGTTGCATTTCACGACCTTTCGCATGAAACAAATTCAGAGATGAAATTATCTGGTGTTTTTCATTTTTCAATGCAACAAATAAATAAATAAATAAATTTATTGTCAAAAAAGCAGTTACAAACTGCGTATGACCACGTGGAGGACAATAAACTAATTCACTCTCCGGGAGCAAGGAAGGGACCATCCCATCAATTACAATCCAGCGCACAGGCAGAGGTGGATTGATAATTTCAGCACTCTTTCGATAAAAATAAAAAAGTCAGCTACGTGTTATAATATCATCGGAATACCAACAAATTTGTATTCAATAAAACAAAAATAAAAGTAATTCACAAGTACATATTATCGAATTAGAGATTATTCAGAATACATTGTTTATAATTCATAATTCTCAATTCGAGATAAATTATTACGATAGACCGCCGCCCCTTTCAACAATCAACCCTTAATAATAGTTTGCTACTAACATGTTATTTCTAGTAGTCCACAATGAGTCATAGAAAAAAAAGAAAGTTAAAAAATTATGAAAATTGACACTGTCCATGGTATAATGTTATTTGCAAACTAGTGCTGCAAAACCATTGCACATACTTTCTCATATACGTTTCTGCGACTGCAGAATAGTGTGAGAAAAAATTCTGTAGTGAAAGGGTCATTACTGGCTTGATCCTCTATATTTTTGTCGTCTTCCAGTGCTCTATTCATGATGAACTTATTACTGCCTTTTATTTCAAATTTGAAAGTGAAATAAATATTGAGAATGTTATTTCAAACATATAGCAACATATCAGTCTTAAAAATATCGTAAAAGTGTTATGTAAATGTAATTTCGTTGTAGACAGAAATTGATGTATTTTCTTTTCTGTAATGCGTCCTTCTGGGTATTTTATCCTTTCATTTCAGTTTACGAAAAGTGTCTGCTTGATCCATTTAAACTAATGTATATGTGTAACAGACAAAAATTATTTTACTGCGTCTATGCCAAACTTTCAAGCGAAATACCGCTAATGCGGATATAATGCATACTAATTGTACTTTAGTAACAGAAAATTTAAGCAAAGTCGTTGGAATCGTTTTTGAGAAACATTCAAAAGAGTTCTTTGACCTTCATGTGAAATACCTTTTACTTTAAAGTAAAAACAAAATTAGAGCACGTGCGTCGATAACAAGTAAGTACTACCGTAAATACGAAATGCACATTAAATTGAGTCATCCATTTACACAGAATCGCTGTGCACAGACGGACAGGCAGACGGACGTTATGCCAAAAACAACGTTTTCTTAATCAGGGATAAGCAAAACGGATATTTCCGTCGAAATCTCGCTGTTGATTTTTTCACAATTACAAAACTTTCTATATACTACGTATATGAGAAAGTAAAAGAGAGTTTTTATACAAGAAACGAGTTTTGAAAATTTGGGAAAGAACATGAATTTTAAGTATACATTCCAATGAAGAAATTCCATGAAGGTTTTGAGCTAAATAATATTGTGAGGAGATTGTGCAAATTTTAGTTTTAAAACAACCTTGTCACAAATGTTACTGATATCTGTGCTCTTCATAGAGAGCAATGAAGTGGCGGGGGGGGGCACAAGTGTGACGAGTATAGCCAAGCGACTGTATCATCCTCAGCAACCAATCTTCAACTGGTTCTGGAACCTCGTGGTGTGAGACGTGCTCAGGAAGTGAGCATTTTTATCAGCTGTCTCAACTGTTCCTACCGTTATTTGTTTAATCCTCTTTCGTTTTTTATTGGGACTTTAGTGCTCGTGTAGGTCATTAGAGCCCTGACTTCTTTCTTTCGTTTTTTATTAAAAAAATGATTTATATTACTATGAAAAGTCTACTTTATTTAAAATTCTTCACATTTTATGTTGTTAAGTAATTTGTCAATGATAGGAAATCCATTGGGAGAGAAGAATCTGGAGTATCACAAAAATTACTTTATTATGTAGCACGTGCGACTCAATGGTTACATTTGTGACACAAACACTTAACTGTAATTCTCGTATAATTTTCACTGTATCAAATAGTAATTGTATCACTATTCTTTTGTTTGGGTTCTGACACCTGACGAAATGCAGAAGCAGCATCGCCTGACAAAAACGCGAGATCCTCAACGAGATGTTGTACTGTAAACTCGAAGATATTTGTACACTTTTTTTGTTACATATTCACGGTCTTGTGTAAAATAAAAATGGTTTCAACGGTTCAGAGTACTGTATTATATATCGTGGCTTCCAACACAACCTATGTTACAAAATACAAACTTTGTGTGACCACATGGGGGATAATAAACCAAGTTACATTTAGTGGAACTAAGTTACATATAGCTATATTTAGTGAAAATGGGTGTGTTAATAAATATACTATATATAGTAGTTAAACTCTGATGTCACAAGAGTAAGAGAAAATGCGGTAGAAATTACCTCATCAACGATTGCAAAAAATCAGTGGAAGTAATTGTGGGAAAGTAATGAGTCGCAGTTAGTTGCAGTTATCGTGGGAAAGCTACGAGAAAAGCCAGTGACAGTTGATCAGAACCTTCTAAAATAAATTTAACACTACCAATCAAAATGCACAAAAACACGCCCATCGATCAGAAAGCAATCTATTAAATGAATTTGGTTGTTAGAGTAGTCCAACGAACACTTATGGAACTAGGAGGAATTCACTCTCACGCGAGCGCACGGAGCGTCAAAATCATTGTAGTAGAAACGCGTGTAGTGGCGACTGCGTCTTGATTATGCGAACGCGCGATGCCCATTTCTCCAGCCCCCCCCCCTTTCTCGAATCGAAAAAAGAATTATACAGGAATTTTGTATAGATTTCGTTCAATTTTCTACAAGCGAACTTCAATTTTGTACAACTCTCGGTCATTTGTTATTAACTATCGAACGGGGGGACGGGAAATATTTCACCAGCCCCCCCCCAACACGAATTCAAAAATTAAACACTGCTATTGCATTCTTTGAACTTTGTACAATTTTGAACAACAATTGAAAATATTGTTAATCTATTGTTTATAACAAATAATGATGAAAATGTTGCCAGTCCTCCCGATTACGAATTTTAAAAAAATTGAATTTATCTTATGTCCCCCACTCACACACAGTTTCAAAAATTGAACGGTCTTATTATATAGTAATATTAGCTGTAATAAACTCTGAAGCGCAATAGTAATATTAGCAACTGCACAATAATAAAGAAACTGACACGTATTAGATAAGAGATTAAAAGAAATGCAAAAACAAAAAACATTTAGTACAGGTCACAAGGAAGCAGAAGAGACCCACAACAATATTTTTCATTCCATCTTACTTTCAACATCGTTGAAGACATTGGAAAATAAATGTAAATTCAAAGATTTGAAGTTGCAAAAATGATGGAGATAGTTTCTTGATTAATATACATTGTTTAACTGTGTATTGAAAATATCCCAATGCAGTGTTAAAACACGAGTTTCGTAGAAATCTAGCTTAAATTGAGAGTTAACTAGCAGAATCCTCTCTTAGACAACAAACCAAAAATTTAATTTTACAATGAAAAAGAAAAAGTTACATGACCTTTTAATGTTTTCATGAATAAAGTCTACAACAAATAATGAAGACGTGCAATATGCTACTTAGAGTACATTACTTGGTTTTCAAGGACATTGGTGATCGAAAGAAAATACGTTGCTTTAGTTTCGTCAGTCGCTGGCGACATTTTCGTCATTATTTGATAGAAATAAACATTTTCAATAGCTGTACAAAATTGTACAAAGTTTAAAGAATACGATAACAGTGTTTATTTTTTGAATTCATATTGGGTCGGGGGGTCTGGCGACATTTTCATCATTATTTGTTATAAACAGTAGTTTTAAAACAGCGGAGCGTCCAAGTCACTGCGGGCGCGAAAGAAACGTAAGTACGCGAAACACTACGTCGTGATTGCATCGAGCATCGTGTTTCGTGTTTAGTGACGCGCGAACATGTTCTTTGTTTCTGACGTGATCGTGCGTGGACCCTCCTCCAAGACGATCGTTGTATCTCAACGTACTCTCAACGCACTATATTTATTTCACCATACGGCGAAACATTTCAGAGTAATACTTACGAACAAACATTTATTGTACATATCCATTCTCATCAGGAATAACATATATCATTAGTGCCATGGGCTCTGACCATTCAAGACACACATTTAAACGACGACTGTAGTTTTCTCAAACACGTTCTTGCGGGATTAGGAAGCTGCCATTTATTTTTTCCTGGCTTCAAGCTCTTCTCACGGGTCTCACGGTTAACTATATGTCAGATGTAAGGCTCTGCGTGACATGTTCACGACAATTTGTTTGTCGCTAGGTGTCGCATTGCGTCCAAGATCTGACGCTTCGTCACTTTCCTTGTCATTAGACTTGTTACTGAGAAAGTGCCATTTCTGAACATTCTGGGATGGGAAATGTACAAGGCTCTGAACCTTAATTGCTTGTCGTGTTTACACTTTTCCTCTACCACGATGCAATACCATTGATTCATCATTATAATAAAATATCGCGTTTTAGTTTGTTTACCGCACACTCACATTGGTGAAAGGAGGCTTAGCTGTCAAATAGTTTTAGTCTCGCCATCTAGTGGTGAATCCTAGAGTCCACTCCTTCCCCCGCCGCCAGGATGGTGGTAAGGAGCTGACTTCAATGTTAAATGGTCTTGTTTCGAAAAACCAACTAGACACACGATAGAAACGACCATGCTGGTAAAGGTATCAAAATGAGTTTGGAGCTGACAGTCACCTGTTGCATACAGGTGTGTCCTCGCGCCTGCACAGAATGGTCAAAATCGATGTCGCCGCTTAAAAGATATATTATTTATATTAGTTTCCGTCGGCAACCGACTGAGGTGAGGGACAGCGCTGCTGCCGTCAGGAATGGTTGGAGAAATTAAATTCCCAGTTCCATTGAGAGAAAGCACCACTGACCTGACTGCAGACAATTGAATGCAAACGTCAGCTGGCGTCTGGACGGGGCTGCGTGGAACAGAGGGCGTGGGAAACAGAGGGTGAAATAAGTATACTATCTTTATAATTTTTCATTTTTGGTCATTTTTTCATACTGAAACAACGAATAACTATCGCATTATTGAGTAGTGTGAATTTACTTAGTAATTCAATGCATTATTGATCTAACCAATTAAAAGTCATCTTGACAATGAAACTGTTTTTTATATCATCCAACCAGATATTTTACTTCAACAATAAGCTGTATTTTATTGACTCTTCTTTAATATTGTTGGTTAATTGTTAGCAGAGAGTCGTAGGCTGTGAGCCCATGGCGTGCGTTGGAGTTTTATGTTTTGTGTACAGATCTGGTCTTTTCTCTGTGAAATTTTCGAATAAGTTTAACCTCGTTTTAATAATAAAGTGATCTAACAGTAAAAGAACGAACTTTCTCGCCTTATCATCAATGCCGTCCATGGCATAAAGTTATCTTTGAAATAGTTTAACCAACTAGAGTATAATCCAACGGGAAATTCGATCAAACTACGGTTCCGCAATTGAAATCTTCTAGTGAGTTATGGAAAAATTTCCATAACAACGCTAGTCATTGCACCTATGCTTTTTCCGCTTTCGGCATTGTCCTTTGTCTATTGACCGTCTTCACGGTTTTCACTCCCCATTGCTTTATTAAGAAGGTTCTTAATCGATACCTTTATGGATCGCTTGAATAACCCAATCAGACCCTCTTTCATTTATCATTCAATATTTCAGTTTTATTGAGCCCCTGCTTTCTTTGTTTTCCTATACCTTCATTTATTTTCTTTTATCTTCTCCTATAGTGAAGTGCAAAATAAAACTCTGAAACATTTATTTTGAACTCAAACGAACATTGTGTCAATATTTATGAATTTTTCTCGAATTGATCTCGAAATTGAAAGTATATATATATATATATATATATATATATATATATATATATATATATATATATATATATATATATATATATATATANTTATTTCTGAGCGAAAATCGAATTGGATCATAGTGTACCTAAAACAAAAATTTGAGGAGTGCAGAGATGAGTAACTCTTGTACATGGTATTTTAAAGCATGGCCAGAGTTTAGAATTGAAGAATATTAGCAGTTTTGGGCAAAATCAGTTGAAAATGAAAGCAAAACAAAATCTCAATTAGTTGCAAAAATGACCAATTGCGATTTCAATTATTAATGTTACTCTGCGAACTATTTATTAAAACTAATTCTATTTGAAATGGATCAGCTAAAATTATTGTATATATTGGTACATGAAAGTTTTATTTACTATACTAAACAATCAAATTCATAGTCGACCTTTGTGTGCAGTTGTGATCTGTTCAAAATTGATAATTCCTCATACTTTGTTTTTTATCTTTGAATGCGAGCAAATGGATCTGATATCTTGCTCACAAATTGATATCTTGTTCCTAAGTATAATTGAAAGGAAACTAATTCAAACGAATATTGCAAGTACATTTTTAATAAGGAATAACGTCTTCTACATCCATTCCCTTTTATCATTGGATGAAAAGAATTTATCAAAATTTCATCTTTAGAAAATGCACGTACATACTTTGTGGTTTAGTAAATTTTGGTGAATGGTTGTTGTAAATTTGTATATCCTGAGAGTTTCTTATTTTTCTACTTGGATTACTCTTCATGTGCCTTTATTCTTTTATCTGTACCAATACTGCCATTTTATCCATATCTCTTTATCCAAACCTCCCCTCTTTTCCATATCCTTAAGAAAAACAGAGTCAATCTTGAAGGGACGTGCGATGAGCACCCTAGCAGCGCTTCAGGATATTGAGAAAATCATTCATATCTGTCAGATGTTTTAATGATCTCACAATGATTGTACGAGTGTCGTTCCTTTCGCCTTTCACCCTTTCGTCCTGTTTACTCCCCTCTCTCCCACCTAACATTAGTGAGTTGTACTTCACTCTTTTCTCCACTAAATCCGTCGTTGAACATGCGGCACGTACCCTTTTTGCAGTAACTCACGTTCTCTAGTTCACTCACCTCAAACTCGTCAGAACACCTTCAAAATTCTGTCCGTGTTTTGTGAATGCTGCACATCCACGCCACCGAGTATTCATGTCTCTTTCTACTGTCTTTCTTGTGTTTAGTGGTGTGCGGGTGAACGTCGCATCAAACCGCTGCGCCTGCCGGTATCCCCGCTCTTTCATCTCCACATCCCCCTTTTCCACCACCCCACATTTCTCTCTTTTCTACCACCCCTGCATGTTGTATATTCCTGTCACGTGCGACCGCCAAACACACTCGGGAAGCGATCCTTCATGAAACAATAGATAAAGTCTTGGCAGAGGAGCGCAACTAGTAAAAAAACTGGAACACGCATTCGACTTTTATTCTCGTTATTTGTTGTAAGTGCTTTATAGATACTGGCAATGCGCACGCGCCACTTAGTGAGAATCTGTATACAAATTTGTTTTTATCGCTGACCTCATGGTGCCTGGGCAGCACCGCAAGCCGCGATGTATCGTCCATTACCTCCCTCTTTGTGCTCATACCAACCCACCCATCGAGGCCTCCCATGCGTCCACAACGTGCGAGTGCGCTGTCACAGGAGTGATTTGTGTAGGGAGAACGGAGCCTGTAGCCATTTCAAAATGCCTCTGAGTGTTCCACCATTATTTGTAGGTTTTAATAGAGGTAATATGCTGCGAGAGTCCTGTATCCGTCCCTGCACGTGTTGGTTGACGTATTTAGGCGGTATTACGTGTAGCAATGGAAGAACAACGCAACAACACGTTAGTATGCTTCGTAGAAGCATGTGGAAGGTAGTTCCTCTCCGTTGTGTCCAGTTGTTTGTAAAATTGAAATTGAAATATTCACCAGTTGTACTAAAAAGTTAGTTATCACTGGCAATATAAATATAAATTTGTTTTGCAGTTTTCGGAAGATGATGTGTAATTTTTAACTATACTCCACATCGTTTTGGTCCGATTGTACGATTTTAATATCTACCTTACATTTTTCATAACTTTAGCTACATAGATCACTTTTCGAAGAACAATCTTATTTTTACTGAAATAATTATGAAAATTTATTGTTGGAGAGTTTTGAAATATAATATAAATGGCGCTTGTTTTTGGAAGAAATTCTTTTGTTTTGGGTGATTTATCTATTGAATTTCTTCATGTTAATTAATTTGCGTTTTATGGGAAAGTTGGAGTTGTAAAATTTAAGGAATATAGAAAAAAGAAATTGAATCTTGCATCGGTGTTTTGGAAAGTGAAAAAATCATTCCATGTTTCCTCACGGAAATAATTTGTAAATATGTTGTTAAACTGTCTAGAAAACTTGAGGAGGACTTTAAACGGTTTTAACTTATCTTTAGTAGGCAATTCTTGAGCAAGGTGATCACTGGATGCCGCGTTAAATACTTGAGTGGAATACGAGATTTCATTGTTGATTATGCGATCTAGCAATGTTTGAGATGAACCGGAGAAGCGAGTGGAGTCGTTTGTCGAAGTTAGAAGGTTGAATGAATGTTAGATTCTTGAATTGATTTATGTGCGAATGAGCGCAATCGGATGCTCAGATAATCATAGTGGAAATCGCCATACACCGACGATAGATTTGATGGATTTGCATATAATATGTTTATAAATAATTCCAAAATTCCGAAAAAAGTATCAATATTCATTGCTATAAGTACACAAAACAATAATAGATATGTCGGTGAAATTAACTGCTGAAAATTCGAACACACTATTAACACAAGCGTTCTCGTAACCTGGCAACCGAGAAGACAAAATATTATTACGAACGTAGATACGCGTACCTCTGTGGGCATTTTTTCCTTTAAAATTTTGTCGACAGTAAGAACTTGATAAATAATAATTAGAAATAAATGTATCATTGATGTTGTTAGTTGGAATTCAATGTTCTCTGAGGTATAGCAAATCGAATGGATTTTAGTGTACAAAAATTTCACTGGCTGTCAATTTGTTTGAAAGGGATTGGACATTATGATTGAATATAATTATTTTCTTTCCGCAAAGAGTTTGTTTCTCGAGAAATGGAATCGAAGTTAGATTGTGGAGGGGACACGAATTCGGTACAGCTTCTAGTCCCGAAGCAAGTCCGCACTCTGCACCCGAACCCAATTGTCACCATCGAGGATCTTATGGAACTCTTGAGCGCAATTTGTAACTGTGTATGGAGGAGGAAGGACACGTGGATGTAGGAATAAATGAATAAGACCTAGGCGAGGGATATGAGGTAGGAGGAGATGAAAGATCGGGGACAGGGAAGAAGGAGGTGGTGATGAGTTTGGAGCAGAGGGACGTGGAAGTGCAGGTTTAGGAGTGGGAGAAAGGGACAGGTGGATGATGTGAGGTATGTAAAGCTAAGAGAGAGCCGAGGTGATGTTTCCCAGATGGTCTTAATTGTAAAGCGCGTTGGGTAAAGTGCTTGTTAGTAAGTGTGGTATCAAATAAAAAATTGTGATGTTCGTCTCAGGTGATGTTTTAGGGAGATGTCCTCGAAGTTAATTTCCTTGTTTATTTGTGGAACGTTGAAGCGTGAAGGCAGGCTAGAGAGTATAACGTTTGTGTGTTGAGAGGTTTTTTAGTTTTTGTACGTGATCAGAAGGGTTGAAGTGACCTCCCAAGTTAATATTCTGCCCACCTATGATGATTACTGTGTCCCGCTTGGTGAGTGTCTTTGCTTAGGTGTCCAGTTATCGAATAACTTCAGCCGAACGAGCGCTTGACTTAAAGTCACCGGAGACTGAGAATCGGTTGGGAAGTAATCCACGCAAAACGGTGAACAAGTGGCGACCGTGCGAATCGGCTAATATGAGCACGTTTGATTTCTGCGCGGAAGTGCTGGCTTCAACTTTCGGTAGCACTACTTTACGTGGTTTTGGGTGGCAGTGCTGTCCAGTGTGTCGTTTATGAAGAGAGTTTACAGGTTTACGTACAGGACGGGAGGGGATGAAATGAGTGGGAGGATGATGTAAGGGAGGAAATTGGGACATATCTAACATACTAAAACTGTTTTGTGTGAAGAGTTGGGGTGGTACACGTTTATTTGGTCGATCCGGATGACAGCAATTGGAAGGACGGCTCGAATCCCGTATTGTTGTCCAACCGTCGTACGTGTTCTGTTTGACTTCCACCAGTGCACTGATGGAAGTGTCAATACGTAGGTTGTGCAAAGTGGTTGTAAGCTCTCTGGAGTTCAGCTTTGAATGCGTTGAGGAATGTGATTGTTAACACAAAACATAAAAGCTCCAAACACGTTCACCTCTCCAGCACACAGCAAACCTCTGCTAACAATTCACCAATAAGACTAAGGAGGAGTTCATAAAAAACACGACTTATTGTTTGAGGAAAAAATTATCTTATTGGGTGCTTTAAAAATAGTTTCATTGTCAAGATAACTTTTTATTGGTTTGATCAATAAAAAGTTATCTTGACAATGAAATTTAATGACACTGGACATTTAATTTAGTAAATAAATTCACACTTTTCAATAATGCGAATAGTTATAAGTTGTTTCAGCATGGAAAAATGACCAAAAAATGAATTTAATAAAGATACAATAGCTATTTCAGTCGCTTCCTGGCTTCTCGTGAACGACAGCTGACAATTCTGACGACGATCGTCATTTGTCTAAGAGTATTTGCCCTAGGTACGAAGGTACCGATCATTGGCGCGCCCTCTTGGTATAAGTGGGAACTATTTCTTTTCAGTTCTGATCGACGTCTACCAGACGTCGTCAGCTCGTGAATTCCCACGAGATACTGATTAAATAGAATATATCTTTTAAGCGGCAATCTCAATTTCGCAGAACTGCGCAGGCGCAAGAGACACCTGCAAGCAGGAGTTGACTGCCCGTTTCAGGTGTTTATTAATCCGTTACCTGCACGATCGTTCCAAGCGTGTATTTTGTTTTTTTCGAAACAGTGATAGTGTCCATTTTTGAGATTTAGTTAGCAACTTAAGGAGAAAAGCAGATGAGAAAACCCAAATTTGACAAATAACACTAAATATTAATATAATAACAAATTTATCACTTCGGAAGTTGCAAACTAAAGATTAATTAAACAAATATACCGACTACTAAAATGATGAAAAGAAATATTTAGGCCAACAATTGCAAATTGATTATTTAGACAGAAGCCTACGCAATATTATGTCAGAGTATAATTAATAACTACGACAAATATCAAGAAGTCGAATTGTAAACTGTTGAAATAATTTTATGTTGTTATGGCGACGACACTTGAGCAAGGCAAAAATTGAGTAGGGTTTCTTTGAATGTTTAATTATTATGTAAGAAAATAAAAACAATCTCAATGCACCTTAGTGTTTAATCTTCATGCACGAAGAAATTGAAATAATTATTTTCTTTGTACTTACATATACTTTATCACACCTTTCAATATTACTTGAACGAAAAGAATGTAAAGAATATTAGGTCCGTTAGGCTTGATAAACTTTCGGAAATGTTTTTAGGGTTTTTCCTACTTAAAATTACAAAACAAAAATATCCACTACAATGAAGTTGGGAACCAAATACAACTACTGAATCACAAAAACTCGAGAAAATAAAATATTTAGTAAGATTTATCTAAAAAATATAGAAAACATATTCACGACCTCAGCTAACGCCAGCAGCAGGCTAGTCAACTTATATTAGGAGATTTCAAGAGTAATATACAGAAAGAGTACGTAGCAGTATCATACTAGCATAATTCAAAATTCATATCAATTGTAATGATTTACTACCCATCTCAAGAAATAATTATCGTGTATCTTGATTTGTATTTCATTGTAATAAATCAAATTTACTATGACAGTCTTACCCTTTCACCCCCTGGAAACCCTTGAACATATTTATTTCTTTAAAGGCTCTTCACATGTTCATGGGTGAAAACTGGATCGAAGAATTTTCTTTGAACTATTGGAGTAAATAGTGTACATATTATAGTATATCATGTTCATAAAAGTGATATTTTGCTTAAGTTGTGTTTTGAGAGGTCATTCAAGTATTACGTAAGCATCAAAGAGGGTAGATGATCAAGACAAATACTTATAATTATTTCTTAGGGGAGGGATGTTACAAAAAAAAGTCTTTCGTATGACTTTAAAATAAGATAGTGATATGTAAAACTGCAATTTTCCAAGTAATATCT
Source organism: Laupala kohalensis (assembly GCA_002313205.1). NCBI lineage: Eukaryota > Metazoa > Arthropoda > Insecta > Orthoptera > Trigonidiidae > Laupala > Laupala kohalensis. Next base: position 63,057 of record NNCF01126894.1, read on the forward strand.
GAGCATGGAAAGAATTGGACGTTCTAATACTACAACGACCCTTATGATCCCATTGTATTTTTATGACCCGAGTTCTTCCCTTACAAATGAATTACTGAGAACATGCGACACCAGAGTAAAATTGAAACGGTACGATATCTTTTACAGTTGTTGTCTTTGAAAACAGTAGGGGAGGGGGATCAAAGAATATTACGAAAGACTGAGACAGAGTTGTTCAAATTCTTCCGCTGTCTTACATGGCGGGAGGGAAAGTGTATGAAAATTTTCGATTTTTATGCTTGCGTACTGCTTGAATAAACCCTTAGCGCAATAAAATAATTTCTGTCGAAGGCATGAAAGCAGGTCTCCCACCGCCGTCATTTTCATCTGGCCGAAAGTTATCAGAAACCAAACTTGTAAGAACGATAAAAGTGATAAGATTCAAGATCTGTAATCAAAAACCAGATTGAATCTTTGCCACAAAAGTTTTGCGCAATAAAGATAAGAGATTACACAAATAGTCTCAAAGACAGATCGAACGAAAATCTTTCGCAAAATCATTTGTAAGAAATTGAATGTTATCCTATGTAATGCTTTTTTATTAATTACTTTATGTAATAAATATTATATGGTTCGATGTACATTGAACAAACAAAAGACACACTCATTATTGATGAAACAAGGAAACCACTTGAACATATTGTGAGAATGGACCGTGAGTCATTGTTTTAGAATTCAACGGGTTGGAACAAGCACTTCTCATTTGTTGTTTTACAAGAAAAAATAAATGTAAAAAACCTTTTTGTGAAATAAGCTCTTATATAAAACGTACTGTTCTAAGAAGCAAAAAATAATTTTTAGTAAAACTGAAAATAAAAAAAATAACTACAAAAAAGTCCCTTCATTGGTCACTCATCATATGTGCATATACTTAGAAGATACATAGTTGTAGATATTTAAAAAAAATATAAAGTATAAATTTCAGAAGCTTGAGACTTATTTCATAAATTTTGAAAGTTGTGTTCTGCTTATGACGCTTGATGCCTCAAGCTTTTAATATTTATATTTATTTAAAGCAACAATAAAATATTGCATTAATGTTTTAAAAATTGAATTGATACTATTTTTATAGCTATTAATTTGATGATGTAACTAAAATGATTTTATATTAATTTGTATAAAGTGAATTTTCGAATTAAAATAAATATGATTCCATATTGTAACACGGTACTCTTACCTCCTCTACTCCATGCATCAGATCAGGTATTTCTTATATTTCATCTGAATGCTCATACATTAAAGAAAGACTTGGGAGCTTGCAACTAGTTTTTTATGATATCATGTAGTGAGTATCGCCAGGAAAGAAATGAGAGTGGATATATCATATTTGATTGACAAAAATATAAACACTTATTCAAAGAAACATTGCTCAACTGTTCCCTAATTAAATGTGTTTGCAAGGAAACAATTCGTTCAATAATACATTTTATTTCCTGTTTCCGATACCAATTGATTAAAATAATTTTTCTCTAAAATATGCACCAAACACTATATTTATAATGATTAAGGATAATTTTATTCATTCACCAAAAAGAGGTTTCAGTCATTTAATCAAAACTCAGTTCAACAAAACTATCGTCAATCTTCATGGTAATTTCTTAACATTTTAAATCTTTTTCACGATATGTATGTACGTTTGAATGTGGAGGAGTTGCAAACATTATATCACCTCATTTTATTTTTAATATTCAAAATTCCTTTAAGAATCAGTAAACTAGAAGTTAGATTCCCCGAACAAATCATTACCACCACAACACATATATACTAAACCAAGTACAAATATGTCTAATTTCCAGTTTTTAAATATAATGGTAGTTTATTCGTTTTGTTCTGTGATTTGTTTTCCGTATCAGAAATGAAGAATCAACTTCTCAAATATGTAATGTCTGTTTCACACCCTCATCAAATTATCATGGAGTAGAGTGTTATTTTCTCATTTTGTTATCAAATTTATATTCATTGCACAATAAATGATTCACTATTGGAATATTGATTTCAATCTTTACCGAGTATCTTTACATATGTACTGAGTCGAGCACTTATTCAAATAATTTACGAACGTTGAAGTACAATATTTGTGGTATTACTTTATTACTTGTATAAACAATTTAAATGGTAATCTGTGCTTTAATTAGAATATTAAAAATGAAATATCAACTTTCTAAATTTGTAATATCACGTCCTCACATTATCTCTAAATAAACATATTAACTGAGTGATGAACAAATTTGTATAATTTATTGATTTTGAGTTTTCAGAATTCAATATATTAAGATGCACATTGTGCAGTAAATGCAAATTTTAGAGATGAAATAAGTCATGAAAAATTGCATTCGTCTTACCCAAATAATATATTGTAGTATTACTAATTGCGAACATAGGTTCAAAAAAGATGACCATGTAAGAATTCTTTTAAACGAAATCATAACTTCATATCAATAACAAAGATTACTACAAAGTCTAAATTAATTGAAAATAATTGTGGCAAATGTGTGTGCTCTTTATAAATATGCATAACTTAGGTTGATAAATATGCAGAGCTAATATTGCATTTGAGAACACGTTCACTGTCGCACTACTTAAGATTTTTTCTTGCCTCCGGGCCAAATCATTTTTTGTGCATGAGTGGGTGAAATATAGCGAAAGATAATGTTTTTGATTATAATTGACATTATATTTGTCTTTTTCTATAAATTAGATGTGTGAATCACGCTTGCACTGCGCGGTCTTGCAAGCAAAATTTCCTTCTCGCGACACCCAGTGTAAGCGTCCTGGGCAGCGCAACCCTCAACAATTCTCTGACCTTGGTTGTAGTGACTATTCTTGAGTTCGGCCTGCTGACTGTCAAATACATTTCGTATCTTATCGTCTTTCGTAGAATGTAATACATCGATATTACCTTTGTGTTGGAATTTGCAACGTGGAATAAGTGGTGTGACTGAGGAATTGTTTACGCTAGTAATTAGTGAAGCCATATTAATAATTCGTTTAGTAATTCGTTTTCGACTATGGATGACAACGAAGAAAGACAAAAGCGTGTGGAAGATATGATAAATGAATTTTTATCTGATGAACACTGTGAACTTTCCTCTGAAATCTATGAAGTAGAAAACGAAGAAAACACGTCTTTTAATTATAGTTCTCATGTTCTTCTGTTCATGTTCATAAATAAATCCTATTTAAAAGGTAGAAAAATATATTCTTAAAACAAAGTCCAATTTCCAGTACATTTATATTATTAGAAATGACAAAAATTTTTTAAAAACTTAAAGCTAATTTTAAATGCTTGAAATGAATATTTCTTAAGATACATTCGGAAATATTTGCATTACGTGTTTCACATAAAAATTACTACGCGCTAAAACACAGTATTTGTCGAGGAGGCCGTGGAGTATTACCCTACCTAAACACAACGTTCTAGCGTGAAACAAGGCTGAGCGACGCAGCCTCAGAGAAGAACGAGGGCGTGAAGCGTCCGCGATTCACGCTGTATACTTGACAATGGCATATGTGAAGCACCCATGATTCACATGTCAGCCAACGTGTTGTATCAAACAAAAGCGAAAAAGAATACGTCCACACAGTGACTGTCGTAAACAAGTCTTTTCTCCACAAAAAGTAAGTTTTCTCCGATCAGCTGACTAAATGTAGCCATAGAATTGGTACGTGTATAAAAACATGAGACAGCAACCACACGTTACACACTGGAACACAGGTGTCAAACAATGAATCAGAAAAAAATTCATGAAGGTAGTCAAGTAAAAAAATTAACCTCATTGTTGAAATAAAAATATATGACTGGATATTAAAAAATGATCCATTGTCAAGTTATTTTTCCATTGGTTTCTTGGAATAAATGTACTGAATTTACTATGTGAGACCAAAGTATTCAATAATGTAATGTAACGTAAGAGAAATCCGTTTTCATCAGAGCATAGGACAATTTCAATAAATGCAATAAATGAGATACTCCACAACTTATTTCACCCTGACACGGCTTTCGGCGATTTCTTCCTTTCCATACGAATGTCAATTGTTCGCATTCAAGATGTTTACGGTTTAGACGTAAACTACAGGCTGCGCGCTCTGTTAAACTGAAGACACATTTCCGGTTCTTGACGTTGAGCGGAGCGGAACGTTTTCTCCGCTGACCTGTGTTATCTTATGGTCAAAGACACACTTAGCTGGCGCGGAGCGGAGATCTCCGCTGCATCCTGCGCGAACTTGTCGCCTGCTGAGGTCACAAGTGTTAATAGATGGGTATATTGAGAGAAGCGAGGAAGACGGCGGATGATTTCTTTCTCGGTGCTTTCCTTGAATTTCATTTCCTTCAATTTTTACGGACTGATTATTCATCATATCAATGCTCATATTAATTATTACATCATTGAGTTATAATATCACTGAGTATTTGTTCTACTGCTTCCTCACTTCTTTTTAAAAATCTTTAAATTTTTAATGGAGTTCGTTTTTCTGAAGATTTCTTATTTTCGTGTTTTCCTATTTTTGACTTTTTCGTGTATTCATCTGTTTGTATTTTAGTCTTTTGAGATTTACGTTATGTAATTGTCAAAAATGTTGGCGTGGTTTTAGTTAAAAAGAGATATCTATATTTTAACATAATAGAAACATCTATATTTTAAAACTTTACATTTCAATTATTTTTAATATTGTTCATCAATTTTAGTTCTATGTCGTACTCTTTTGTGAAGTCATGATGTATGTTAGTACTAAATTCAGAATTTGCATTGTGTTGTGTTTTTGACTGTCCGTGTGTTTGTAACAAACTAAACACGACATGCTAAAAATCTAATAAAACCTCGTCACAGTAGGGAAGTTTCAAAATATTGTGTAATTTTGTCTGTACAATTCCTTTTTAATTATTAAAATTATGATATTAACAATTTTTAACAAAGATAAAAGATTGTCCTACAGATGACCTTATTTAAAGAGTAAATAAAAATTTATATTACTACTTAAAATTAACTGTATTGAAACAAAAAATATAGTCAGTCATGTTAAGTATTTTGGAAAGTAGTTATCAATAATTATTTATAAATTACATGGTAAGAGTACATTTAAAAAGTGATTTATATTTGAATTAAATAATGATGTATTCTACTATTAACGTCCATTATATATGTGATACATAAATAAATTACAACTTACGACCTTTTTACGGACGATTACAATATATATTGCTCTTATTAAAATGCATAATATAACGACACCTGGTTTGAGTCGTCGTTTGGTGGAAACGCATTGTAACAATAAACATGAACGTAGCAACATATTTTAATAAAAACAATTTATATCGTAATCGTCCGTAAAAAGGACGTACGTTGTTATTTATTTATTATGTAAGTATATTTCACTATTACTGTATATTGGCATCTGCATTTAGTAGGTCTATTTCTCTTATTTAAAAAATACAAAAATTGTCGCCGCGATATTCATTGCACAGTAAACAATAAATATTACTTTAAACATTTTCATTACATGTAGCTATGTGTTTTAAAATAAAAGCGTTTTGTAGGTAGCGGGCAGTTCCATGGGCAGTTGTGTAGTTAGCGGGTAGTTGCATGGATGCCCTGTAAAAGACTTGCGCGAAACATGACGGTTTTTGTCCTGAAGTGACCTTGTTTCCTCCACCCCTTCTCACGTTCCCCTACTCCTGCCTGCTGACACCCGCTCCGCTAAGTGTGTCTTTGCATATGCGGAGCGGGGCGGAGCGATTCTTGAGCGGAGAAAACGCAAGTATGTCTTTCGCCTTAGCCTTAGAAGAAATCGGAACTGCATCTTTACAGTTAAAGGAGGAGTCGTTCTCCCTAGAAACGCATGATGTGCCGCCACGCGGTTGCTAAAATAAATATATTATATCTTTTATACGCCAGAGGCTCATCATTGCGCACCAAGACACTAATGAACAGTGAGGCCTACGAGACGCAGATTTGAGAGATACGTTTTCACTTGTACATCTTAAGAAAGGACTTTCTATATTTTTCGAAAAGTATTGTTATAACAAATTTTGGAGAAAATACTTCAGAACATAAGAAATTTTTTCTTAAAACAATGTGGACGTTCCACCCTCAAATCCACAATGTGAGTTCGATTGAGAATTAATGATTACTGAATTGACCGAATATGTCCCTTTTAATGAAGAAGAGAACGATTTTTAAAAGCCTTTGACCGTTTTCATCTTAATGTTAGAGTCGAACTATATCGTCAAACGAAGTTAACATTTTGTTTAATTTTTAAGTTAATATTTAAAACCATCAGCGATTCTATTCACTTCGTCACATTTATTTTCTGTTAACTTAAGTCGTGAATTATTTTAAGCATTGTTTCTACGATGGGTGGAGCAGCGCGCCTGGACAGATAATATCTCATCTCGTCCCGTATCGTCGTCGCATCTCGTGTCGTCATTGCTCAAGGCCATCGAGGCTGCCCGTCCTTTCCCATGAAATATTGGTAAATGCTTAGATATCATACGATTTTGCCTCCATGAATGTCTAGGACTCAATACCTCAGTACGGTCTGAGATTCCCACGCTTTACGTCAAAGGAAGGGTCTGAAATAGAAAATCAGCAGTCCTCAAGGGTATATCGGATGACGCAGAATCATGTAAAAAAAGAAATCTGGTATTATTAATAACAATAATTTATTAAAGTTATTAACAAGGTATTATTAGTTTTTTTGATATGTTATTATAAATTTTATTAATATGGCATCATTAATAACGATTATAACTAATAACAATTATTAATCTGGTAACACTTTTACAAAGTATGCCATTTTTAATTTCAATTTTATCTGGTAATAGTTCAGGTCAAATGGGGCGGACTATAACCCCCTTATCACCCCCCCCCCATAGATCCGCCACTGGACTCATATAAGGTGATACACGTCATGACCATGTAATGAAGTTCACACCAGGATTCAGGGATTCCAATCGCGAATCTATACAAAAAGAAAGAAGAGTCAGTCACTTAACTGCTTTAGGCGGCTCCCTCCCCACATCTGTTCCCACCCACCGACTCGTGGACTGAACTTGACTTCAAAATACACAGATTGGACGAAACCGAATAAAAAAGAATAACTATTACTTCATGTATATGCGTTCAGTGATTTTTACAACTTAACGTTTCTGCATATTGCGTGCAAGAAATATTTAGTACGTTTGACGTCTTTCTCTGTAAACTACGCTGCCCGGCAAAATCAGCGGTGCAGTAAATTTATCGCTTCATAACTTCTATGTTTCAAAATGTATCAGAGTGAAATTTGAGCTGAGGAAGCTCCTATGGTTTTTCAAGATACTACCTGATTGAGAACTTTCTGTGCTAGCCTCATCGCGTCTTGAAGTGAAGAGAAATGCAATTTTCGAGAAAACCGTGCAAAAATATCACACTTCAAAATGTTGGGGAGTGCTAGTCTCACTTATACAGACTCAATAATGTGCACTCTAATAGCTGAGATTAAAAAATCACCCACATCTGAAGACCCACCCCCTCCCCTCTCCACCACTCCCTCTGAAGAGTATGTGTTCTAGATGTTCCATGATTACTCAGGATTGTGTGTGCTTGTCCAAGGAACATGGTTTGCGTGTTTTGTCATTAATGAAAGAAACCCTGTGCGAGCCACCCCATTCAACATTTCACCCCTTTTGGAAAATTGCGGTTTTCTCACATTTAAATCTATTGATTCGTGATGAAAATCATTACATTTAGTGTCATTAGAAATAAGCAGTACATTGGTATTAAAAATTCAAGTCCCATCATCTAACCACCCCCAATGAGGGGATGTCTACCCCAATCCCCCTTATCAATTTCCTGAGTGATCGCGACAAAATGTTTTACGTGAATAAGATGGGGAATTGCTTGGTGCGCTAACACACAAAAGTCGAAGACAGTCGCTCCACTAGTTTTCAACTTTTTCTTAAAAAATGGGGAAAAGTGCCGTCTTGCAGTCTTAAGTTCAAATCTGTTTATCTATAGAACGGATAGCGATAGCATTGCGATTTTGACCCTGTAGGAAGCACATAATCTTACTACCACCGACGTATGACGTACAAGATTTTCTTGCTATTAGTGTAAGTGATACTCCCACCGAAGCAACGATGCGACTTTCTCTCGAATTATTACTCGGGTCTCATTTGCGCCTTCCAATATGCAACCCCTTCACATTAGGAAGTGTGGTGGGTTTCGTCACATTCCGAATTAGGAAACATGACAGATGAATTTCATATTAAATTTGACTACCTCTGCTGATGAATTATTTTTCTGAGTAACCAGAATATTTTTTTCACATAATTAATGTAAGTAATTTAATTGAACATGAAGATTTATTTATGAACTTACGGGATTATAAAAATATTATATTTTTGTCGACATACGAGTGATGAGAACGTCTCGGAATGTATGAGTTATTACCATCCGATTTTGATTGTTAGAGTTCGGTAACACTAAATAGCGACGAATATTCAAGAAATTAAACATTCTTGAAGTCAATAAATTTGTCTGTTCTGTCCAAGCAATTCTGTGTGCGATGGGAGAGGTACATTCAATGTAGTAATTGGAAGAAAAGACCATGCTCTTTTGTATAGACGCCCTCCAAGGGTTTCTTGAGTGATTTTATGTTACTACATTTTCCGACATGTGTATCCAGCAGGAATTGCTAAAGGCAACAGTGTTTATTCAGCGGTAAAGTCCCATAAATCATCAACCTGTGGAGAAGTTGAAAAGCACTCATGACATTTTCCTTCATATATGTTTCAATCAGTTTCTCAGAATTGATCCGCCGATCCAAGGGGAAACGCAAATCGAAACACGGATTTTGCCCGGCTGCCTTCAAGTTGGCGCAGAAACTAGAGGACCACTTGAAACTCTTTTCACGGAAGAAGCAACTGAATAAAAATTTTAATTGCCATTACATAAAGTTATTGTCTACATTCCTGAACTCCTTCCTTAATTTATTTCAGTAAAATAAATTATTCAAATTCATTCATGATCAGTTGCATTCCTTAATTTTAAAAGTAATTTTGAAAGGTAGCATTAATTAAGATAGCATTTCTTTCATTAATAATTTGATGAGTGCTGCGTTAGATATGCAACATTTCTATTCGAAGACAGTTACTTTAATTATTAGTTTTATAATTTAAAAGGGAAAATGTATTCTTTAACCATATTTTAATAACATTGGCTAATCCTGTATGGGCCTAGAGTGATCAAGTAATGACATACACTCGTCAAAGGATTATATTTCAGTACCGAGTTTAATTAAATTTCATGAGACTGTAAATTAAACTTCGTTCAAAATTTCTGGTCAGAAGTTCATACAGTCTAATGAACACATTCATGGAATAATATGAAAACGTTCATGGAAATTGAGAACCCTGTTCATTACATTTAAGGTACGGTATTGAACAGTGGCTTCATGCACAATTTCATTAAATCCCATATTGGATTAACAATGTACGAACACCGAAAATTGGTATGTTCCAGTCGTTTTAATCTTGAGAAAGCTTCCTATCCCTGTCAACACATTTCAAGCTCCCGAAAGGTCTTTTAAGTTAACTCTATTATCTGATGAAAATTCTCGATTAGAATAAAAAAGAGACTGAAAAAATAAGGAATACCTAATTTACTATCACAGAGGAGTATGAATGCAGAAACTCATTTGGGACATCATCTTTATTTAAATTTTGGTGCTTTTTTATTTCCAAAACTATATTTTAATTAATTGTTTATTCATTCGCATGGTGTAATGATAGAAGCCCGCGGAAAACACGCCAGAAAGAGACTGCGTTGTCACATGAGGTTGCTAAGGTAGATGATAAACGTCTGACGTCAAACCGGGTTTGACTACCAAAATTTGATTGTGAGGGAGCCTTAAGGGCCCTGGTGTGTTTCACCAGAGAGCGACTGCAACATCCGGCTGATGACTCGTTCCAATCACTGACTATCCATCTGCGCCGTTCAGGGCACGAACCCAGGCCTCCAATATCACTTCACAGCCACACCCATTTTGGTGATGTACGACCATTTAGAGGGTTAATAAAGAATTTGAAGGTTAAAATTGTTTGTGAAAAGACATGTTCACCGTTACTTCACTAACTCAGCATTAACTGAGTATTGTATGTATAAGAGATACGTACGAGTTGTATACGAGATTTATTTGAAAAACTATTAAGTTGTCATTCTCGTGGTATAATTTGCATGGTACAATTCTCATGGCTTAATCATGTGTGTTTTGTAAGTAAAGAGTATTAACATATGTATGGTGATTATTGTGTATTGATTACTACTTTCTTTGATAAGAAAATATCTATTGTTCACGTCAGAAATCTGTATTTCTTTTCTTGAATATAGAGCAATGTTTGAGACATTTCTCATAGGTGCAGATCTTTGTGACATTTCTCATGACTGCTACAATATTTTTAATTTAATAAATTAATTAATTTGTGTTTAATATTTAATAAACAAATAATTTTTACTATTAAAAGTAGTTTATTTCACTTTCTACTCTGTTTTTTGAGGAGGAACAGAATATATTATTTTCGTTCGCTATTTTATGTTTACGACGTCATTACTTTTTGTTGGAATGTATTGATACATTCATTTCTTTCCTATAGATATTGAGGAAATTTTTTTCTCTCAAAATTATTTCATATACAATTCTGAGAATATATTTTACTCAAACTGACTTGATCAATATTTTGAAAGTATTTGCGGCAGCTAAAAATTGGTCTCGCGGATACTCAGATATGTAAGTTATTTTGAAGAGGGGCATTTTCTTGGTGCTTGAACTTAGATGCATATAATATGACGTATTACCTTCCTTCGGTAGGGTTTATAGACTGAGTCGCATTTCCCTTCAGGAGGGTGTGTGATGAATTCAACTGCCGGGGAGGACTTGTCGGGGAATTGGATCCTCAACCTTGCTCAGCGCCGGGAGAATCTCACTTAACGTTCTTGGGAAGAAGGGCGTGGTCGTAGCTGCTTCCCCCAAAGCCGAAATTTACTTGTACCTTCAACGTATCTCCTACAGAAGAGGAGGGAAAAAGATGAAATTGACGAGGGCTGGAACCAAAACGTTGTCAGAAAGAGATTTACTTGTGCATGTGGCGGCGTTGGTGCGTAGATGTTGAAGAAGTCGGTGAATCATACCGTGTTTTACTTAAGAATGACAGAAGTAATCGATTTTTAGGGAAAGTGTGGATTTGTGTTTCGTAGATGTGATAAGAAGTAGATTGAGATAAGATTGATGGGGAAATGAGAATTTCAGAGACAACGGAAAAACAGGAAATGGTGTTTTTTGTAAAGAAAATTTATAAAGTAGACCTATTTGTAATAAAACTACGCTGTACCAAACCTTTTTGATCCAATGGAAAATACTCTTGTGTGTTAACAATCAATAGAAATATTTACTGATTAATTACTAAGTTATAAATGGCAAGGCGACATAAACAAGTAGGTTGAAATCACGGAGTATAAATAAGTTGAATTAATAACATACTTCTGACCACAAGGACGCAAATGGATACATAAACAGTGAGCTGGTAGTAAATTGTGGAGTCAAACTTTCAATTCCATTTTTTTCATACTTAATTCATTTATTCTCCGCACTTATAGGGGGTATCTTGGTCTGGGGGATGAGCTGATTGAAGAAGATAAGGAAGGATTGCATATCTATTGACTTAGAAACTTCTGTTCAACAATACAAACTTTGTCCCTGAAGTCGAAATATATGTTGCATCAGAATCGAGTCAAAGGTACTGGGGTCAAAGTTCATCAACAATATATCTGTGAAGTGTAATGTTAATATATGCTTTATTCCCTTCATTAATTTCAAACCGCATCTGTATTAATGATTTGTGATGCAATTTATTTAATTTAATTTGTATATTTCAGCATCCTTTTTTTGCGACGTTTTCCTGAACCAATATATTTTTACGAATCAATGACGAGTTTGTAACGTCATCAATCAGCATTTAATATTCACATTTTTCGTTTATATGGAAAACGAACTTAATTTTGTTACAATGAGAAAAATGTCTGTTGATTTGTTTTTTAACATTTACGTTTATTTAATTTTACACCTCACAGGACTAGCCTATATGTGAAACAAAAATAACTTTATATTCCATAATTAATTATTTATCTTATTAAAAAATAATATTTAAATAATATGTAATTAAATTAATTTATATTTTCATTTACTGTTTGATAGCTACTTTCTCTGTTTAAGTTGTTTGTTTTGTATATCGCGTGTGGTTTGATTGACAGTTGTTTCACCATGAAGAATTTGTCTTTTTAGGCATTGACCTTTCTTTCATGATTCGTCAACGTAATATCGCATTATAAAACATTTTCAAAATTTCAAAAACGATTATTTACTCAAAATAAATCAAAACATGGCACGAGTGAAGTCACGGGAACTCGATTTTTAAGGTAATAAAAACCAACAAACAGGCATTTTGAAGATGACACTCATTTTAAAAAAGATTGTAAAGATGATGAAAGTCTAATGTCACGTATTAGCCTAATTTTTGGCTGGTAACTTTGTAAACTGTCGATATCTTCAATGTTTCTTATCTAGCAGTAAATAAAGTTATCTGAACTTTCCAATAAATTTACCGCATGTTATCATTATATTTTTGGTGATTGAAATCATATTTAATCAGCTAGTTACTTCGATATTTTCTCCTTAATTGCATGAAGGGACAAATTTATTATGAATTTTAGTAAAGTGACTAAAGAGCATACACTTTTTAGAGATGAATGCATTTCTCAGAATCGAAATTAATGTAATAGTCTGTTACGTATAGGTTTTTAAAGCACACATACGTTTTCGATGTAAAATCGACCGCACGATAGTGTTACTCTTCCTTCGCTTGAAGTAGAAAAAGATGCACCTATCAGCGCCTTCACCTGCATATTCTGTTAGATCAATCACTCTAGCCTGCTGTACCGTAAAGACACTAGAATGGAAACTTTATTTTTCTGATCACGTCTTAACGCCCCCAAAAGCAAGGTTTCTCAAGAAATAATTCTAACTGAAGGTTTCTGACCAACAAACGGTCTAATAACCCCTTCGGTTGCTCAGGGTAGCATGCTTGCTTCACACTGAGTTACTGCGGATTCAATTCTTAGCGGGACCGGAAAAACATTTGTAGCTTTTCATTTCAATGTTTCAGTTCAAATAGTTGTGACATTTGAAAAGCGAACTCCCCTTCTTCTATCTACCTCCTACTACTCCTAGTTTTATTAACTTTTACTATTACTTACTACTCCTACTAACACCTCCGTCCGGGCCAAGTTGTTGGTAAATTGGTCCGCCTGCTAACGATAGCCTCTACCACTTACCTCATAACTCCTATCGCCCCCCCCCAAGGGCTCTAATGACCTTGTTGTTGACGAGCCCTAAAGCCCCAAACAAACAAACGCTTTAATAGCATCCTACATTCCCATTTACAAATACTACAATGAAAAAAGAACTGTCCAGTAGCTGTCCAACACCATGAATTATGTATCAAACATAAAAGAATGTCAATCTTCACTATTTATTGTTCTGGTATGATATTTTTTGCGGCAGTAGGAAGCGTGTTCGGCCAATATCGATTGACTCGCCTTGCTCAGCAGACTGGTTCGGGCTTTCAACCTATCCAATTATTCCTTTATATCTCAGTCCCTGAGTTAAAAACTTACAAGTATTTAGCAGTTATCACATTTTCATATTTGGAGCTGACTTCTCTCATGATTTTGAAAGTGGAAGGAAAATCAGTAAACTGAACTTAATTATTATGGCTTATTGAATGGATACATTCCTTTAATTTCAAAATTCACTTGGTCGAGACGTAAACTTCACAAAATTATAAGTCCATCTAAATAGCAGTAGTTATTTCTGAAGTGAATATGTCACAGCGCTGTCGCCTACTGCTAAGAGGATATAAAAGAGAGGGAATCATGAATGATTTAAAAAAGACGCAGGTCTACTCTATTTGTTGACAATTCATGCTCTGCCCTTACATACCCAGTGCGTACAGCCAGGGACCCAGTGAAGATAGAACTGACCTCCAGCTAGAGAGTTACTATGTAGCCATCTCCTGAGGCGTTCTTGAAGGGGATAATGCTGGCTTACAATACGAGGAATCAGAGCTGCGAAGCCGTCGAGCAGATGCTGATAGGAAAGAGGATCACCATCGGTTCCACGAAATGCTAAGTCGCGACCATACTCCCTAAGTCGTGTTTCAACGTCTACTCCTCTGACCTGCGAAAGCGACTCGGTATATAAAAAAATAGTGTGCTAGTGGCCTTCGTGTTGTGTACTCTCTTGTTGAATATGTCAAAATCATAACATGTCCACTACCGATACATAGCAACTTTTGTCCTAAGTTGGGTATGGAAGAGAAGAAAGCTAAAATAGTTGTGTTGTGTTTAATGTTTAAATTCATTAGAACGGTAAATAGAGCATTATAAGTGTTATCTACTCTGAGGAAAATAAAGTGATATGTAAACTTAGTAGAACGGTTAATAGACAAGTGGGGAAATGCTTTGTCAAAAGTGTCAAGGAAACTTTTTTGTCAATGACCATTATTACTCAATCGACAAGAAGTAAATTGTGCCCAATATAACCTCTCGTCGATTATTGAGGAATTAACAATTGACTACATTGCCAAAGATACGAGGGAGAACGGAATCGATTGGAAGAACCGAATGTCTGTACCACTGAAGGAAATTGTTTTTGAGACTTCAAGCCATTCTGGATGTGTTTAGCCACGTCACCGCATCGCGTGCTGCAACAATATTCGAAAACAAAATCTTCATTCTACACAAATTTTTCATGCCGCACACGAGACGTTGTAGCGCAATATGTAGTTCGTGGTTATTACACTACCCTCTCTGAACTAGGTAATGTTGTTCATTCTATGTTACCTTCAATTCAAAATTATTTGATGGCGTCACCATTATCTTTTTTTCATTTTCTTTCGTATCAATAGTTAAAAAATTGTTTAATAGAGTTATACTTGTGTTATAGATCGTCGATTGGTCCTTTTTATATATATTTTTTGTGAGGCTTTAAGGGTTCGTCAACAGCAAGGTCATTAGAGCCCAGGTTCCTTTTATAATTCATGAATAGTGGCAACTATGAGTTGTTGTAAGTCTATAGTCGCCCATTGGTAACTATATATTTCAGATTGTGTCACCAACGGAAGTACAATGAGCTGTGAAGTAGTATCTACTATCGGATTTTTTATTGTAGACCCATGACTTCTAAAAGCTGTGGAGAGCTAGAAAATCGTAAAAAAACAGGTAACACCATTGGATTTGTAATTTTATTCTACGTACACGCATATGAAAAGTTTAGTTTTATGAATGAATATTGATTTCTTAAAACCAGGAATGTTTAAAAAAACGTGATATTTTTCCGATTTTGGTTGATGCGTCGAATTTATCATTTTTTATAAAATAAACTTAGACTATCAAAAATAATTCTTCTTCAGCGAATGATCACTAGTGGCTTTGTGACAATATATAATAGGTTGTGACAATGACAAAATTTAATACTATTAACAATTTATGAATAAAACCTTGTTTCCAATTGGCGGTCAGCGGTGCATTACGGTCAGGTACGTTGTTGCCGACGCCGTATTTAGTAAACAGACTGGTCTCCCCAACTGGCAAAGTTACACCAGCCAGTGGACGATGCGCCCGGCAACAAAGTGAGTGACTGTTCTACTCCACTGGCCGGTTAATCAAAACATTGTTTAATTTGTCACTTGATAGAGGCTGCGTAAATTGTTTAAGCAGTGTTTTTGAAAAAAAAACTCTTCACATTTTTCTTGTTGAAGATTAAAATTATTAAATATTATCACAAACAACAGTGATAATTCGCTGAATAAGAGTTATTTTTGGCAGTCTTAGTTTATATTATAAAAGATAATAAAGTCAACCTATCGGCAAAAACCGTAAAGATATCACGTTTTTTAAGCATTTAGGGTTAAAAAAATATTCATTCATGAAGCCAAATTTTTTACATGTGTATATGCAGAAAAAAATGACATATGCTTTTGTTATTTCGTAAAAATATAAACTATGTTTGGTTCATAGGCCTATTAGTCGCATTGATAAGTAAAAATATACCCTTACAGAATTGTGAATTATCTTGAAACTATTATTTTTTGTACATCCAGATCCCTCGGCGATCTTATTACCCCTTGAAAAGAAAAGAAAATCCTTGATTCCCCACTGGTTTGAATTTTAAGTAATACCAGATATCTAAATATTCCATTGTTCTTTTAATTAATTACAGCGAGTGCTGGAGTGGATAGTTATTTTTTCATCATGCGCAGCTTTCTCCTATTAATACTGTTTTTATTTGGAGAAGCACGCACTTCACTACTCTTTGACTCTTTGACTAAAACTCTTTGAGTTCAACAATACATGACTTAATGAAACCTTTTCATGACGACATCGAAACTCGTTTCCAATATCGTGGCTTTTGAATACTGTAAAAACTTTTAATTAGGTACGATTAAATACCAGATGTTTAATATCATACTGCGTTTTTATACAATTTGCGTATTCCTCGAGGACCACGCGAATATTTCTATACATGCGAGTTATGACAATTTCATGTTGAATTTGTTATTAATGTAGTCATGGTTGTTTAACGTAAAAAATGTTGCCATCTAGTTTATTGTAAACCTATAATCTCATAAATGAAATGCTATAGATTACTATTTAGACAGAATATTCGACGTGATAAATATTACTCTACTTTACTCTTTGATAGGTAATATTTCAGAAACAGTCTTGATTTTTTACGAAAACAATTTATACAGAAATATCAGTTGGTGACTCTTCAGAAGGTTGCAGAGAACAAATATATAAAATAATCATAAGATATAAAAACATTTCCAAGGGAACCATTGACCTTCCATACGTAACTTAATTTGAAGAAAAGAGAAGCAAATTATCTATTTGATGATGATGCATGTTATTATTATTACTTGTGTAAGGCAAATAGTTATTGTACATGATGTCGGAGAAACAGTTGAGGAATGAATGGAAAGGATATTTGTTTCAGATTCTGAGTTCGGGAGGAAGATGAACCCCAAGTTGTTGGTAGATAAGTCCGGATACAAAAAAGAAGTTTATTTTTGATGAAATAATTTGTCTTACGTTTAATAATAAATTTTGGTGCTTTTTTAACGATATAAAATCACAAACTTATTAGGTGGTAAATGAATTAGAGATAAGTGAATCGTTTATTTCAGAAACAACGTAACATCTTTTTTAAATTTTTCTTCTCTTTAAGATATTAAAGTATAAATATAAGCACATCCTTTAGTGTAGAAACTATCAAACTGCAACAATCCCAATGGTATAAAACTGGGTGTCGAATTATTCGATTAGATCAGATATGTCCAAGTAACCGCAATTAAAGGCTTTCCGTCGCAAACTCTGGGTACTCTTTAGTAAGGAAGTACAAAGCAAAGTTTTTCCTGAAGATATCCCTTGCTGATATCCTGTTTTTCCTGAAGATATCCAATGAAGGGTCATTCAAAGTTTAATAAGGAATCAATAAAACAGACATGGAACCACTTTTACTCCTTCGAAACTAAAAATGCCGAAGATATTTACCTTGGAGTATCCCCAACTTATTAGGTTGATAACAAAATGTACTGATTTCTTGATAGAATTGACATAGTAATACAATGGTATACTTGAGATGGAGAAATATATTTAAGAGGACGGAGTACAATTCATTGTAAGTTGGAGTGATCATGAAATTTGCTACGTGTAAATTGGTGGGACTACAGAGGCATGAGACGTGCAGAGCAGAAGTGGTGTAAGTCCAATGAAATGATTTGGAGAAAAACAGGAACTTGTAAAAATAAAAAACATGAAATCTGTGTGTACTAAAAATATTTATTTATAAGGTAGGTGTTTAAGTAACTTACAAATGTACATTTATGACTGAACACAATGAATTTTAGACTACATTATTAATAAATTTTTACAAAACATTACCACTAAATGGACTTACAAAAGTTCTGCAATAAACATAATAATAATAATAATAATAAATTTATTGTCAAAAAACAGTACAAACTGCGTATGACCACGTGGAGGGAAAAAAAACTAATTTACT
>NNCF01126894.1:81850-102358 GCA_002313205.1 Laupala kohalensis
ATATTTAATTCCTTGAATAAAGGTTTACAAGAGTTTCGGGGGTGAGATTTACAAATTATCCGAACTATCCTCTTCTGAATTCTGAAAGTTTGAATACTCTGACCGGAATTACCCCAGAATGTGGATTGCAGAGCAGACGTGGAATATCTCCAAATCATGGTTAGGAGGAAAATAGGAACTTGTAAAAATATCAAATAAAAAAGCATTAATGTTCTAAATGTTTTTATTTGTGAAATAGTTACTTACGTAGGTAATAAGTATATTTTAATTATGGAAAATTTAATGAATGTTACATAATCACTTCATTTTACATCAACAGTATTCTTTAATAAAGTAAATTCTTTGTTACTGACCTAGTTTTCCATATTAGTTTGGAGTTGAGATAATGTCAAATGATATTATTTAACTATTTATAGAGCCAACGATTCGAAAAATTTATTTTTTCTGCATCAGGGCTGTATATCCTATATTAATCATTCATCGGACAGCCACCAAAGTCCTGTTTATCTAAAGGAATCATATTGTTTATCTAAATGAATTATTATATTTCATACTGAAATTTAATAATTATAAATTATTGTTCAGTTTACGCAATAAGTGCAATAAGAATTTACCACGATTTGATGAATTTAAAGGACTTGCATAATGAAGCACGTGGTGAAATTATAATTAGTAATGAACTAAGAATAATTGATTTGAACATTCATTATAATTGCAATCAATTTACAAATGGTGAATTAGCCAATTCCATGAGAATTTGTGTTAAATTTTATGACGGTGAATAGACAGTGCAGCTATTGCGCAACATCGTGTTACAAACAGTCCAGTGAACTTTAAATAATTTCTTTAAGAATCAGATTAATCTCTGATTTAATATCAAGCAGCATTACGAAGTTGTGGTGTTTCGTAAGAATTTTTGTAATAAAAGGATTAATGAACTCCAGTAGGTTGGTTATATTTTCTTTCTAAAACCTGTACTGTTTCGAAGTGAGAATATTTTGATGTTGTGAGGCGCTGAAACCCAAGGTCACTAAATCTCCTATAAGCAGTTAACGTGGTGCTTGGAGAGGGTCTACGTAAAAACAAGGCGTTTGAAGGACAAGCAAGACGCCAGGTGCAGAAAGGAATTCTTTACGAACATTTAATTCAAGTAAGGAGAGAATTTATGTTTTTCTTAATTGCTTCATTGTTATTTAAAAGTCAAATTTAATGTGAGTAATTTAAAGAAAATAATTTTTCAAGTCCATATTTGATGATAAAGTTCATTCAAGTTTTACAATTGGAGTAATTTTGCTGAATAAATTCATGTTGTTCATAGTTTTTATATATGTATTTCATTGCTCCAACATCGTTGTCCCTGTTTTTATTAGGCCAATAAGTCATAATATTAATATTAAAGTTCTGTTATTGATTAAAGTCCATAGCTTGGTCGTAACAGATGGTTATCAATGGGTTTTTAATTAATCACGGTGTTGAAGCCCTTAGCTCAATTTTATGGTGTATTTATGTAGAGGTAGGAGTAGGATATCTTGGGTTAGATTGCTTTCTGAACCGAACTGAGCTAGTACAAATCAAGAATAAGGTCTTAGGAGGTTTTCGTAGAACAGTACTAAGTAGCTTAAACTTTCCGAGGCGAGGACGCTACTACTCAGCAATTGCACTCTGACGCTGTATGTTTATTTGTATACTTTGTGTTGCATTGTCTTAGTATTGTCACCATAGTATTGGTATCATGAAAAGTAAACGGAAAACGAGTTATACTCTCTAAAATGTTAAAAGAGAGATCTCAAAGGACCAAGATAGTATTTCTTTACTTATTTTGATTGTACTTTATATTTATTCTTATTAGATGAATATAATTGAAAATAACATTATTTGAAAAAATAATTAGGTATTGGGAAACATTAACTAACAAAAGATCAAACTATCGTCACAGTACAGCTGCTCGACAACGAGACAGCGTAGTTAATTTTCGTCGTTTCGACGTCGTATAACCGAGTCACCTCGACTTTAATTTTCAGAAGATCAGACGTTGAAACGGTGTCGTTTGTACAATCGCGATCTCGACGTCGGAGAACATCCCGACTGTCGTAAATTCGGCTCAACGTCGGCGATTTCTGTACGGGGACCTACTGTCGGATATTTTATTACAGACCCCCGACTTTAAATAGCTGTGGAGAGCTACAAAATCGTAGAAAAGAAACAGTTAAATTCATTGAATTTGTCATTTTTTTTGCATATGCACACCTGAAAAATTTGGTATTATACCTGAATATTAATTTTTTTAACCAAAAATGTTAGGAAACACGTGATATTTTTACGGTTTTTATCGATATGTCGACATTATTTTTAATGAAATAAACTAAGAGTGCCAAAAATAATTCTTATTCAGTGAAAGATCACTGTTGTGATTTTGACTACATTTAATAACTTTAAACGTCTACTTGCAAAATGTAATGAGTTATTAATTTTTTTCAAAAACACTGCTAAAATCGACAAGACGAATTATTAAGAAATAAAATTTATATTGTCGCACTCAGAAAAATGCCGTTAGACATTCCGATCACATTATAATTGAATTAAGAGGTTTAAGCCTATTAATTCAGCACCCAGCGAGTGATAAATGAAACCATTCTTTTAATTAGAGACCATTGTAGTCACAGTCGTTGTCACCGGGTGTATCACTCCACTGACTGGTATAACTTCAGTCCAGAAAAAATAGAGATTCCACAAAGCAAAAATTCGTACAATGAGATGAAATTTGGTACACATCTTTAGGTCATTTTAAATAAAGTTATCAATAGTTCTCATCAATCTCATTTCTGCTAAAAATTTATTCGAGGTCAAAAGTCACGTTCACTGTTTTTTCGAGTATATCTCTTCAGCGATGCGTTTTATCGTAAAAACAGTTCTTATAAAAATTAATAGATTATAAAATTGCCTACAAGACAGTTTATTATAAGTTTTTTCCTTAGAAGCATTTGCGAGCTAGCGCGGTTTAAAAAAACGATGTATACTGCGTTGCGCCCACAATGCGTACAAGTGCGAGTACACTCACAGGGACTTGCGTTCCGGAAACTTAATACGCACTTTTCTTGGGCCGCTGAAATTAGTAGCGACATTCCCGAAGACGTATAAGTCCACAATCAGCCTGTATATACCCCTAGAGACGGGGATGCCATGAAAAAAATATCGAACATGATACATTCGTGACAAATCTACTTTTTCGTCGTCGCTGAGTTGATAGTCAAATTCCGATATCGTATAAGTCTAAATTCAGCTCTCATAAAAGAAAAACTGCACTAGAACCCCTTGGAGGGGGGGTGGGGTGGAAATTGGTTCATGGATAAAAATAATTGAAAACTCATTTCGAAACAAAACAAAAAATTAAAAACGCATTGGATTCATAGTTTTAGAATTGTTGAGATATTTAGACTACCAATGCCATTAAGTTCAAGTTTAGATCACTTAGGGGCGCGGTATACTCAGAGTTGGGAGTGGGTAGGACGAGACATGGAACGTAAAAAGGCAGATATAAGGGTCGAGTCCATGGTGTTTGTGTGTTGTGAGATGAGTAATCGTATTTCCAATGATATTATATTCCCTTCAGGCAACATGCGGTACACGACATCCCTAAAGATGGGGGTTGGGAAGAGTGTGACACGAAGAATTATCGAAAATGTCCACTAGGAAAGAATTTTACGAAAATTCACCCCAGTGGGAGTCAAATTGATGTTTTCCGAAAACTTTTCTCGATTACATCAGTGAAAAGAAGAGATTGAGGACACACATCAATACTATTATTCCACCAACATTAATGGATAATATTCACACTATATATCAATGAGAATATGAGAAAGAATAAAGTTGCTGTTGCAATGCAAAATTAACGTGAGCAATAATATTTCTCAAGGAAACAATGAGCATCTGATATCTCTTCTTTCATCGTGTGGGTTGTTAATAGACGTACCGGCTTCTTCTGTATCTGTCTTAGAGCTGCAGCAATACTACTCTTACGAGTGTACCACGTGCGACATTCAATATGAATAGTCACATACTGTATATTATCGACTAACTTAAGTTTACTTCTGAAGAAGAGAAGGACTTCAAATGATTTTTTTTAGATGTAACAATACACCGTAATTTTAATAAAATTCATTTTAATTGGTTCCAAGGACCAAATTGCTCTTATAGAATCTTGAAGTTTTATTCTTATCATCCATTAAAACAAAAGAGCTATTATGAGTAATTTGGTTGACATGGTCATCCTTCTTTCTGATAAAAATTATCAATAAAATAATTTGAATTTTGTGACCAACGTTTTTAGCCAATTCCGATCCCGTAAATTTTATTCATAAACGTATCTAAACATACCCAACCCAGAATTCATTGGCTTCATTACAAACTTAAACACAATAAATAATTCAATTTCAGATTTTAGTTTCAAAAACTTCGTTATTTTTCCTTATCATAGATATTTAGCTGTCCCTATAAGTAAAATGCTTTACAATTTTAATATTGATGTTGGTTATAATACGAACAATAATATTCATTTGATCTGTAGAGATAAATATAAGGTGGAGTTATTTGATTTTAAAAATGTTGTTCACCAGAAATAATGTAAAGACTGAATGTAATTATATTGAGCAAACGAGAAGACTACTTAAGACAACAATTAATGAACATAAGGCTAATATTTATAAGAATAATCTTTGTTATCGCATTCCATCGTTTAGACAATGATCATAAATTTGATTGGGAAAATACCATGATACTTTTTATAGTGGAAAATATTTACAAACTTCCATTAAAAAAGTACCATTAACATTATACCTCAAAGATACCCAATACTAACAATATATTTTGATCACGTTTTATTTGTATTTGATTGCTTTGTGGTTTTATGTTCTGCGACTACCAATACGTTTGCTCCTTGGATGCTTACCCCCTCCACAACCTTGAATGTGTCAGGAATATCTTATTCTGTGATCCTTTTAGAATGACTTGAGCTTTCGCTCTCAGTGTTTTAATTCACTTGATAATGGTACCAATTTGTACCGAAACGTTGAGATTTTAATAAGTTTTAATGTGATCTAATGTTCTTATGTATTTTGTAGTGTGATTAGTGGAACCTTGACGTATTTCCATTGAGTATACTTTGATTGGAGTGATAATAAATTGTCTACTTGAATAGGTCGATATTTATGAACTTAATTGCCATACTACGTTTCATTGTAAAACTCGGGTAGTTTGCGTAAATTAAAAAGTTCTGATTTGCAGATATTTAAAAAAAATTCTTTGTTATTCTTTTTACTTTGTTGTACATTTTTAAGTTTATTGTGTTTTGAAATTGTTTGTTTGAAAATGTATTATAATCACCATCATCAACTATATTACTGTTTTTATTAAAATATACTTATCTATAATCAAAAGCATGCAAATTCTAAAAATTGATAATTATGTATAAAACAAAAATTTTTATGTTTACAATACAAGTTCTATAAGTATGCACCTAAATTTGAAAAGAAAAGAGCGTGTAAAATTTGCCGAGTGTAAGACCGTATGCGTGTACTCGCACTTCTGCGCATTGTGTGCGCAACGTAGTATTCATCGATTTTAAACCCACTAACTCGCAAATGATGCTTCTGAGGAAAAAATCATATAAGAACCTCTCTCTTTGGAAATTTTATAATTATGACATTTATAAGGCTTATTTTTACGATAAAACGTATCGCTGAAGAGATAGTCTCGAAAAATAGTTTTTCGTGACTTTTGACCTCGTATCAAATTTTTAGCACAAGTGGGATCGATGGGAACTTTTGATATTTCATTTGAAATGGTGACTTTAACGTATATACCAAGTTTCATCTCTTGATGATTTAGAAATAATAGTTGAACAAAACATAAAAATTCACGTGGCAGGTAGCTAAGCAAGCTGCAATGCTGAGATACAAGTAACCTGAGCAATGCTGAGGTACAAGTAACCTGAGCAAATGCTGCTAAGATACTAATAACTAATATAATAAATAAATTTATTGTCAAAAAAGGAGTACAAACTGCGTATGACGACGTGGAGGACAATAAACTAATTTACTCTCCGGAAGCAAGCAAGGCACCATCCCATCAATTCCGATCAAGAACCCTAAGGCAGAGGCGGATTCAAAAAATCCAGCAAAAATTCCTAGATAAGATAAAAAGTTAGCTACGAGTTATAAAACTAATAGAATGTCAATATGTTTGTAATTTAACACAAAAAATTTATTTTACACGTACGAATTATTATCGAACTATAGATTACACTGAGTATAGTGTTTAAAAATCATAAGAATTGAAATATCACTAAATTCACGATTTATTGTTACGATAAACGCGCCTCTAGACAAAGCCTAGAGAACCTGTATAAGAAATCCGTCTCTACCCGAAGGAAAACCGGAGCAAAACCCGGGCCAGGATGGGGCTACAGAATTAATGTACACAACCGTGCCAAAGTTGAGGACACATTAAACTAAATTAATATGAATCATAAGACACAACAATCATGCAAGAAAATAGTTTTTGAAATTGTTATAAGTTATTTTAAAGTACTACAGCAATGGCATGATAAAGTACAAGACGGATTTAACTTTTATTAAAATCAATAAATTCTTTAACATTGTAGAAGCACTAGTGCAAGAGGTAGTTTTTAAACGCGGATTTGAAAAGATTCAATTTCATAATATTTTTTTTTTATATTTTTGGGCAGGGAATTATATAGAACGATTCCCGAATGAAATGGTCCTTTTTGGCAAAGAGTAGTTGACACTTTAGGACGTTGAATATTATTACCATTGCGAGTTTTGTGTTCGTGAACGAGACTGTTTCGTATGAAACAGGGGTGGTACTTCAGTAATTCGGTCTTAAGAAACAAGACCGGTTCATAAATATAAATGCAGAGAAGTGTTAAGATATTTAATTCCTTGAATAAATGTTTACAAGAATTTCGGGGGAGAGATTTACAAATTATTCGAAATATCCTCTTCTGGATTCTGAAAGTATTAATGCTCTGACCCGAATTGCCCCATAAGGTAATGCCGTAACTTAAATGGGAGTAAACGTTTGCAAAATATACGCAACGGGAAATACGTGGACTAACTACGTTTACTAAGATTCGGAATGCGTAACACAATTTGCTTAATTGGGAATTAAGATTATCGACGTGACAATTCCATTTGAGGATGTCTTGAATATGGAAACCTAAGAATTTTGTATTCGTAACAGTTTTTAATTGTGTTCTGTTTAAAGAAATAGAAACCTGGGGTAAAGATTTTGTGATACTATTTTGAAATGACATAGACGCTGTTTTGTCAGTATTTACAATGAGGCGATTTGCATGGAACTAAGCCGAGAGGTTGGGCAAAACTTTTGGAGCGTTGGCGTGTTTACATAGTAAATTAGTGTCATCAGCAAAAAGAACCATTTTGCAATCTGATGTGGATGATGACATGTCGTTCACATACAATAAAAAGAGTATAGGGCCGAGAATTGATCCTTGGGGTACTCCGCAAGTAAGTGGCTTTGTTTCTGAAAGACAACGCTGAAGTATTTTATTTTTAGTATAGGATATTAGTATATATTTAGTATGTGGAAGTCCACTAATGCCTAAAGAATGCAATTTGGAAAGGAGAATTTCGTGATCGATGTCATCGAATGCTTTGGATAAATCAAGAAAAACATCCTGAGGATTTTTTCTTAACGGTGAAGAGATGTAGTAACACCGTTTAAGAAATAAAATATGGCGCTTGTAGTAAGTAAAGAAGGATTTCCTAAAACCGTGTTGATCGTCATTCTATTTAAAATATTTTAACATTAAGACGTCAAAATTTATCCTGCGTTTTGAACATTGATAAGAGAAGATTTCAATGAAGAAATATTGATGGGAGAAATATAAGTAAAGATATGGGGGAAAACGTGTTTACACAAAGAAAATATTTTATTCATATTTAGATACCTAATCACGAGTAAACATACAACAATGTGGTTCGTCATTGCGCTTGGCAAATATGGAGTAATGTAATAAAATGAGTGTTTGCCCATCTTAAATACCATTACTACGTAACGTGCTGCCTGTCGTGGCGTAATGCTTACTTTGTGGTATTCCATGGAAACCAGTTCTGTTGAATATGCTACTTAAAATGAGATTAATTAACTTAAATAGCTGTGGGCATAGTCAGCGTTGATGATTGAAAATGTTTGATGTGACATTTGTATGAAGCAGACAACGTTTAAAAAGAAAGTAAACTTCATTGCAAATCAATAACTAATTGCTTTGGAACAATACTACATAGTAATGTTATTCAAACTTCTTCTTTTGATTTTGATTCTTCCTTTAACCCATCCTTCAAACTATTGGATACTGTTCTATATAATAAAAAAGGTATACATACATTTCCAAATTTTTACTGAAATAACCATGTGGATCAGTGGCTGAAATATTTTCGGAAGTATTTGCGGTGGCAGAAAGTGGTCCCTTACGCATTTTTTTAACACGATCATTGCAGGAAGAATGCATTTCAACGTAAATTCTGAGATAATTTTTTCAGAATTTCTTTTTCATTAAAGTTGATTTTAAAATAAAATTTAATTTTTATTCTTGGAAACTCGGTTATTTGTCTGCATTTACGAGATGTATTCAGCATCTTGAACACTTTTTACCAATTTCGAATCTTTTTCAAATTCTACCATTTAAGCAATAATGGATAGAAATGATGGATTTTAAAAAATAATGTCAGTGTTATAAGTTCTTATTGGTAACTCTCCACCAATACGTAAACTTTATCATATACGAATTGTGATATACTTTTTAAGATGTATAAACTGTTAAAGACTTAAAAATCGCAAATTGGTTAGAATCAATTTTACCTCTAAGATTAAGACATTTATTAGGAAATTTGTCAGAGAGATATTAATTAGAATAACTTGATTTTGTGCTCTTTTAATTTACAAAGTTCAGATAGTATAATTATCCAAATTCCTCTTAACATTTTTGAATGAAGCTGTATCAGAAATATTCCTGATTCAATTAATTCAATACTTCGCGTGTTTTAGAAGTCCGACATCCAATTAAACCATGAGCTTTGTGGTTCCGATAATCTCATTTGGAGAGTCAAGACGAACCCCTTGACTTTTCTTGGCCATCGTTTCTGCGACGTCGGCATTCGAATCCCGACATAAAAATTTGTTTCATTTATGTGTGGCCATTACATCGTCTTCCGTTGTTTGAGATTTTATGAAGCGGTTCTCTTCTTTCGTTTGTCTCTTTTTCCCTGGACTCTTTGCCTCTTTTTCCATTACGTACGGCGTTCTCTGGAGCCGTTACTTCCCCTTCCTCGACTGGAACCGAATTACAAGTCTGACCTCGGTCGTTGCCGGGTTGAAACAGCCCGTAATTTGGGGTCGTGATCGCGCGCCGCGGCGCAAGAAAGAGACGGACGGGAAGGCCAAGCTCACTGACGGCGCTTTTCGCGCGCGCAGCTTCTGCCGTCGTCACCACTTCACCTCTCGTGGCCTTTGAACCTTCCTCCCTTGCCCACGCATAGCCCTCAATTGTTTGTTGCTTAGGTTCATTACATGCTATACAACTTTGCTCAAATAAATATAGCTTTAGTGTGATATATTCTGTGGACTTGTCGGTTGAAAGATCATTCATGATTACAGAAGAGTTGGACCGGGTACAACAAACAAAATGAATTGAATTTTTACAAGGTGTTGAAATTTTTCTTTTCCTGTAGAATATGTAAAATTTTGAATTGTTTTTTAACCATTATTTTTGTCTGTTTGTGAGATGATTTCTTTTACTCCCGATGCTGATAAGTCCACGATCAGACCACTCGAGGAATACACTCCAATGCGTTCAATTTTTCTGTTGTCGGATTAGCTCCATTTTCAGAAGCTAATTTTTTGCCGCATTGCAGGTCATTTTTTTGGCTTTTTCAAGAGTAAAAAGCAGAGGATATATTCCATAGTAGTATATGATATGATTGAAAATAACATGTAATCCTTTAAAATGATAGAAACTGGTATCGGTGACATACGTCGAAACATTCATCAATTTCTTTCAGTCGCTAATGGGGTATTAGATACGGTTTCATGATGCCAGGGTCAATTAATTCAGGAAGACCTAGCAGGTAATGGAACACCTGACTGATAGTGTACAGTCTAGAAATATAGTGATTTGAGTTAGTCATATCCAATTAAGAACATCGAATTTATATTTTTTATTACATCGTGTTTCGGAAAACGCTGTTTTGAACAACTTTTAGCATATAGAAGCAAATTTTCCATTAAAGTATTCAATATAAACTATTTTCTTTTATTGTGTGTAATGAAAGAAATTAATCAAAAATTTAGATTCATCGAAAGAAATGCTTTGATACATTGTGTTTCATACCCAATCTTTCAATAATCGAATACGTGATACTGCTAGTGTGGTGATAATTTCCACAAATACATAGTATTAGAATAGTATTTTTACTTAAATTAGTGCAAAATTAGTGGATCTTCTTCTTTATTTTCAATTTATCAATGTTGTTTGAGAAAAACTATTATATGGGCAAAATCACTTTTCATTTCTAAATTTTAGCACGCCCAAACCTTAATACGTGTGGTGTTAAACGATTAGAAATTTGGTACTTTTACTTCACAATTCAAAATCTACGACGCAAATGAAATTATTTGAAGTATTTGTTTCCAATTATCGCTTTTGTAATAATGTTTGTCCTTCCGTCTCTTCCCACGAAGAGAACTGTACCTTGTCATTTTGTTTGCATTCTGGTCCGTTTTGCGCCACTGACAAACAACGCAGTGTGGTGAGGCTTATACCGACTAGTGGGTTCGCTTCGAACAGACCCTAGGCCTCTTTCCACCTTCCTCTTGTACTCCTCTTTGTGTGCTCTTCGCGTGGCTCCTAATCCGTAATACCGTCTACTGTCCGATGTCTATCTTCCGTGTGCGTCCACCCATCACCCACTCTAAACCTACGATAACCGGCAACACGCTTGAGCCACTGCGCCTCCTGAACGTGGATGTGGTGGTGAGGTAGCATCTGCTGGATAGCGCTCCAAAGTCTCGGTCGTCTGCTACCTTCTACCTGTGTTCTGCTCTTATCTTTGGGTGTGCATCCTCCCGATTCCCAACTCTACTGCCACATCTACTGTAAGTCCAATATTAAATCAATACACCAATCAAATTCTAAGATAGCAGGTTGCTACTAACATGAACGGATGTTTTGCAGCTCTTGGACACCTTTATTCTGCGACCCTCCAACTTCACTTGTTCTCTGAGGGAAGAACTGTCGTCTTGTTATAAACATCTTTTACCGTTCCATATATATTTCAACAAGATTACCTTAGAAAAGGGTACTACTTATGTCTGCTGCACAGCTGTACTTGTGCACACATACGTATCTACTTGTCTTCCACCACAACAATGATTAGTTTGTGTTTTGACTGGGAAGTGTCTAGTAATGATTAGAAAAACATTTCATGGCTTCCCGTAATTAAAAGTTAATTACTTGGTTAAAATAAGCACTTTCTGGTCCACTTTTATTCTGCTGGTCAGATACTATCGTTTTCACCATCACCACAGGTAATGAATACATCACACCTGATGCCATCGCCGCCTTTACAATCACCATTTCAGCCTTCATCTCGAACCGCATTACCCCGCTCTTCCTCGTGTTTACTTTGGCGCCTTGTTCCCTGCCGGCGCCTCTTGCCGGGCCAGCAGTCTCAATTGCGGCCCCTGTTACCGGGATTAGAGAGCTGTTGATCCACCCCCAGTTGTCCTCAGCCTCGGCGCCCGCCTCCACACCCGACCGATCATCCTCCTTCGCCGCGTTTCGCAGTCCCCACCTTTCCACTCTCCTCTGCACGTTTCCCCAACGGCAAAGCAGTGGTGGTTGCCGACCCTCCTACTGTTCCTTCCATCTTCCCGCCAGCTTTCTCTGCAAAGGGCTGGAGCGAGTTGGTGCGGCGCGCTAAGTGGCTGTGTCGTTCCGACGCTTCTCGGGCCGAGAGATTCCGTAATGAGAGATGGGGTGCTGCACCGCTATTTTCCCTTGTAGTAGTACCAGAGTGATTTCCTAATGAACGGTGTAGTTGAAGTTTAGGAAAATATTGAATTACTGTTGTCCTGTGCATTGTTTCTGACACTCATTCCTCCCCAATTTTCATTTCTTTCTCGCATAATTTTGGGATATGCTGAATTCCTGACTATTTTGGAAGACAAAAGGATAAGTTTATTTTAGTAAGAATCTCACTCGGTGTCCTTGATATCTGTGATACGTATCTACTATTTACTGCGTGGCGAGGTTCAGGTCATGAGACTTGTTCTTTTACCTAACGCTAGTTTTCGAAAATTTTACATTTCATTTGCGAATTTATGCCTTCAAAACTTGTTAAGTCTAGCTGTGACAAACCAAAAACAGTAAGTATCCTTAACCCGTAAGATTTAAGAAATATAATATATTACTCTGAACGTGAAAATTTGACTAAAGAAATTCAATAATTCTTGAATACAGATTCTTGGCAACGATATTCGTGGAATTGCCATATTTTTGTTATTGTACAAAATATCTCTTAATATCCAACTTAAACAACTAAACCGTTAATTCAAAATATTTTGGCGAATCACATTCATATACACAAAATGTCTTTCTTCGCGGAAAAATTTTAAAAATTATGTTTTCTTTCTCGGTGCGTTTTATGCTGGTACACTAGTACTTTAATATTGTAAACAATAATTATTGAGTTGTATTTATTTTGTTGCCAATTTATGCAACGAATTCATAATTGCCATGAATACTCGTATCTTAAGAAAAAGTTAAATAAAGGGAGAAACTTGTGTTCAAGTTTTGATGTATGTGATGTAAGAAAACATAAAAGGAGATTTTTTTAGCACATTAAGTGATGTGCAAACAATTTTAGAAGTGCAAACGCCGGATTCCTAACTACAGTCACAGATGCCATTGGTATGGAAAGCTAAAAAACAAAAAAAGATCGGGATGGTGGGATGAAGAGTGCCGAAAAGAAATGCAATGAAAGAATGAAATAAGGAAAAGGTGTCTCGCAGTATATAAGAGAGGAAATAGAGAAAAATGGAAAGAATGTCGGACCTTACTTAAAAAGAAAAAGATACGGTGACAGGGAATAAAACTATATGAATTCGAACAATCAAGACGAAAAAATGACACAAGGAAATTTTTTAAGCTGTCCGTAGTTGCAAGAATGTCGGTTTTAATAATCTACTCGCCACTAAAGATAAAGAAGAGATCATATTATTGGAGAAGGAAAATATTAAGAAGATGGGTATCCTACATTAAATATCTCCTTAATCAGCAAGAAGTCAATAATACAGAAGAACTACTACAAGATGATGGTAACAGTGCCTGAGAAATGTTGCTTACACGTGAAGTATTCCCTCCGATGTACCGAGAAATTAGGCAAATAGTGAAGATATTTTAAAAAATCTTGAGGGTCAGACAACATTATACCTAAATTCATTACTTCGGATGATCAAGAAGAAATGATTAGGGAAAAAATGCCTCAAGATTGGCATGAAGTTATAAGGCATGAAGGTATTAGGAATGAAGGGATAAGGTCCAGCTTATAAGAAAGGAGACTGTAAATGGTGTAGAAAGTACAGAGGAATCACCGTACTAAACGACGCCTATAAAGAATTATCTTCCTTATTGTATAACAGATTAATGGATGTAGTAGAACCAAAGCTGGGGGAATACAAATGGGATTTAGACGTAATAGGTCAACTATAGATTCATTCTTTGGTAAAACAAATTTATGAGAAATGCCACAAATTTAATATACAAATTAACATCTTGTTTGCGAACTTTAAACAAGCATGTATTATGTCAACTCAGGAATCTGATTGTAATGATCCTTCAAAACTCCCAGTGTAAAGTGAGAATGGATAACGAGTTCACAGCAACCTTTGAAGTGAGAAAAGGTTTTAAAAATGAGACCCACTTTCAGCCTTTCTGTTCAACCTGGTAATGAATGATGTATTAGGATGCTTAGAAGAGAGAGGGAATATAGCTTGCATGCTCAAAAAGCTATGCGCATAAGCGAACAATATTTGGGTGAACCCAACATGCCCTAAAAGAGACATTTATTAAATTGAGCGCGGTGTCGGAAAAGATGGGTCTGATAATCAACGAAAGGAAAACAAAATTCATGAAATGTGATAGAAGACAAGGAACATAATCTGAATTTGAATGTCAAAACCAAAAATTTCAAAAGTATCTTCTATTAGTCATATCCATCGAAAGTGTATTGAAAGAGGCCCGTGGTCTAAGGTAAATTGGACAGTGCTGATCTATGCTATCGAACCATTCTAGTAAGGTCAGCCGGAGTATGTGTAAACAAGTTTTGATTTTTTCTTTTATATCTCAATTCCATTGTCTTAATATGTAAAAAATGTACTTCTAAGCACAGTAACGTAACGCATTTCTCTTCTACTTCTTAAACCTCTTGTTACAAGGATTACAACTATGAAACTTGTCTGTTTACGATTACTTTTGAGACAATGGGATAATTGTAAACAACGGATTCTTTTTTAACGTAAAGTATGGAAAGAGTGACAGTATTGGCATATGTCATGAACTTGTAAATTGTATTTTGACACTTCTAATAACATGTGTACATTTATCCTGCTTTGATGTTTACATTTACCCAGTATCTCCATTTTACTCGTGTTTTTTGATACAAATGTCGTAAACCACTGACTGATTTCATTGATCATCAGAATGTCATTGAACACAAAAATAACTCATAAAATGAATAAAAATAAAATAAAATCAGTTGTTTTACAGGATAAACCCTTATTGTTTCATCATACCTGTATTAAGACTTAATGTAATAAAATTGACCTTTATGTGTAATAATATGACACCTAACGTGTTGCAATAAGGACCATGAAAAGCAACACATTCTACGAACTTTTTATGTATTACCAGAAAGCACTAGAACGTTTTGCCACCTTCTTTTTCACTAACTGGAAAAAGTGAGTGTGCTTTAAAATAAATTGTTATCAGCTAGAACAAATTTAATTTCTGTATTGTCAGTGTTTTCCAAATCATCTCCGAGAACTTATCGACATGAATTCCCTCCATGTCCACGAGTAAGAATGTACCCCGTGTCCCTTGTTTACAATTACTCCACCTGACTGTACCTACGACTTAATGGAAAAATCTTTGTATATCGCACACTTTTCTCACGACAAAACAATATTCTCCATATCGAATTCCACGCGTTTCATACTTAACTACCACAGAAACGTGAGATTGGGAACAGATATCTGACGAGAATTCGTGCCATGAAATGTGAAATCGTTCGGTCCCCTCAGGTTTCCATTTTCGTGGAGAGTTCATATACATGGATACCAAAGGTCTCGTTATTCGACGTTTTTCATCATTTGATCAGTCTGCATCTGGTTTCACTTCCAGCGAAATATTTTATTTCCACGATTGTGCAACTCACTCTCTTTCGATGATTGTTCCCTTTTTAAGCTCACAGTTCAGTGATATGTGTTGAATAAAAAGTTACTATCATGAGATTGAAGCCATTAATCGAGTACTAAACCGCGAGGTGAACAACCCTCATCACCGAACATTTATGTTATTGAGGATATACCCCATAAATTCATGTTTTCATGAACCATCAATGTTAGATTTCTGTTAATAACATCATTCAAGGGAAAGTTCTCTTCGTTTCTAATGAAGGAATTAACTATCTCAATGTTAATGAATATTCCTGTTCAAGTTCTTTCCATAATGGACTGAACTCTGTACATTTGAAATTGTAAGAATGTTCCCAAGAGCATTATATTTTCAAACATTCGCCATTTAATACGATGAGTAACTCTGAAGGAGAACAGTTTACGTTAATTGGCTATTTGACGTAAATCATAATAATTCACGTAAATTTGAAGAATTATTTCACTATTGCATAAAGTTGGTATGTTTTAAAATCCATAAGAATAAATTGTGTGGGTCTGGGTGAAAATCGGTATAGTTGTGGAAGGCTGTAGTGTTGTGGTTAACACCCCTGCGATGAAAGCAGGAGTTCCGGGTTCGATTCTCGGTTCGTCGTCACTTTCACCTGACTGAAAGTTATGACATATGGTGTCCACGTGTAGGTACACGGAAGAAATATATGCATAACTCTGTATTACATTAGTTAATGATAAATATCACAAAATTGCTCATGGAAATCGATAACGGTGGATGTTAAACTGGAATTCTGGTGGAAATTTTGTCACTGGGTTTGAGTTAGCCAAGAAGAATATTTAGTTAAAACTTCGAGATGACGGGTTCAAAATGTTGAATTCGAATTAAGAACACTGCTCAATAGAAGAACTTTTATGATTGTAATTAATAAAGGTGTATAGGCTGAAAAATATCCAAATAACTTACAATATAATGGATATAATATTATTTTAAGAATCTTGCTTTAAGCCAGCATTTTGACTAGTAGCAAGACGTGTCCACAGCTATAGAGAAAGCTGATTTTAAAATTTTCAGTGGAGTCAGGATGTTTCTTTGTCACGGTATATAAAATGTACCATGTTCTACATAAATGGTCAAAGTAAAGTTCTCTATTATTAATGTAGGAATCGGAGGGACGCTTCTTGGGTTTTCCACATGAGAAGGTGGAGCGTGCGCGTTCTGCGACTGAGCTTGTGGAGAAAACATAACTGAAACATGGACAGATGCAAGCAAGGTACACTGGAAACACTGAACAGGAAGAATGTACAAGAAACTACTTTGCTACGTCGAGTTTATCTTGAATTAATAATAATTGTTTCTTACGTTTGCGGTGATTTTATTTATTTAAAGTACCCTACGCTATTACGTTTCCTCATTAATATTATTGTTGTCATTTTTTCTGAGGAACTCCCTCTCAGCAGTTGAGAGTTATAACATTCAAAGATAATCCTAGAACAATATTCCGAGAAATTCTGAAAAATTTTGACCTTTCCATGGAGTAGGTACTCGACATATTTACACATGTTTAAAGAAATAGACGCTTAAAGAGGAGTAGAAGTAAGCATAAACTAAGCATAAACCCTCATACCACCACAAATATTTTTATTGCACTGACTACCTGCGGGATCCGTACAGACCCCAAGGTACCTAAACTTCTGATATTAATTATTTGGAAGAAAATAACCTATATTTGCCAAAACCGGAACCAATATTCTTGAAAAATATATTTCAAAACATACATTTCCTCGCACTTTGTAATATGTTTGATACAATTTTACGCAAAAGAATACCTCTCGTCTTGCACTTATGTCTACTTATTAACTTTCTGTCTTCTTTCCTTGGACGTACTCACATCTTCCTCTCTTCAGTTATCCTTGATTCTTCTCTCTTCTGACTGATTGTTATTTGGATATTTACCCAACTTCGTGAAATTTTGTAAAGCGGTCTCGACGGGACAGTTACGCTATTTGAAGATTTTACCTCTTACTCACTCGAATTCATGAAAGGTGCGAAAGCTCTATGTGGGTAATAGGCGTTGAACATGGAAATTGTGAAGAGAGGTGGGTAGGGGAGAGAGATGTTAAAATATTACATCATTCAATTTGTTGTTGCCGGGAAGAGACCGATTTCAATTTCCGAGTGTCCGTTGAATAAGTTAAGAAACTACTAAATTACCAATGGCCTCTGTTGCGACTTTGATTACAACAAGTAACATAAGATAAGTGAATAAATAGTCTATGGACTCGACGTTCCTTTGTGCAAATGAATGACATCTCTCGATAGTTGAGCTTCTGTGGTTTATTTCCTGAAATCTCATAGGTTTATTAAAAAATCATGCCTTTGAGGAGATGAGGAGGGTGAAAATTGTATTCATAAACGGACCTTAAATCATAAAAAAATGCACAAGTACGTTATTCTACGTTTCCTCGACAGAACAACTTCAAATAGTCTTACGTCACAAAGATCAAGATGGACGATTGATATCTGCAGAGATCGACCTACGACGTCACGTGCTGGCGCGTGGTCTGTCGCCGCTACGAACAGGCTTCCGACTAGCTGACGTTCGCATTCTCATCAACTCGAACTTCTGCTGGTCGTCCTCTACGAGACACCACGCATTTCTCGTTTTCTTCTTCTCAGCTAGGCTGCCCACGAGACGATGTTATGGTCAAGTATTCTCGCGCTCATCTTGAAACCATGCTTTCGACCATAATCCATTCGCTACACTGTTCGGTTCTCCTCAACTAAAACTTCTATGTAAATCATCACCTCAACATCACTCCAGCCGTTCGATCTACTCCACGGCTGAATCACGAGGCATGTGGAGAATCACGTCATCATTTCATCGCTGAATCTCATCCAGACTTCATCGAGCACTCAGTTTTGTACCATTTGAATTCCTTATTTTAATGGTTTATTTTTCTAGTTTCAATTTCATGTTATAAAATTATTTTGTTGCCATTTCTATATTTTAAATCCCGTCTCATCCAACTTCTAATTTGTTTGGTTCTTCGAAACCTCTTATCTCAACACCCAAATGTACCTAATTTTCCGTTAAAGTCTGTACAGCCTCCTCCTGGCCACTCAATGGGCACTGTAGCTTCGAATAATTTGATCGGTACTATTGTTCTAAAACTTATTAGTACTATTGTTCTAATCGGTACTTCGAATAATTTGATCGGACGTCCCCTTTACTATTGTTCTAAAACTAACATCGTGTGTTTTTGCACGTATGGTTATTGACAATTCTGGACTGGGTATATTGCATCTTATACAATTACCATATTTACTTTCTTAGTAGAGAACACTATAGTAATCTCCGCGATAGAAGATCTCCATCATGCCCATTCTTCATTGTCCATGCTTTTCCATGATTCATCATGGATTATTGCTAGTATATCATTCCAATTTTCAGTTGTATTCTACACATTTTTCTGCATCAAAAACTTTTAGGGTGAAACCATCGAATTGATGTTACGATCCTAGGCCTGAGCTCCTAGGAGATGGACCAGACTGCTGGCGCAAAACATCACATTTTACTCCTCATTTCGTCATGATTACGACTGAACCGTTAGGTTGAAGTGCGAAATAATTTCATTTTCGAAAGTCTTCTTTGCATTGGTTTAATGGTTTTATTCATCGCAATTTCAACTCACTTATGCGATTAAATATTGATTATCAATTGGCAATATGAAGATAATATGAAGAACAAGTTTAAAATGTGAAGGTATTATGAAGCAAAATTTAAATATTTTTCTCACCAGATATATCGCCTTCACTTTCATCATCAGACGGGAAGTTATTGGAAGCCCAGTTCCGCCAGATTCATCATACTAATAAGATTCCTTATGCGTCTAAAATCGAAGACGAAGAAGAGTATGTGAGAAAGAGTCCGTCGGTGTGTATACACATTCCGTTATTAACTTGCTCTTCAAAAGGAGATACTGCGAAGACAGGAATCCTATTTTCTGGTGGACATAACCGGACTCTTAGTCAATCAGGAAAAATGTATTATCGTCCCACAAGCTGGAGATTGCTGTTTCGATGAACCGTTGTTTGAAAACATCATGCAGATAGACAAGAGTTTCCGTATGTTGCGTTACTCGATATGCAGGAGCCGAAGAATGATCTACGATAAGCTAATGTCAAAGAACGTTTCGAGTAAAATAACAGAAAACAAGTTGAAACGCAAAACCATATACTATTCATTAATTTTAAAAAATTATTTTGTTTCCTGGGGTCCACATGGAACCCATCGGTAGTCAATTCATTATTGTTTAATAATTCGTTCAATATTTCAAATTAAATGAAACGAGGGTACGAAAGTAATTAGAGAAAGTAAAGGAATAAAGCTAAGGAAACTAAAACGTTGTTTAAGATAATGGTTGTTGAGTATTTGGGTAAAAAAATTAAACAATATTCATACTGCCAAAGTTTCGGACATTTAATTGTCCTTCTTCAGAGATAAACACAACATGTGTATAGTTACACCGTAGCAAATCAACAGTTGATAACTAACACAAACCATTATTCTCTTACATAATTACAATATATAATACATTTATATAAACATTTCACTGACCTGTGTATAACCACAACACAATAACACCTTTACATCTTCATGCATAACTCATGTCACCCATTGCGTTATCGTATCTCAAACAAGTCACGCCAAACCTCATCACCCTCGTATTACTATATCACAGGGCGCTCAATACAAACCGAATCCAAGCAACTAACCTACATCAATACGCCATATAATACAAATTATAACTCACTGCTCTTTACATAGTCTACGGCCAGGTGAGAATTGCGACGAACCCGGGACCTTCTGTTTCGGTACCAAAGCAACGGTAGCACACCTGCGGCCAATCAGGTGGTCCTGGGTTCGAGTCCCGATCACTCGCAAGATACACCTGGCCGTAGATAATGTATATTTCCCTCCTCAAGTAGGTATATATATATATATA
>NNCF01126894.1:103452-266345 GCA_002313205.1 Laupala kohalensis
ATCATTGGATATATATATATATATATATATATATATATATATATATATATATATATATATATATATATATATATATATATATAAACAACACAACACCTTTACATCTTCATATATTGTTTAAAGAAATGGTACAAATGTACAAAATAAACAAACTTGTAATTTAAAATCAGATACTGAGAATTTGAGCAGTATATATGCAAATATTCTCAACAAATTGAATAGACCATCAAAACAGTAGAAAAATAAATTGATGTTTTCTTCCTTTGGTTAAGTACATGATGTATTATGTTTATATGAGATACTCGTATATGTAGAACAGTGACAATAGTGTGTTGTGGTGCTGATATATG
Organism: Laupala kohalensis; assembly: GCA_002313205.1. NCBI lineage: Eukaryota > Metazoa > Arthropoda > Insecta > Orthoptera > Trigonidiidae > Laupala > Laupala kohalensis. The sequence continues at coordinate 103,803 of NNCF01126894.1, forward strand.
TTGTGACAGTAGATTGTATACTTAAATTGTATAATTAATTTTTTGATCCAATTACTCGACAACCTTTATCTTATAAGATAAACGGAGTCAACAAAAAACATGGAATTCAGTAACGTGTGTCTTTGCAGGTCGCGAAAGATGCTCTGGGGTCCTTATGAACCCCATTGGTAGCTGGAGGGTTAAGATATGTAAGCAATTGGAACTGGTGAACAATTGGAATTTGTACACAACAAACCCAATCTGCCTAAGAGCTAAAAGATTGCGGGACAGAATACAGGCGTATGCGATTTCTATAGCTACTTTGACTGAGGTCTTATTGACCTTTACTTTGAATTACTGCCCCAATAGTCACTTAATGGATAAGGAACCAAACGCAATCCTCTTCAGTTACATCTGCCTCCCCCTCAACTACTAAGCAATGCAATTCCTCGTCACGATGGCCCTCGACCGTTAACAGAAAAAACAAATCTTCATCACTATAGATCTAAGGCATCATTCTCAGCTATAGATCTAAGGCATCCCTCGCTTCATGTAATTACAATACACAACAATTCTAATAAATACAAAAATGTGTGTCGCATTAAATTTCATAATAATGACTATTAACAACGCTAACTTATAAAATGCCATTCATGGAAATACTGGTAATAACATCTTTATATTAAAAAATGTTCTTTTTCCGTTTATAATTCTTGCAAAACTCTAAATATGTTTTATTGTAATGTGAATATTTTCTCAAAAAACTCTGTTTCTTGTAGTTTTTTTAAAAAGTGAAATTCTTATTATATTATTTTATTTTGTTTTTCGAAAACAAGAAATTACATAGTAAATTAGTAGTTTCTCGTATAAATTATTCATGTTTTGTGTTGATCATGAAAGAATCTTCTAGTGTACGAACGTTACGGCGAACTATGATATCATGAGCTTGCTTTTTGAGGGAAATGTTTCATTCTTACATTCCTCCGTAAAATTATATTTTTCTTTTCCTGTATCTTGGGGAAAAAATTTCTTGAAACAAGTCAGTTTGTTCAACCCTTCTCTAAACGGAATATAAATCTATGGAAGCGCTGTTTGAGAGAGATGCTGAAGGCCAGTGCGAGGGAAGCCAGTGACATACATAAAATGCAAAACCGCTGAACGAAAAACTGCCGCCCGCGACAGGTTTGACAAATGTGCGCTTTATTCTTCACCTCTCCTCTGGTGCTGACCAAAGAGGAAATCGGAGATTCCAATTGGATTTATGAAACCTTCATCTGCCAATGGTTCGTCAGGCTACGGTTATTTGTCCCCATCGCACACGATTTCTATAGCTGCTGCAGGCTCTTTGAAAGCGATTGAGCACTTAATGAGAAAAACAAAATCGGAAATAATACGACCAATTAATCATTGAATACTATCCTTTAGAAAATGACGAAAAAGTACTATTTTCGTTTCTCGACCTGAGAAGGAGATATAATATGGCTTCCCCTTGCATGGAGAAAATAATATGAGAGGTTACCATCGTACCCAGGTTAACATAAGGGGCCTGCGTATGAGCTGACACACTTGAAGTTGAAATTGAAGCACTGCGTATGGGCTGACATTGAAGTTGAAAGTCTTATACATGAGATTGAAATTGAAGAGGATATGAGGTTGAATTGCAATATTTCCGCGTAACAGAGAGTGGAGTATCTTATGAACAAGACACTCATTCTAAGTACGCTAAACAAGACATTGATAATAGCATAGTATGTGAAAGTTAGTTAAGGAGGATAGGAAGGAGGGAAGAATGATGTATAATAACAAACCATTATTTTACACAACAAAGAAAAATAAGTTAATTCGTAAGACAAAAGCACAACAAATCTCTGAATGACAGACAAATATAAAATTATATACTGCAAATTTTACAACAAACATAGAAAATGAATTTATTAGTCAATATTACAGACCTTATGGTAAGGGATGCTACTGGGATGATAGCACATAAGTTCATTTAACGAAGCTTTTGAAACTTAATTGACAGTGTCATTCAATTTCAGTAGATACTTTATTTATAGTGTACGTTTTCAAAAGTATTACCTTCACTGAAACAAGCATAGGGAATAAATCAACATATTTATAACTATTTTTTAAAAGAACTATAAATAATTCTGTTTCCAACGAATTGTAGGGCAAGGCACAATGAATCTGCATTTTTCATAATTTGCTTTTTAGTGTGGTAAATATAACCGTTTGGGTCGGTGAAAGAAGCTGACACAAACATACCTACTTTCCTGTGAAATAAATAATGGAGAGACGTGAATATTATTATGAATTAGATAAAAATGTCCTAATTCACCTAGTTTTTATTAATAATATTGTTTCACGTCTGAAATCTTCTGAATAGAAATAATGTAAACAAACGACCTGAGTTTCTAACAGACAATTTATTATCGAATAAAGATTAAGATAAATTCACTGCATGTCACAATTTAGTACACAAATTATATCTCGCCCACATTGGACTTGCACACCGGACGATGTCTCACATTAGAGATGACACGTTTTAAGAGTTCGTGTTCTTAATTGTGACATGAAAGGAATTTCTCTTAATCTTTATTCGATAATAACTTGACTACCAAGAACTCAGGTCGCTTGTTTATATTATTCTTATTATTGTTATTATTTTATCATTTCATCACGACTGTCGATTTTAGCGTCGGTTTCATTTGTTCGCCAGTTTAGATTGTAACCAGCTTCCTCAGGATCTAGATTATTAGTTTCGTGCTTTTAATGTACCTTGCGCAGGATGTAAGCTGCTCCCAGTAAACCAATTTCCTGCACTTCACTGATCGTGGTATTACGTAGAATCTATACTATGTTTTTATTCAATTTTTTGTTACCATTACCGATGATCCTATGATAATAAGAATTACTTCTCTTTTAACAGCCCAGATTCGACTCATTTGAATGGAGAGATTCATGTACTTCAAAATTATTTATTCTTCTTTTGATATAATAATCTAATCCGAAGTATAATTATTATTATTGTTGTTGTTTCGATTATTATTATTTTCTCTGAGGTGTGTCCCTAGTATTGTAACAAAATTAAATGAGCTAAGTATTTTTAAATTACGCGACTTTACTCAGTGATATCAATTATCCTGAAATAAAAATAAAAACACGACGGTAATATGAATTTATCACTTACCTTTATTACTTTATTGATAGATAATTAAGGATTTTAATAGGATTCTAATTTAATCAAAATGATACCATTAAAATGAAAGGATTTCCTAACAATGTCATGGGTTCGACCGTTATTTTGTCGTGAAAGACACATTAATCCTCATAAAAGAAAACAATTTTTTTAAAGATAATTAGTATAATTAATACTTTGTCATAGGTGATACGTTACAAATTTATCCTCCTCCTCACGTCTATACAATTTAATATATAAAAGTAACCATAACACATTCCCCCAAAAGTAAAACACACCATGCAATCTTACTACAACTAAACACACGATTATTTCTACAAATTTTCACTTGATTACATGATCATCGTTTATTAAAATTTATTAATAACAATTTCAAAAACTTACTTGACAGGCATGTGTCATATCTACCTGAAGGCTAGTAAATTACATTCATTGTTCGTTTAATTAAATTGTTTTACTTTCTTCAATGGCACATATTTCATTCATAAATTAGATTGCTTGTGCCTAAACAAAAGTTCCTTTTACATGATAATACATTTTCATGTTGACACAAGATGAAAATCAACACACGAAACCCTCACATAAATAACACTTATCTCCTAGCTCAGTTTTGTACCGCCATGAGAAGTCAATGGATTCCAAAAGTAGTGAAGACGTTCTGCAACTAATGTTGTACTGGGAGGTAGTCGTATTCAGACAGAGTTCTTTGAAGCTGGCGCCCAAGACCCACCAGATCTCGATGACTTGACCCCGTTCATTTCCAGAACTATCGCCCAAGCGTTTAGTACGAGTACTGAGTATCGAGCATAGTCCATTCGTTCGTTAATCGATTGTTCTCCACTCTTAATTTATCGATTACGAAACGAACTCCCACGATCAGTTGAGCAGATCATTCAATCTGTCATTGATCATTAACCCCTCGATAGTTCGATTGTGATAATATTCTGATGACGATATTTTGTCTCGTCGGAAAGAAGATGACGAAGATCAACAAAAGGAACTAAAGATATGTGTTCTCAAGCAAACAGGAGCTCTCCTCATCTGATAATGATCTTACACGTACATTTGTAATAATGTTTTTCCTCTTACACGAACTTTTCTAATATGCCAATGTTCTCTTCCGCTCCGCTCCTACATGATGCAAGCTAGCAACACCTTTATCATACGTTATCATTCCCATTAACCAATAGAAACCCGTTATGTAATCCTACCAGATCTCACGTGATCCTTTTTTATTGGTCCGCGTTCAGGATGTCAAACAATTCTGGGGCTGTTGATGTTACGCAGTTTCCGAGTCCCCCACTCCCCTCGGGAGGGTCGGAGTTCCGCGATGAAAATTTGCCCTTCCTGTTGTGTAGGAGGCGTCTGGGATTCCGAACATTTTCCAGAAGGCGTCATTTGACGTTCCTCAGTGCTGTCGATTATTCTCTGGTCCCTAGCTTCTTAAAAGGTTCAAGTACCCTGCCCTCCTTTCTCACGAATTTAAAATACCCAGAAGTCTTCTTTCCCCTCTTTCAGTTGACCTAAATTCACACACCCTCGTTTATTCTCAATTCGCAGTACATTTCAAAATTGATCGGTTAATTAATGATTCTTAATTTAATTTTAGTTCAAAAATGTGGATAACTCAATAAATTATTTAAAAATATTAAATAAGTGTTACAGTATGTTGGTCATCTGCGGGAATTATATTCCAAGTAGTGACCATTCCCCATCTATAGTGATTGTAGGAAATTTCTACCTAAGTTGCATGTATTAAGAATTATGGATTTCTGCATCACAATTACGGTTATTTTTTAACTGAGATTTTGTCTAAGTTTCTCTGTAGTAGTTTGTGTACTATTCCTGTGCTTGAAATAATTATGGGAAGAATTTTGAGAAATGTGAGAGTTTTCCATTGCTGTTGATTTTAGAATGTTAGGTTGCTGTATATCCTGATTTCCTCCACCTAGATCTTTTGAATGTTGACATTATTCGAGATGGCTACATCAGTGATGAAGGTAATTTTATTTCCTTTGTCTATGAGAGTGAAGTCAGGTCTATTTTGTTCTGTTGCATTGGCAGCCAGCATAGTTGTGTCGTAGTGAAGGTTGTATTTGTTATTCTCCTCCACCGGCTCGGGAAGAGTGAAAATAGGATTGAGATTGGCTAGTAATGCGAGAGATTGATGTAATATTGAAGCTACTTGGTAATGGCGGCGTAGATAGTCATGTTCAGTAAGATTTGTGCAACTAGATATGATATGTTGTACTGTTTCACTGTTGGCAATATACCTTCTGCATCTGTCACTATTTGTAGTAGGATCTTTAACAATGTGAGTTATGACTTATTATTATTATTATTATCATCATCATTATTATTACTATCATGAAGGGCTTTCTCTCAACAGGAACTCGAAATCATTTATCTACCCATTATTATTATTAATATTATTATTATGCTTTTTGTTTTGAGTTAACAGACAGCCTGACTTGTAAATACATGGTTCACACAGGTATGTTGGGCAAGTGTGCGGTGTTTGCTGTTATATATTTAGATTGTTCCTGATAATTCAGCATGTATCGAGAATAATGGCTTTCTGCTTTTGTAGAGACACCCATTCCGGCTCTGTTAGATTTCCCGTCTCTGCTTGGACACTATTTTCTGTCATATCAGTTAACATGTCTTTATTTTCGGGGTTTCTACATTTGGGATCTACACTTTCTGCTATCTCTATTCTTCCTTGAGATAGAAAGTTTCTTACTTCTTGCTTAATTGTCTCCGAAAATGGAGCAGCCAAAAAATAGTTCTTCAGAATCACTCTTCGTTGGTCTGCGATTCTCAGTTCACTTACATCAATTTCAGGGTATTTGATGGAGTTTAAGCCGGTATGCCGTTTCGTCGTTTTCAATTTTGGCAATGAAATAAAACTTGCAAATGATGAAACCAATTTCTTCAATGGCCTACTTCATCTTAGCGCGAGGTCTACCAGCAATGGTGGTCTCGGAGAGAAAGGGGTTGCTCCTTTGAGAAGCATTCATTGCAATTGCAGCAGTAGATGCAGATGGAGAGTTACTGCTTTCGTCGGCTGTAGCATTTTCAGAGTTATCTCTGACCAGGGCCCGCCTGTTCAGCTCCTGGCTCTCCCTGATTCGCATGTTGTCACCTCCAGCAGTGACTCCAAATGTACCCTGACGCTCATCAGGAAGCAACTCTTTTCTCGAGGCCTTAAGACAGTCTGTTCATATCTTCGAAGGGTTGCTTTTTTACCCTAATGCTAGGGGGAAAAGGATGCTGACAGGAAAGAATGACTGAGGCATAGGTTCGGGAGACTTCAAGCTATTCATTGTACTGGTCAGCACCCGGGGGCTTCAAAGAAACTGTATAACTCTAGTTAAAATGACCATAGGGATGACCATCTGTTATCGCCAAATGGCCATTGATGACCACTTGAAATGAATGTCCATCAATGGTCAGGCCAAGTTCTTGGACATTTCACGAGGTATCATTTCCTGAACCTCAGTGATTACGTGAACGACCTCTGTCTTTTCCACATACGGCTAACCTCAATAGCAAGATCTTTGTATTTAGAAATGCATTCATTGGTTTGTTTACAACCCATAGAGGAAAATTTACCGTCTCAAATCAAAGACTTTCCATTTCCTGGGCATTCTTAGAAATAATGAACTACCTAAAAATAAAAACATTTAGGTATATTTGGGTATATTTGGGTTTGCGAAGTGAGATTTCTAAGGACCATAAAATGAAGGTGAATGAGATGGGAGTTGAGAGATAGAAGTGCCAATAATTTAAGAGCATTAAAATTCAACTAGTAATATAAACCATTAAAATAAGGGGGAATTCTAAGGATACAAAACTAAGTGGGTCTGTGCTCGGTGAAATCTGGATGAGTTGCAGCGGTGAAATAACGATGTGATTCTACAAATGCCTCGTTGTACAGCTGTGATGACGTGATGTTGAGTTGATGTGATAGTTAGAGTGATGTTGAGTTGATGATTAGGTAAAAGTTTTAGTAGATGAGGCTCATGTTCGAAAGAGTTGCTACTGACGAGCGCATGGTTGCTTGACCATAAAAGCTTATAAGACGACTAATTGCCGTGAGGCCAACGAGAGATGCTTGGAGCCTTGTTAAGGACGATTTGGAGAAAAGTACTCTGCTTGAGGGCGAGATGAGAAGTGAACGATCGAGATAGTGGCGATGAACGTCTACAGTCGAAATCATGTTTTTAATGCATGTCACAGTCGATCACTTATAATTACAGATATAGATCGTCCAGCTAGTCGAGTGAACACGACACTAGACGAACGTACAGCTGTTTGAAATTGTTCTGGCAAGGAAACACAAAATAAATGTTCCTGTGCATTTCTTGATGATTTGAGACTTGTTTATCAACACACTTTTCACCCTTCTTCTTCTCACCATTTTTTAACGCAAAGGTGTAATTTTTGAATTAGCCTACGAAATTTCTGGAAATAATCCACAGAAGATCAACTATCAAGAAATGGCATTCATTTGCATAAAAGAGCATTGACTCCACAGACTATTCACACGACCTATGTTGCTTGTTTTGACCAAATTTGCAACAGAACATTACCCTGCGATCCTTCTACAAATTTCCTTTTAGAACCTGCAAATCTCGTTCTCACATCCAATACTTTTAAATTCAATTAACAATTACTGAAGTCACACCCTTGCTTCATACGAAACAGTCTCGTTCTGGAACACATTACTCGCAGTAGTACTAATATTCATCGCACTTGAGTGTCAATCAGTCTTTGCCAAAAAGGACCATTTCATTCGGGATTCGTTTTATATAAATCCATGCCCAAAAATTTAATAAAATATTATTAAATTGAATCTCTTCAAATCCGCGTTTAAAAACTACCTCTTGTGCCAGTGCTTCTACAATATAAAAGAATTTAGTGATTTTAATAAAAGTTAAATCCGTCTTGTACTTTATCATGCCATTGCTGTAGTACTTTAAAATAACTTATAACAATTTCAAAAACTATTTTCTTGCATGATTGTTGTGTCTTATGATTCATATTAATTTAGTTTTATGTGTCCTCAACTTTGGCACGGTTGTGTACATTAATTCTGTAGCCCCATCCTGGCCCGGGTTTTGCTCCGGTTTTCCTTCGGATAGAGACGGATTTCTTATACAGGTTCTCTAGGCTTTGTCTAGAGGCGTGTTTATCGTAACAATAAATCGTGAATTTAGTGATATTTCAATTCTTATGATTTTTAAACACTATACTCAGTGTAATCTATAGTTCGATAATAATTCGTACGTGTAAAATAAATTTTTTGTGTTAAATTACAAACATATTGACATTCTATTAGTTTTATAACTCGTAGCTAACTTTTTATCTTATCTAGGAATTTTTGCTGGATTTTTTGAATCCGCCTTTGCCTTAGAGCCCTTGATCGGAATTGATGGGATGGTGCCTTGCTTGCTTCCGGAGAGTAAATTAGTTTATTGTCCTTCACGTGGTCATAAGCAGTTTGTACTGCTTTTTTGAAAAATATTTATTATTATTTGAATTCTTCCTTCAGACCGGGGGTACAGCCATGGGGACTAGAATGGCTCCCTAATATACTAATTTATTCAAGGAATTCCTTGAAAATTATTTCCTTGCAAAACAAACTGGCTTCCGCTTCTGTGGGTGATATACCTAGACGCCAGTCTTTTTATTTGGACTCTTTTCTAAGTTCAATACCATCCAAACTAAAGTGCATATGTAACCTACCAACACGCAATAATACCTTCGTTGAAGCTGACGAACCCTAAAGCCCCAAGGAAAAAAATATCTTCATTTCGATAGGTGCAATCCACAAAATGTTAAACGCTCTCTTCCTTATGCCCTATCTATCCGTGAGCATAGAATCTGCAATAATCCTTCAGATCTCCATCAATACCTTACCATACTACATGGTATCCTCTCTGAACCACATTATCTCTCTGAGATATTGAAAGAAAGAATTTTACCTCCTAGCTCAAATGACATATAATATCTGCATTCTGTACGATATTTTCCCCTGGTATTGAGAAAATTAAATCTCTTGTCAAAGACTTGTATCAAATCATAGCCTCCAACCCTTCCACAAAATCCCTTTTCTACAAATGCCCTCTACTTGTCTATAAACAACCCCATAACTTCCAAAATTTATAAAGAATCCAACCAAACCACTCGGACTTTCTCGCCCGGCACAAAACGCCGTGAAAGACCTAGAAGCAAGACATGCACTATAATTTATCCTTCTACTTACTTTACTATCCCTTTAACCATATACACCCAAAGTTCGATAATCCAGTTATTACACCTCCAGAAATTGCATTTAACTTCTACGTTGCCCTAACTGTAAATGTTTTATGCAGGAGAAACAACTACTCCTCTTGACGATGAACAATTACAGAACTTTTTGTGATAAATTTATTTCTTCTTTGCTCGTCCCCTCCCACGTTAAATTGCATAATAATGAATTTAATGAATGTTTTAAAGTTTATATTTTTGAATCTCTCCTCAATAATTCTCATAAGATGTAAAAACACATGAGTTAGGTTTCATCTGGTCCCTAGGAGCCTCTACTCATCCCGGTTTAAATAGACAACAGTAAATTCATCAAATTTCAAATCCAATTCCCCTCCCACTTTTCTTCCACTTCCTACTTTCTTCAGCCAATTTAAACCGAAAGGAGAAGAACTGGTTTATTTTCTACGCGATTTAGGAAGTCTGTATGCCGAAGCTGTTTCGTCCACTTTGTGAGATACTTCTATGTGTTTTCTTTTCTATTTTTCATTAATTTCTAAACTTTTTAATTTATATAAATATGAATACTTATAAATATATTTTGCACATGTATTATATAATAGCCCATATAATATAGTATATTTAATAGCCCATACATATGTATTTCAGAAACAAACTTCCAGATTTCCCCAAGGTTCAATTCTCGACCCTATACACTTGTTGTTGTATGTGAACGAGTCATCCTCCACATCATCTTGCAAAATAGTTCTTTTAGTTGACGACACTTATTTACTATGTAAACACGTCAACGCTCAATATGTTTAGTATAACCTCTTATCTTGGTTTCTTGCAAATCGTCTCATTGCAAACACTGAAAAAGAGTCTATATCATATCACAGTAGTATTCCAATATCTTTCCGCTAGGTTTCTCTTTCGTTGTGCGGAACTCAACAAAAAACTGTTGCGAGAAAAACTCTTAGGTCTCCATATCCAAGACAACCTGAAATGGAATAATCACATTGACAATCTAAGTCTAAATGAAGCAAATTGTGTTACACATTCCAAATCTTAGTTAATGTAGTTAGTCCACATATTTACCGTTGCGTATATTTTGCAAACGTGTACATTTATTTACGATAAGGCATTATATTTTGGGGCAATTCCGGTCCGAACATCAAACAATCAAAATTTAAAAGAAATTCGGATAATTTGTAAACCTCATCCTTTCAACTCTTATGAGCCTTTATGTAAGGAAATAAATATTTTAACACATCCCTGCATTTATATTTATGAAACGTTTGTGTTTGTTAATATTGAATTATTAAAGCGCCACTCTTACTTCATACAAAACCGTCTTGTTCACAAACACAATATTTGCAATAGGTGCAATATTTATCGTCCTAGAGTGTCAACTGCTCTATGTCAAAAAGGGCCATATCCTTCGAGAATCGTTATATATATATGTCCCTCTCCAAAGACGTTAAATATTATTAAATTGATGACAATAATAAAATACACGACCCTGTGAAACAGTCACTTCATATATTTCACCAATTAATTATGACATTACGACGTTTCGATCCTGATATGAGTTATTATCAGGCAAAATTTACATTAAAATAATTAACACGTGAGTGAACCCCATTGACCTCTAAGTCAGAAGTGTATGAACAGTCACAAGAACAGTTACGTCATAACAAGGTATATAAACATGTATTTATTTATTTGTAAAACCAAATCAAACAAAACACATACCTATGAATCAAACATTAAATTGTAATCTAAAGGAAGTTTTTCAGCGTCTAATTGTAAATTTAATACATTGTCAGTACATTTAATAAATAACATATTCGAAATACGCCGTATAAAATAATATTTTTACATAATCTAAAACTCCAAGACCATCCCAATCCACAGTGATCATTGAATAAAATGTGAAACCAAGAGCCTGGAAAAGAGGTGTCATCAGATCACAACATGAAGAGAAAATCATTTATCCGTATAATGACATCATTAAACATACGGATAACCAAAAGAGAAAAATGAAATGATATGATAAATTAAATATTCTGTTGTGAAATAAATAATCGAATGATTGTATAATTGTAATAATTAATCTCGAATTTAGAGTTATTTTAAATTACAATTTATAAACAATATATTCCGAATAATCTATTGTTCGATAATATTACGTAGTTGTGAACTATTTGTGTTACGTTTTGTTGAATACAAATTTGTTGGTATTCTGTTGATATTACATACGTAGCTAACGTTTTATTCTTATCTAAGGAGTGTGCTGAAATTTTCAATTCGTCTCTACTTTAGAGTCCTTGATCGGAATTGATGGGATGGCCCCTTACGTGCTTCCGGTGAGTAAATTAGGTTTTGTCCTCCGCCTGGTCATACGCAGTGTGTAACGGCAATACTTACAAATAAATATTATTAATTTGACCATATATTGATTCAGAAATAAATGATGTTGAAAGAGAGAGTTGCACAAATGAGATGATAAGGAAAGGTAAACAAACGTTCAGACAATGGCATTTTTTCTTCGAAGATAAAGAAACACCTGATATATTTTAAGAATATGTACGCAGAGTGATGAGAATAAAGAAGGAATATTTTAGGAATATGTACACAGAGGACAAGTATACGTTTGAAGGACAAATGAGGCGATGAAAATGAAGAGTTGGAGAAGATGAAGAATAGTGATAGGATTAGATAGTGTTGGGAGACAAAGGCAAGAGGTGAAGAATAAGAAAACACGAAGAAGAAAAATATGAAAAGAAAGAAGTGATGGGATATTGGAACATGAACGACATAATGAGTAAGGAAATACGATCGACGAAGGAGAAGAAATATGGAAGAAAAAAGTGCGGGAACATAAATTCTGATGAGCGAGAGAAAAAGAGATGGATTATGTGGCATGCACACCTCCATGTTCATATTTACCGCGGTTACGGCCACCATCGGGGCAGCTCGGGCCGCACCGGCAAGCGTCGCGCCAAGCGCGCAAACGGAACGGACAAAAGAGGAGCCCCTTTTGTCCCCACCACGCTACCGGCGCGGTAGCGCGCCGCGCAGGGCCCCCGCCACCGCTGCCTCGGCGGGCGGGAAAACTCCGCCATCGCCGCCTCCCAGGCGACAGGTATATATAGGGCAACCGCGCAGCCCTAAAGCGAAGAGGATTAGGAGCGAGCCAGAAGAAGTATACTACTCTCCGCCGTCTACTAGCTTCACACGCCTACGCTGCACACTTCGCTCTCTACCAGGACATCTCTTCGGATCTACGGAACAACACCACGCACGGAACCTCTGGATAACGACCACCCGCATTCAACCACGGATTCTTCCTCTTGGATTGTTGAATAACGGGACGCTGGAACCTTTTGACGACGACTCCGCTACGATTTTGGTACCTTGTAACTACACGGACTTAGTCATCCGCTGTAACCATCACTGAATAAAGACTTGTTGTTAAGTTTACTCCATCGTATCCATTACTTCCCTTAACGGGACACAACAGATTAATGTCGATATTTATTACCTCTGGAAATGGAACCAAGAGTGTGAGATCAAGCAAAATGAAAAATCTACGTTTAGTGGAAAAGGAGGCAAGAAGAGAACTTACGTGTTTCTTGGCCTAAATGTATCCATTACACCGTCAAAATGTAAAGTTGAACTAAATCGAAGATTTAAAGAATGTTTGGAAAATATTTTGCAACACTTCACTTCGACTCACTGTACATTTCTACTCTTCCTTCCCTTTTTTATTCCACACACAATATTCTTCGTATAATCACTTCTCCACACTTCACTTACAATAGAAATATCCCTCATTTCGACGCCTTTCTCACTGCTCTTTCCATGTCGTATTCTTGAATTATTTTCAGTTGAACAACACAGTTAACTTGATTCTCCCATCCCAACTTGCAGTCTAGATGTACACCCGATAATTGCAAGATTTGACCAAAGGGACGTCCTTATCAATTTTATGAGACGTTTAATTTTTTAAATTTGCAAACTGAAAAATGTTTTATTTTTCATTCCATTTATTTTCATTTTATTTGTTTCGGTCCATGTGTGTACAGCGTTTACATCAAATTGTAGGTGACCTATCTTTGATTGCTTAGTATCATTCTTTCTTTGATTGCATGGTAAATTATGCTGCCACCAGCGATTAATAAACATATATACAATTAAATTGTGAACCCTAAATCATTCTGAAATGTTGGAAATAAAAGTAGACCAATAAGACTTCCCTGTGGAAGAAAAAGTGACCTTTAGGCAGAACCTTAAGACAAAAAATGAAAGTTAGTTAGATAAAGATTGTAACATTAAGTGTAACATTGTTTTTGCAGTAGAACAATAATCCGCAAATATAATGTTGAAACACGGATTAATTACTTATTGGAATGAATATTTGTTTACTCATTTGTTAAGAATCAATTCTTCTTTGTCAAGTGCGTCACTCATAGCCCGATTGAAGTCGATATGGTCAGTGAGAGGAATATACACTGTCTCTTATANAATTGCTCTTTTTACTTTAAGTACACAGATTTCCCATCTATTACTTTATAGGCTAAAAGGTTTAGCTTAAACTATTTAATTTTCACCACTCCAAAAGAAAGCTCTTATTTGGTTGATGTAATATGTTCCGTATTAATAGTAAGATTTCGTAACGATACGCTATTGTCCGCCCTATTTAGACTAAAACAGTGCCTCAAATATATGGACGTTAAATGTTACGAAAACAAAACTCGTGGAGCAAACCTTAAGATCGTTCTTTCTCACTCACCTCATTTATGCCTCACCCCGACAGCTAACTCCTTAGCTCTTTTCCTTGTTTGTTAACAGCAGACACCCTTACAACCCCTTGGTTCTTGTAACTCGTGTAACAGTTTTTTTCTGGAAGAGCAACTGACTCAGTTTTATCCACTTCTACTATTATCATCATTGAAACAGACATGGTTGTTATACCATGAAAGTTACGCGTAGATATCAACAACCTATAACAACACTAATCATTTAACATAGGAGCACTTGAAATGTACTTATTCCGTTGTTGTTATTATTATTATATTTATTCTACCAGCATCTAACACTGAGACCCGTTTTATCATCGCCGTATGCACCATCAGAACGTACCACAGCAGCGGTCGTTCCATCCTTGCTGCGTCTTTCTCCGACCACAACCCTGGCCACTATCACCATTATCTATCTCCTTCACACTCCCACACTTAGGTTGCGCAGTAGAAGTGAGAAAGTGGGAAGGAAGGAGGAGCTTGAGTGAGCACGTAAGCGAAACTTAGTCTAGTGGAGACAACGCGAGCGAGGGCGTCGGGTCGCGACACAGGTCGCCGGCCAAGGATCTCCGGGTTGACTGCGACGACGCCAAAGGAGGCAGGGTTCGTTAACCGCTTGCTGCTTCACGCTCCGTAAGGTCCTCCAATCTCCGGCACATTCGTCCGGGGAGGAATCTAAAAGAGCAGAAAGCAGAGACGGCAGTTGACGAGGACCGCAACGCGCGACAGACCAGGGAGAACTACGATTGAGCTCTTGAGAGGGTCGGTCGGTTGAGAAGAGGGTCTTGGGCCTTTTCCTTCCCCGTCAGCGTCTGTTAACAGATGGAACTATACAGAGTTCGACTCGGTTTCACGACTCACATCCACAACTTGCCAGTTATCAGATGCAGGCTGCAACTAGTGAGCGTGTGAGTGTTTCAAACAATGAGGTTTCTCTTTTTCCGTTCACCTTACAAAATGTTTTAAAAGTATAATTCAGTTTTCTTGTTATGAAAGTTTCATGTCAACCATAAAGAAAACAGAACAGTAAAGAAATTGTAACATAGTGGTGGCAAAATACTTTTATTTTATTGTAATTATCCATTCTTGCTTCTCAAAACTATTCTGTTCGAATAGCTCTGAATGATGACGTGAAATCTTTAACCAATAATTAATATAACTTGTAAGATTATTCAAACTATGAGAATTTATGGTCTCTGTTTTTATTCGAAACTCTCGTAATTCAGATACAATAAAGTTATTATGCAACTAGGAATACTCCAAACCTTACAATATGAAGAGATATCTAATCCGTTTTTTACAAACGACTATATGTCTCACGAAATAGTGTGTTTGTTTCTACTTATTTGGTCTTATTTTTCACGCGATAAAGTGTAACGATTAGACAGGCCACTCACCCGAACGTTTCATAATAAATAATGAAGATGTGGTGTCTCGTTAAATACGAATCGATCATGTTAGACTCACCTTCGTATTGAGCATGTAAAAATATTACTTCCGATTCTACGTTCTCAATTTTTCGCCAACCTTAATAATAAGAATACGTACACCATCGCATTTGGTGAAATGAAATATTGTAACAAAACGAAATGACAAATTTATAAGAGGGAACCGAAATAAAAAATGAGCATGAGTTAAAGTGATGGTGTAATGGCTCGCCCTCATTCACCTTCGGTTAGTCATTTCTTCTCTGGGTTCGTACCTATATTTTTATCAAAGGAAGGACACATACTGGGGTTCCTACTAGGAAAACGCGTTATAAACAAATTAACTCAGTTATTTTAATGTTAACACACAACCAAAATACTACGCTTTTACATCCCCCAAAAAGACACATGGTACACTGAATTTTACAGTTACTCTCATCAAAATAAAACAAAAAAAACTTTAGTGAAAATTACATTATATTACATTGAGGATTTATTAACCCTTTCATATCACTGCCCATTGTCCTCAATAGCTAATCAAATTCAATAGTTCAGTGCTTGGGCTTTTATCATTTGTTAATAAGTCACTATTCTTCTCGCCACTGCGCTTATTATTTATGGTTGGATGCAACCAACTTTTACGCTCTACCTTACAAGTTGACAGCTGATTCAGTCGATGTGAAAAATGGTGAGCAGACTTCCAGACGGCATTTCAGCAGGTCATCAATGGCGCGTGTAGTCGCTCCAGCAGAAGACGTCATCATTCTCGGGAAACCACCGGTTCGTTCCGCGAACAGGACTTCCATTAAGCTCCCGGGCGGCCCCGTGCTAAAACACGACCGAACAACCGCGACGTTTTCGGACCGAATGAAGAGATCAACTCGGCGGAATGTTCAGCGACGTTGTTGTTACAACTAATGTTTTAGCGTTGGAACATCTTAGCGAACAATAGTAAAGTGCTTATAATTTAAAAGCACTAAAAAATTCTCTATTATCCGAGCGTGAGTCTCAACCAGAAAATATTCTGAGATGTGAGCTGCATCTCGAACGAAAAACTTTCGAAAATCTGAGCTGTCTGAATATGAGCTCGAACGAAAATGAGATAAGTTTATCGAAGTACAATGTAAGATGGTCTCTGAGCTCGAACGAAAAATGTGAGATGTGAGCTGAAACGCTTTAAAATAATCTGACCGAAACTTCCAAGATGTGAGTTGAGCTGATCTGAGCGAGATGAGTTATTATGATGTTGCAGTCGCTTAAATGGGCCTTCTGCTACTACGTCATTTACCATTTCCACCCACGATTTAAAATTTAGAACTGGCATGTGACTGATTTTCCCAATGGAATCGAAATCCCCACTTCGGGGCGTTTCTAGTCAGTGGCTAGATTTGACTTGTTTCTGGACGCGTCGGGTCAATCCATGAACGGCGTTTTCCACGCTTCTGGTTCTCAGCAAACTTTTTTTGCAACCGTCATCTTTGCGGCGATTTTCACTAGGCGGCATTCGCCCTCAAAGACGTAATATTTGTTTACGTTTCCCGTCCTTTGAAATATCCATCCTTTTAACATATGGTGCTATGCACCCTAAACACTGGTCGCGGCGCACACCATAGAGACTCCCACGAACGTTGCCCTCCTTTAAAACCATAAACCTATTGTGCTTTTGGGTTAGAGCATGCCTCGCCGCGCCCTGGTGCGACCTTCTCGTCCTTCTAAAGACACGCGAATTCAGTTGTTCCCTTCTTACGAACTACGTGTTATTTTCCGTAAGATAAAATCTGTTTCTTCGGCTCTTACTTAGATTGTTTATTTGATTGAGTAATTTTATTCCAAACTGTCAAAAAGCTTTTATCCTTTTCCTTTTGTCGTTTGCCGCCTCTGGTTGCGGCCACCGTTCGTTTAAAATACATTTAGTACTGAAAATACTCTATTAACTTTGATTATTCACTGTAAATTAATCAAATCTTACAATATATCTTGTGTATGACTATCATAATGCTTGAAATGACGGAGAATTGCATCATGAAGACATTCAAGATGTTAACCACATGACAAAGTATCCTTAATATTTTTAACTTTTAGTGGTAAAAAGGTTCGGAATATTATAACAATAGTCTAACGTCTACAAATCATTATGCAACACCGCCAACTAAAGTATGAGTAATACAATTCTTTTTAAGATATGAACTTCGTTGTACAAAAATTGCTTGTGTGTAGTTTCTCTTGTCTATCGGTAAAATACTGAATACAAACGAAATTAGTGACAATGTCGCTCTGAAAACATTGTACTCTTAATCAGATTATGGGAATGAGAGATATATTTTTCCATAACCAGAGCAATAAATTGGCACAATAAGAATTCTAAAGAATCCTCTTCATTATGAAACGCTTATATTAACATTGGCGTATGTCGAGGGCTGGGCCAAGGGTAGTTAAATGCCAAAACGTATGGGGAAATTTCGAAGGAGTTGCCATGATTTTCGCGTCAATAAAATGAAATGCAAAATAAATTTTATGGCATATATGTTCATTATACAGGAAAGGGATAGTCTCTGTCCCTTTCGTACATATGAAAAAATACTTTATGTTGCACAAACACGAGTAAATTGATATCATTTTCGCGTTTGTCTTTTTGCATGCTCCTTGAAAAGTCTATTTAAGGCCCACAACAAAATGCACAATTCACGGGCATGTAAAAGACATGAAAATTGATCACAATTGATCACATTCAAGTTTTAAAAAGAGGTCATTAAATCAAATGCCTTTTTATTTTCGTATTTTTATTTTAGAATAATTTTAAATATAGTGCGTGATCAATAACAATCAGGTTAAATACCAATGATATCGAGAAAAAGCATAATTATGTACGACGAAGATTAGCGTGACTTATTACTTATCAACCTGACATACACCATTTACATTAAAGAAGAAAATAATTAATTTGACAACTAAGAATGTTTTGTTAAAAAACTGAAAACGTACTAATTATGCCATGGAGATAATTTAAATATTTTGACATATTTTAAATAAAATATCATTTATCAACTGAGGCTTGACATCATTAGGAAACGTATTCACGCCATAGCGAAGCGGTGCGATTTCGCGAGAAGGAAACGCCCCAACCCCTTTGCGTCAACTCGGAACTCTCGCATTGGACGGGGTCACGGTACAATCCTCGTGTTTGGATTGGAACGCTCGCTTTATGTGAGATCACTCCGCTTTGCTTCACGTAATAAATTTGCTTCCTGTGGACGTCCAGCCTAATTTTCTTACCAGTTTTAAGTTCATTAGCATGGCGGAAAACGCCAAGAGAGTGTTTTCTACCCGGTATTACCACAAACGTACAAATTTTATTATCTGACGATGACAAAATATTAATCAAGTTTGCCATGAATTTGGAACGTTGGAAATGGCGTGGTCTAAAGTGCAAATAATGATAACTTCCTTCGCAAGTGAATTGTGGTTGCCGATTCTCCACCTAAAAATAAAAGTATAAGATCGATTCTTTCTATTCCGAACCCTTCCGAGAATCAACATCAATTTCAAAGTGAGTATCATCTAAAAAACGTATCATAAATAATTACATTTAATTTGTGAAATTATTGCTCTATGTCCACTTATTAAATCTATTATAGTTTTCTCAATATTCTTAATTTTCTAAACTACATTATTCTCATTTGTAGACTCTTTCTTGCCTTCTCGTTTGGTTATGAAATTATTATTCTTATCTTTAGACGTTGATATTAATTTCAAGTTTGCAGAATTAAGTAACAATTAAGTAATGACCTTAAAGACTTGTTATATGGAACTACTGCAAAAAATTGTTTAATCTCATTGCTGTTATTTTTTTTGAAGGTTTTGCCATGTTTATTAAATATTTTTATTCACAAATTCTAAGGGTTAGTGATTTGCTAAAATATGTTTCACACAATAATTAAATTTTAATAAATTTGGTTTTCTAAATTGTTTCTGCTTCGTTATATTTTTTTTCTTCTAGTGTAGTTTCTGCGTGGAACTTCAACACACGACCAGAGTGTCTTCCATATACCAGCTAAATTTTCTAAGCGTATTAATAATACGTATAGATACTGCACTATCTTTCAATGAACCAGCAAATCCTCCAAATCTATCGCGATATGTAGCAATTTCAACATCGATTTCCTGAGTGCATCCGATTCCGCATGTTCACCCATCAATCGATTCAAGAATCTAATCGACTCCTTTAACTCTATAACTACGATAAACGACCCCACTCGCCTCTGGGATTCATTTCAAACATTTCTAGGTCAGACTCTTGACAACAATGGAATCTCTTATTCCTGTAAAGTATTTAACACGTGATTAAGTGATCACCTTGCTTCAGTATTGTTTATTAATGATAAATTAAAACCACCTACAATCCTCTACAAGTTTTCTAGGTACTATAACGACACAAATCCATCCATATTTACAAATTATTTGTGTAAGGAAACTTGGAATGATGTTTACTATTGCCAAAACACCAACGATAAATTCAATGTCAATGTCTTAACTTAAGGGATAAGAATTTCTTCTAAAAACAAGTGCCGTTTATATTGTTTTTCAAAACCCTATTACAAACCACCCGAATTTCATGATTTCCGTAAATATAAGACTATTCTTCGAAAAGCAGCCTATACAGCTAAAGTTATGGAAGATGACAGGTAGATACTGAAATAGAACAACCGGACAAAAATTCATGTCGAATATTCTTAAAAATTTCACATCACTTTCTGAAAATCGCGAAGAAAACATTTCCTCACGGAAAATTCGTATCAAATCCACAGGACATCGCACAGGACATTCTTATTTCTGAGAAGCAGATAAAATATGGAATTCAATACCTCAAAACCAGTGTACCCATGTACGTCCACCCTTCTTCTGAAACTAAATCTAGTTAAATCATGATAATCATCAGTTCATTTCAAAACAAATTTTAAAGAGGATAGATGGTATACTTGAATTTGTTAAATTTTCGTTGCATGATATACTAAATTCTTTCATAAATATTTTTTGATAGTTCTCTCTCAGAAATGGTGATTCCTGACATATTTAAGATAGCTAAAGTGAAACCTTACCAGAAGAAAGAAAAGAAACTCAATGCTGGAAATTATCGACCAATATTTCTATTATCCACTTTCTCACAAATCCTAGAAAAATTGTTTTATAAACGTCTTCTATTTTTTTAAATTAAAACAGAACATTCTCTTTGTCGATTAACACTGTTGAAGGGAATTCTTTTTCACCACCAATGCCATATTTTCTATCTTAAACGATGTTACCACATCTATTAACCACGGAGAAAATACTTGAGTTTTTTCTATCTATCCAAAGAATTCGATGTCATCGATCACGAAATTCTACTTTCAAATTTGCATTCTTAGACTTCCAAGCAATAGCTAACTTCTTACTGAAAATAAAGTACAGCATCATTACCATTCTTACGGAATTCCCCGAGATTCAATTCTCGGTCCTCTACACTTTTTGTTTTATATGAACCATATTTCATCCTCTACATCAGATTGCAAAATGGTTCTTTTTGCTGATGACACAAGTTTACTTTGTAAACACATCAACGCACGAAGAGTTTTGACTAACCTTTCGTCTCTGTTTCATGCAAGTCGTCTCATTGTATACATCGAGAAAACAGTTATGTGTGTCATTTCACAATAATATCACAAAATCTTTACTCCAATTTTATTTCTTTGAGCGGAACTTAATTAAAAACTCTGTCGAAAATTCTTAGGTCTTCTTATTCTAGATAACGTTAAATGGAATTGACACATACATAATCTAAATTCCATATTGAGCAAATTGAGTTACGCATTCTCAATCTTAGTTAATGTAGTTAGTCCACAAATATCCCTTGCGTGTATTTTGCAAACATGTACTTTTATTTACGATAAGGCATTATATTTTGGGTCATTCCGGTCGGAGCATCAAAGAATAAAAATTTATAAGAAATTCGGATAATTTGTAAATCTTACCCTCTAAACTCTTATAAGCGTTTATGGAAGGGATTAAATATTTTAACACTTCCCTGCTTTTATATTTATGAAACGTTTGTGTTTGTTAATGCCGAATTACTAAAGCGCCACCCTTGTTCATATGAAACTGTCTTGTTCACAAACAGAGTACTCGCAATAAACACAATATTCATCGTCCTAGAGTTTCAACCTCGTTTTGACAAAATATGCCGTATCATTCGTTCTTTATAAATCCCTCCCCAAAGTCGCATATTATTTAATTGAATCTCTTTAAATCCGTGTTCAAATGCTACCTATTGCACCATTGCTTGTACTGTGTAAAAGAATTGATTGATTTTAGTAAAACTTTAAATGAATTTGCGATCGAATGTTTATTTTTAAATTATTCTTTGAAATATAAAATATGTCACTTCGTCTTGTTCTTTATTATGCCATTGCTATAGTACTTTCAAAATAACGGATAAAATTTCAAAACTGGTTTCCTGCATGCTGGTATCGTCTTATTATTCATAGTTTAGTTTTATATTTACTAAACCTTGGCTTCGGTTTTCCTTCGGACAGAGGTGGATTTTATATATAGGTTCTCTGGACTTATGCTTAGATGCAGCGGTCTATTGCAGTATTTAAACTGGAATTCAGAATTATTTTAATAGTTACGATTCATAATTTTTTTCCCTAATAATCTGTAATTTGATAATAATACATACTTCTAAACTAAACTTTTTGTGTATTATTACATAGAAAGTTTTTTTATATTTGTTGATGTTATAACACGTAGCTAACTATTTTTATTCTCATCTTCAGAGTGTGCTGAAATTTCCAAATGCGCCTCTGTCTTAGGCCCTTAATTGGAGTTGATGGGATGGTACCTTGTTAACCTAGGAGAGTAAATTAGTTTCTTACCATCCTTGTGGTCATACGCAATTTGTAACAGCTTTTTTTAATGCATTAGTCATAATTTTTTGAGATGTAAGTGCGAAAATTGTGGACCAATATCTGAAACCATCTCCCGGTCGAAACATTTTAAGGAATCGTAAATCGTGTTGCTTAATCACTCCGCTACTTTCCAATGTGACAATTGAAAATTGATGGGATATTATTTCAAAAGTTTTATATTTATTTTATGGAAAATAGTATATGCTCTGCGTGTATTCGATGAAAATTCCCATTTCTTTTCAAAAAAATATTCTTGTAGTTTTCTTTTGATATCCGTGAAGGGGACCGCCGCCACGACGGGGCAGTGCAGCGCCAAGGTCATCATCGCGCCCTCGCCGTTAGCGGCATTCTTCGCGGAGTTCCCGGACAACACGCGCCCGCCCGGGCTGCCCCGCGCGGTGCGGCATGAGACTGTCCATTTCATCCGGACGAAAGACGGCCCTCCCGTGTCATGCCCGCCGCGCCGCCTCGCGCCGGAAAAACTCGCCGTCGCCAAGAAGGAGTTCGACGAGATGGTGCGAGTTGGGACCGCGCCTCCGTCCGACAGCCCCTGGTCGTCACCGTTGCACCTCGCCAGGAAGGGAGCCGAAGCGTGGCACCCATGCGGGGACTATCGCGCCCTAAACGCGTGCACCGTTCCCGATCGCTACCCGGTGCGCCACACCGGCGATTTCACACACGACCTCGCGGGTTGCACCGTCTTCTCGACGATCGATCTGGTAAAGGTGTACCACCAGATCCCCGTGCACCAAGGGTACGTGTGTAAGACAGCAATCACGACGCCTTTCGGACTCTTCGAGTTTCCGTTCATGACGTTCGGGTTACGGAACGCGGGCCAGACTTTCCAGCGTTTCATTGACGAGGTGACGCGGGGACTGGACTTCTGCTTTCCGTACCTGGACGACATCCTCGTATTCTGGCGGTCCGACGAGGAGCACTACCAGCACCTGCGTGCGCTGTTCGAGCGCCTCGCACAGTACGGCGTCGTGGTGAACACCGGAAAGTGCGTTCTCGGGGTCACCGAAGTGACGTTCCTCGGCTACTCGGTGTCCGCCGCGGGCACGCGCCCACCCCTCGACCGCGTCGCCGCGCTCCGAGACTACGCTCGGCCGGAGACCGCGCAGGGNGAGTGTATGAACTCCAGGCTCCGCTGCACGACGCTCTCGCCGGAAGTAACCTAAAAGGAAAGGACCCCGTGCCATGGACACCGGAGCTCGAGAGCGCATTCGAAACGGGCAAGGAGGGCCTATCGACGGCCACACTCCTCGCACACCCGGTTCCCAACGCGCTATTGGGACTTTTCACTGACGCGTCGAGCGTGGCCGTGGGCGCCTGCCTGCAGCAGCATGTCAATGACGCCTGGCAGCCCCTCGCATTATTCTCATGGAAGATTAGCGGCCGCCAGGCCGAGTGGCCTGCATACTACCGCGAACTGCTCGCCGTGTACGAGGCAGTGCATCACTTCCGTCACATCCTGGAGGCCCAGCACTACACAGACCACGAGCCGCTTGTCCACGCTTTCTCGCAACGCAGGGACAAACTTCCTCCCGTCCAGATAAACCAACTTGCTTTCATCGCGCAGTTTACCGCGTAGGTGGAGCACGTCCGCGGCGCCGACAACGTGGTGGCCGACTGCCTCTCGCGCTTAGTGGCCATCGTGCAACAACCTCGCACCAGGGCATCGCCGACGCCCAGATGGGCGACGAGGAGATTTAGGACTACCTCTGCCCAGACTCTTCATTCTGCCTACAGCGCGTCGACATCCTGGGTACTTCCACCCCGCTCCTCTGTGACGTGTCGCCGGGCCACCCCCTCCCCTTCCTGCCCGCCCCGCTCCACCGGTGGACGTTTCAGGCCCTTCATGGCCTCAACTACCCGGGCATACGAGCAACTGCCCGCCTCGTTTCGTCTGGCCGTCCTTACGCAAGGACTTTTTTTTTTCATTTAATTTTAATATACAGAGGTCTACAAATTACTATCATAATTTTGTTTGGACTCCCTGCACCCGTGCATAACACACATAGCAGGGAGTCCTTTCAACTAACAAACATAATACTATTTACAACAATAATCTACGACAAAACAAAACAAAAAACCTCAACCAAAACAAATATAACACAAATCGACTAACTACACTTAAAAACTAATTCACCATTTAGCCTCCCCTGATGCTTGCGGCGGGCAGCCCCAAGCATCAGAGGAGTTACCGTTTCCGCCACGAGGAGGCAGGTGACTACTAACTAGCGAAACCACAAAAGACAAAATATATACATAAAACACAAAATATCAAAAATAAAAACAACACAAAACATATCATTCAGACAAACACATTAACTAATATATACAAAATACACATGCACAAGTCCATGACACAATTTAGAAAAGAGAAAAAGACAAATATAAACAAAACATATCAACTCCATAATAAATATATATGTACATACACACACAATTCACAAAGACATAAATATCAAACACAACACTCAGCAAAAATCAAAAATCAAGAACAAAAACAAAAATAGAAACCGAGCAGACCAACACAATGTACAAAACTATTTACACAAATATATACAAGTTTCCAGTGTTTGTAAGTCATAACCTTTTCCTAAAGCCAGTTTCAGCCACTTCACCTAAAGGAGAGTCAATTGATACAATGATCGCCCTTGGAACAGACAAGTCAAGTCATAGCCTATCCCCGGACGACCACCATACCAAGAGGGTTCCCAGGCACGCTGCGCACGACTCCCAGTACTCTCTTGTAGTGTGCGGCTATGCTTGGTAGATCATACTTCACGCCCCTCCTCCCGAAGATCTCCTTTACGTAGCGATGCAGCACGGTCCGATCTGATGGTACGCCAGCCGCCATCAGCTGCATCGCTAGGATCTCCTTTGGGTACCGAAACATTTGCCTGTCACCTCCGGGCGCCAGAACCTGCACAAGATATTGAAGTGCAGCTTCTAGCATGGGGGTCTCCTCTAGTCTCGCAAGGATGTGATTAATTCGAAGACCAGAGTAAACCCCCTCCGGAGATGCATCCATTGGTGTTACTTCGGATGTACAGGCCTCTTCTGTCCAGTCCCCAAGATCCTCTTCTATAATTTCGGAAGGCGACGAGAAGCATAACCCGCAACACCAGCAAAGGCAAGATGTTGTTCCCCCACTAAAGCTTTGGAAACCAGATGTAATTTCTCCACAGAGAGCACCAGTCATCCTACGCAAGGGCGAAGAACGTTGTTGTCTCTGTTCACTCACGATCTCCGGTAAGTTTTCGGCCACGTAACCTGTCGTAATCTAGGACCCAGGCATTGGCCGTCGACTTCCCCCAACAAAAGTGAGCGTCGAGTTGTCATCGAACTCCGAGTCTGAGTCAGACTGACACTCAGAGAACTCTTCCTCATTTTCACCAGAGGAAACTCCGCCCTGGTTGCACTCAGTTGGACAAGTGCTTGGAAGAATTACCGTTACTTCATTGGCGAAGCGCAAAACGCCGACGAGTCATTGGTTCCCCCTCAGAATCAGAGTATGTCCAAGCTACCCCAGAACAAGACTCTTCCTCTTCAGAACGAGCAGTCCTACTCGCTAGATCGAGTACTAAGAATCTTCCCGTTTCGTAGTCAATGCCCTGAGAACATAACTCACGTATGCCCTCCACCGCCGAACTCGGCACCACCCTACTGCCGGTCGTCGCCAGCGAGACATCTCGATCGTGGTAAGTGAGAATAAACTGCTCACCCACCGCGACTTATCTCTATCGTGAGCTTTCGGGGGTAGCACAATTCATTTCGGCACTTCCCGATCCCTGAGATCTGACGAAAAGGCTTACTCAATACCACCAGGAAACACTAATATCGCAGGGAATTCCGGTCGCCCGGAAAACCCCCTACGGCTCAGATTTAGATCAGTCTGCGGTCTCGAATGACTCTACCAGCAAACTCTTCCAGCAGTGCCAAGGCATCATAGTTTTTCAAAGCCGCGGATATTACCCTTGGCTCTAAGACAACTCCGTATTTTTCCTCCAACTCCTCTCTAGCCCACGAGTGTCGCTCGCAGGCGTAGATGGCGTGTTCCGCTGTATCTGGTTCACCTCATTCACAGAACGGAGAGAACGGAGAGAAAGGACTGTCGCGACTGAACGCGCGCATGCGAGCCCTGCCAGCGCGCAAAGGTGACGCGCCACATCAACGCGCGCTAAGCACCTTCGCCACGCCGTCTGCGCGGTTCGAGCGTGTCCATGTGGACATCGTCGGCCCGCTTCCCGCTTCCTCCGGATTTCGCTACCTGCTGCCAGTAGTTGACAGGTACACACGCTGGCCGGAAGGGTACCCGCTCGAGGACATCACATCCGAGAGTGTCGTCCGGGTTTTCCTCATCGGCTGGGTGGCGAGATTTGGCGCCCCACGGCGACTGACGTGTGACCAAGGTCGCCAGTTTGAGTCGCAGCTTTTCTGCCGCATCCTCACGCTTTGCGGCACGGAGAAACATCGCACCACCGCCTACCATCCCCAGGCATCAGGAATGGTGGAGCGATTCCACCGTACACTGAAGGCGGGGATAATGTGCCATCAGGGCGAGGCCTGGCTCACGGCCCTCCCGTGAGTGCTCCTTGGGCTCCGCAATACCCTCAAGGAGGACATCGGAGCGTCCGCCGCCGAGCTCGTATATGGCGAGCCGATGCGCATTCCCGGGACTGTTCGTCGCACCAGTGGTCTCCATCACTTCGTCTGACGTCACCTGCGTCCTCACGCAGGTACGGAAGCAGATCGACCGTCTCCGCCCCACGCCGGCTGCCCGCCACGCGCGGCCGGCGTCATTCGTCTTCCCGGACCTGGCGCAGAGCACGCACGTCTTCCTCCGAGACGACACCGTGCGTGGTGCGCTGACGCCACCCTACACCAGGCCATACGCGGTCCTGCGGCGCGCCAACAAGACAGTCACGCTGCAACCACGCGGGCAACCCGCCCGCGTGTCCATCGACCGCGTGAAGCCGGCCTACCTGCCCATGACCGACGTTCCCAGCGCCGTTACCCGCGGCGCCGCCTCAAGCACCCCCAGCGCCGTCCCAGACGGTGGCACTTCCGGCGCTGTGGCGTGTCCAGCGCCCCCGCTTACGTCAGTCCCACCGGTGCCGCCCACAACCGAGGCGCTCTGAGGGATTCCGACGGTCACCTCGGGCCACAGTCGCGCGCTGCTAGCGCCGACGACGCCATCACGCGACGTACGCGCGCCGGCCGCTGCGTACGCTTCCCGGCCTTCTTCCAGTCCGGTTAGGCTCCGCCTCTCCGCGGGTGTGTGTGTGTGTGGCGGCCTCACCACGAGGAAGCGCTCGGACAGGTGCCGGCCGGGCGAGGGTGCTCCCCACCCTCCGCCAAGCCCTTTCACCTAACGGGACCAGGGGTTGACTTTCGTTCCCCAGCCCGGGACGCGGTGCCGCCAGCCAGTTGGCCCCGAGGAGGCATGCCGAATGCGTCGACGTGTACTCTTACCTCAATAAAGTAAATGTACATCACACCAAGCGTATTATTTCGGGGGGAATAGGGCACCCCTAGGCACAGTGTGCCGATCCCTATACACTCATATCAGACCTCAAGTTATAATAATAAGTATAAGGGGGTTCTAAATCAGCTTAATATTGTCTCAGGTATGAAAGTTTTCTCTCTGTATAACGTAGAGATGATGTCGTCATACTAAGATGTTACTTGACAAAATCATGTCTGCGAGAAAAAAAATCAAAATATGTTGAAGATGGAATTCACTTCGGTAAGAAAGAGAACAATTTATTTGAAAGAGTAAGATCTGTTAATAACCCAGTAAAATAGTGTTTCGTCAGAGGAAATTATTCTTTCATAACTGAAATTGTATGTTTATTTTTGTGGCACTTTTTCGTCGGAGAATAAAAAGTAAAGCAAAAGTTTCTTCAATATCCGTTTGCGTTCTAAGATGTCAAAAGTACAAAACGTTTTGAAAATATAAATGCTTCTTATTGGATACAGGTAAATATCATTTTTAGAAAATTATAGAGTCCTAAATTCCAAATAAGATATGTTGGGTAAAACTCCCTCCATCCGAAATCATTACTTACAGCTCAAATACAATAGCACGAAACTGCTAAATGACTGATCTCTTACAAAATTTCGTGTTCTACAATTTTCTTAATGAAGTCAATTTACCTATGACGTGAGGTATTGACAAAATCAAATTGGCCTTTGACATCTCGAAACGCTGATGTGATATCGATTCAGATTTTTACCTCTTGCAAAAAATGGTCAAACGAAGGTTGAATGGAACACCAATGCACTTTCGTAGATTGTTGTTGTTTTTTTCAGGTTTAAGTTAAGTGGGTTTAGTACATCTACTCTATTCCCTGGTTGAGTTCAAATTGCTGACCCGTGAAACATTGTACTACAAATCATCGGTTATATGGTTATTTGAAAACAAAAGTTTTCAAAAGGACGTTCAACATAGTAAGTCTACGATGGAAAGGGCATGGAGTAAAATAAAACTGCAATGATATTTTATTCTACCCGTATCCAAAGAAAAGTAACGAGGGAGAAGTCTAAAGACCACATTAAAGTTGAGGAACCAATACCAGTATTGTGAGATTGCCGACTCTTTCTGTCGCTGTTGACACGTGAGTGTTTTACTCGTGTCAGCAGAATCTTATGATCGCACCCGCCAACACCAGCTTCGCACCCAACCGGTGTAAGAGGGTGAACTGGCGTCAACGCTGAAATAAAATACTCTAGTTTTCATCTTCCATCGAGGATTCAAAGCAATGGCTAGACTACAGCCGTATTATTTGGACATTTCTGTTTTTGATTTGTTTATAACGTAGTAGTTCAATTTTGTCTTTAAATTCTATACTTTATTTTATATTTTTTCTATATTTTATTTTTGGATTGAACATCTCCAGTAACTTTGAAGAAACTTACAATCCACTCATTCCTTTGCCAATTATTACTTTTCATGAATTCGCTGGTTCGTATTTTGTTAGTAGAGCCAACTTTCAATCAATATAATTTTGTTGTTCCTACGGTACATCAAATGTAGTGGAGTCTAATTCAAATAAATATTAGTATTTATTTCATAATATTTTCAAAGAAAATATTTTTCTTATTATTTTGTGTAGTAAAATACTGTATATTTTCTCATTTGCTGTATAACGTAATTCAGTATTTTCAATGGTAATTATAGTATAATCCATAATTTCTCTAATAGTTGTCCGATTCAAATGAGACAAACAATGAAATATTTATAAAATTACAACAATTTACATGGAAATTATTTTGTTTGTTACAATATTGATTTACATATTTTCCATTAATGAAGTAGACCAATTACTGAACTTACAGTAAATGATACTCCAGCTATGACGGACGGTGGTCTTTGTCTGATCTTTGGCCGATAGGACACACGATATCTCTGAAGTTAACTTTTCCACGGGATAAAGCATTATATGAGTGAGTGCCATCTGAAATGTGTGGAGCTAGACCACCCCGCACAGCAGACATATGAGAGTACCGCGCTATCATTGCAACGGTTACATCTCATTATTTTTCTTTGGCTGCGCGGACTGTATTAAAAATATATAAACATCTTTTATTAATTTCCCATTAATCATTTTTTATTTACTTAATTTGTTATTACTAGTTGGCTATTACATGAATTGTTCTTAATTTCCTACTCGTTTACGCAACTCATGTGGCTTGCCGGGACCCAACTCATGCGGTGGAAGGGGGAATACTGGTAGACTTGGGGCCCAATTCACTCTTTGTATGTACCTGAGTATTCTCTGGGACCCAGTTCAGACGAAGACACAGCATTGTCACTTTTAGAACTCAACGGGAAACCCACTACTTTTAACAGAAAGCTTTTTAAGGATACCTAGTTCTTAATACAATACACAGCATTATTTGCTGAGTAGGTAGGCTATTGACATTTATGATTTTTCTACAAAATGAAAGCAAGAAACTTAACGAAAGCAAGATACACGGGCGTCAATGATAACTTTATATGGTGTCACATAAAAAGGTATGGTGATTTTTAAAACTTAGTAGAAATAAATAAACGAAAATACCGGAATCATCCTCCAGGTGAGGAGGATGGTAACGGTGCGAAGAGGAAATGGTGAGAGAGATAACGAACGGTTTATGAGCAACATTCGGCAAAAAATGATCAAATGTCGTAACGCGAGAGTACAAAATAAAAAATTAGCACGTATCCCACTGTTACGGCACACAAACCCATATGCGATGTGCGTAAGGTTTTTGGTGGAGAAGCGGGATTCAACCATAAACCACAACCTTTATGGTAGAGTTCGCTGCCACCAGCTTGGTTTCCCCAAGCAATCAAACACACGAGTAATAACAATAAAACATTTAATTCAAATTAAATAAAGCTCTGAATATTTACAAATGTAGACAAACTCGCAAATCATAAATACAAGTTTGAACTTGTTATTACTTGATATTGCTATCTAAAAGCAATAATTACACACAGTTATAACTACTGGTGTTATGAATTAACTCGGAAATCTACCCAGATTATCCGAAGTTCAAAAAGTTCCAAGTTGCTATCTCGAAATAAATAACTGTTCCAAGCTATGTTATTCGCGCCTATAGCAAGTAATAGAATTATCGCAATTCTCAGTGGTCTGACGACCAAACTAACCAAGTTACATATTAAATAACTTGCGTACTTCTATACGCTTTCGCACTTGTCTCAAAGTCTGAAAGCCTCCAGTATAAAAGTCACTTAGGAGCTGAAATCCCTCCAATATATATTGAGGCGGAGGTCACGTGACTACCTCTTCGCCCGTTTCCAACACCCCACCTCGGCTTGGTCACTCCTCAGCTTCCGAGAAAAACTGCCTTTTCGGATGAACACTATTTCTGTCAAATGCTGAAATATTCCATACACACTCATTTTCCTTCTCCGGGAAAAACTACTATCTCAGTTTTCAGAAGTAGAAGGGAGTTCTGCCTCTTCACAATACGAGAAGTATTAAACGCGCACCTTTCCTTGTTTGGGCGGCGACGGGCCTGGCTTAATCGCCGTATTAATATGTTCATACAGAAATTCATGATCAATTCATATCAAGATAGCAAATATTTTACTAGCCAACGATACATCTTGCAAAGAGATCAGGGAACGAATCGTTAGGTAAGTCATCTTTGATTCGTTGGCACCATTTTCAAAAAGCAGTTGAATCATACTACTTTTTTTTGTTTTAATGTAGTTGGTGGAATATCTTCAGCCATGTTCTCGAGAAAAAAGAATGCACTTACCCTATTCACTCACCGACAAGAAATATTAAGTGTTGCAATGGATGGCAGACCCCATGAGAGATTGAGAGAGGAAATTTAGAAAATTAAATCATTATGTTTTAACTTCCTCGGTCTGAAAGAAATGTCATTTAATAAAGACTTAGAAATGTGAAGAAAATGCTTTTCGTCACTGTTTACTCACAGAATGACTGAAAAGTAAAACATTGTCAAAATAACTTTATTTTACTGACATGATACCCGCCAATATATCCACCTTTACTCGAAGGAAACCCGGGCCAGAATGGGGCTACAGAGATAATGTAAAAATATTATATAAGGAAAAATAACTATACTTTATGTTTTCTACCTCCTCTTCAAGTTCCTTGGATTTGGCCCCGTAGTGTGATGTGATTTTGTGAGGATAAAATACTGATTTAAGGATGAATTGCAATGTTTCTGCAGCTTTATTTGCGTTGTTGATAGTGTTTGCATTGATGATATTCAACAAATGGCATAGGCCTTGGGTACGTTTTTTAGACAGAAACTTTAGCAAGTGGTAAAAGAATATTCTCTTTGCACGTCAGTATGAAATTAAAGTTATCCCGAAATTATAAAAAAAATTCTCCGAGTAACACTTCACTGTAGCATTCAACCCAAGAAGGTTCAAAATAACTGTCCTGGTATAAAAGTAATTGTTTGATCTTTTCAGCAGCTCCTTTATAGTAGTGTATGGAGTGCCAAATGGGAAAGCAATGGGTCTTACTGGACCTGGCACATGCACTCGGTTGGAACAACCACACGATTTCACATTGAAACCCTTCTCACTCAGATACTTATGGATTTGTATTGATCTGTTCTTGTTGCTCGAGCGTACCACTGCAATTTTCAGAAAACTCCTTGTAGTGTCGGCGCCAGGACATGCCATCAATTTGTGAAATATTAATATTTCTTTGTATTTTCCAAGCCGGATGCTTTTAAGAATCTTACAATAAGTGGCCGGTCAGCGCTAAGACGGACGTGCGACGAGCTTGGTATTCACCCTAAACCTTTTCCGTGTGGAGGTATTGTTTGAACGAACACCTTTCACTTTTAAGGAAAGTACGTACAAGTGTATTCGAAGAATGCAGCCGGCGACGTTGACCCACTGGAATTTAGGTGTACCTAAAGAAAAGAAGAATTCTACGAAGTAATGAATGAAGTACGTGGCGAATATAGAACAACGATAAGGGTGTTTGCGAAGCGCCTAGGTGACGCTCATGGCGGTTCGTCCTCTACGGCGCAGCCTCTGCGTTGCTAGAAGCCAAAGGGGTGACACAAAAAGAGTGTTTGCACGGTGGTGGCGAAGGCGTGGTTATTTGCTGATCACGTGACGTCTGGTACAGTATATATTGGGAGGAGTGAAGCTCCTCAGGGATTCTTTTACGAGGGAATGTAGAGATCCGTCAGCACTGACATGTGACTGAGCTAAAGACTAGGTCGCGGAGACCAGATGTTCGTTAGGCTGCTGCGGTAGTCTTAATGAACTCATTACTAGGTGCGAGGGTCGTAACTAGTATCAGTTAGTTGTTGGGGAAAACAACTTATATTTTCGAAGGATCAGATAACCTGAGGGTTTTTACAATTTAGTTGTCTTCAAGTGTAAACAATGCTCTCTGACAGCATTATTTGTGTAATAACAGATTATTAGATGTATTAATGATTTTGGGAGTTTGTCTCTGTTGTAAATTCAGATTTCTAGTTAATTTGTAATAAATCATTATTTATTGTTATTACACGTGTGTTTGGTTGCTCGGGAAACCGAGCTGGTGGCAGCGACAAAAACGACCATAGGGATTTTGGTATTTATGTGGATCCCGCTTCTACCAAAGAAAAAATAACGTCGCATCAGGGTTTGAGGTGTGATGTTACACTCCTCATATTTTAAGGGAATCATTCTCCAAAAATAAAAAAAAGATTAAATTCTTTTCAAAACTATAAATAAGTATTGCAAACTGTATTCAAAAATATAAAAGATGTCGCTTTCTCGTCATTTTCGTTTCGTCATTGCTCTCTTTGTATAATCTCCGTGCAGATTACGCGAGGTTTTAGAAAAAGAAACTTAGATTACGTAAAGGTGCGTTTACACTATGCAGCAATCTGCTATATAGCAATTGCTCTATAACATTTTGCTACACAATTTCATAAGTTTGCTTCATGTATCATTTTGCTACATGTAACATTTTGCTACATGTAACATTTGCTGTATGTAACATTTCCTGAAAAGAGACTGCTTTATGTAGCAAAATGCTACATGTAGCGAAATGTTACATGTAGCTACAATTTTTGCTATATAGCAATGTAACACGTTTCCCACTTGGAGTCAGAAAAGTTCAAAGGGATGTATGTAACAAGTTTCGCCGTCTTCCTTACTGCCGTGTCTTGCGGAACTGATAAGAGACGAAAATATAAGATAGGTTTGAAAATATAAGATATAGGTCAGCCAAAATTGACGTACACTGTCGCAAAGTACTAATTTTAAATGACTCATACTTTCTTTAAATTATGCAACTACCCGAACTGGGATCCTCTTACCAGCATCGACAATTAATTGTTTGTAATAATTTAATTGTTAAAAATTAATTTGCATTATTTTTAATTCATAATATTTTGACATATTATAAAAGTTTAATTGTTTATAACTATTTTAACATTTTCAATTATAAAAATTATAACTGTTTATAACAACTTTTATATTCATACAAATTATAGTTGTTCATAACGATTTTATTTTACCATTTATAATTATTTCATAACGATTTAATTATAGTATTATTAATTTATTAACAATTTAATTATAGCATCAATATTTGTTTATAACTATGTAATTGTTTCAATAATATTAATTGTTTAGAACAATTAAAATAAGTCGTAGATTTACTCATAAATTCATTCACAAAATGTAATTGTTAAAAATATTTCAAATTGTTAAAAACAATTATCTTGCGAACGATTCAAAAATCTTAAATTTAGTTCTAAACAATTTAATTGGTATACCAATTTCAATACTTTGGTATAGAAATTTAATTGTTATAGAAATAAATAAATCAGTATGGTATTTTAATTGTTGTAGCAATTTCAATGATGTATAACTATTTTAATTGTTTTTAATAATTTTAATGATTAATAACTTATTTAACTATTTATAATTTATTTTATAGAGCTTGTGTTGCAATATAAAAGAGCAGAGCTTAGAATAATTACTTAACTAACTACGCTACTGTGAATTGTGATTAATTTTTATACCTAGAAATATTATCTCTATCTTGTATGCAAAAAAGAGTTGGAATAATACTCATTATTTTATTATTTCATAATTAAAGGCGTGTTTTTCTAAAACCCACATCGTCTATTCCATACAGTTTTCGAGTATATCTATAAATTTGCATTTTTAATGTCTTGCGAATTATACACGTACCTATCAATACAAAAATTTATAAAATAGCGGGTCTCCGAAGGGGTGCATTGTTGCATCAAGAGGTTAAATCATATCCCTGAGAAAATGAAGGATTGAAACCTTTTGTCGATATCCTTTACGTAATACTTCGTACTTGAAAATGAACATTTTAACCGTACATATAGTATACATATGTTTCACATATGAGAAACCTGATTATTATTGTGATCAGTGGCGGATATATGGGGAAGGGGTTAAAGGGATTATATCTGAACCTGATTATACCATTGGACCTGAACTCTTAACAGATGAAGGTATATTTTGCTACTTTAAACAATTAATCAATTCGGCTACTATTTAATATTGTTAATTGTTGATTATTTATTTAAGTTGATGTATTTTATTTAGAAGAAAATATTCATAAAATTTGTGTTGTAAAACCATGATTTTCAAACAGAAATGATCCCTCTCGTTAGCCCCACCCCCTCCTTGACTACGATCTAGATCTGCCACTGGTTGTGATGACATTTTTTTTGTGTGGCTTTACGGCTCGTCGACATCAAAGGTCATTGGAACCCTAAAAACTTGTACAGGTAGGGAAAATGCAGTTACGCACTAGGGAAAGCCAACATGACTCTCCCCGCGTGTGGGACTCGCCGAATGACTCAACCACACCCACTAAAAACCCTCCTGAATTACAATATGTCAAAACATACATCAAAACATTGAGGACAAACAAATGAGGGAGGGTTGGCATTGGTGAATGGAGGAAAAATCATTAGAGGGGGAGGGATCTGAAACAGGGAAATGACCTTAGCGGAAGGTTTCAACCTTTGCAGTCCATATATTATTTTATTTCAGCCTAGTATTCGAAAGTTTATCGCAATTTATACAATAACGGTAATGGTTAAAATGTGCGAGAAGACCTATTTTCAATCGGTTACTTCGTGTCCCCTTTCTTGCATTGAATCTAGGTTTGGAGCTTTCTCATCCCAAGAGTCGATACACTAGTGATGTGGGAACTAGAGCCCTGATCTTCGTTAGGCCGCGCACGAATTGATGCATTCCAGGAGTGGACGGGCGAGGTAAGGAGCGATTCTGTGGCAAATCTTTCCCGGTTAGGTCGTTGCCATGATGTGTCGCCAGCCTCTCATAAGGCCGCAAGAGACTCGCTTACCACGCTTGACGGTAGTTGGGAGCATATGGCGCGCTGTCTAGGAGCGACGGCTTGTACTATTTGAACAGTGCAAGTCTGCGATCGCTATTGAACGAATATGCACGAGTGAATATTCTGAATAAACTACTATTGCTATCACTGAATATTCAATTATGGGACTACTTGCTATCATAAAGTAACTGACGAATACATCAATTGTTTATAAGGGAACATTATTTACAGAGGGGAATCAAATTATTACATTTCGAAGGCTCCGTCCCCACATTGGGTTGGACGGTACATCGGGTCCGCCCCATAGAGGCCAACGCTGCACCGCGTACAGTTAAATGGGACCGTCCCTACGTACAGCGTTGCGTATTTTTCTTGCCTGTCTGACCTTTCCATCGCCAACCTGCTGCGCTATCTCCGCGCGGCACTGCATTTGAATTGAGGGTTCAATACACATAATCTTATGGAGTTGTCCTCACATTGCGTTGTCATCTTTTGTATTATGATAGAGAAATTTGTATGTGACATTCATGTTTTATTAGGTTTATAATCCTTATGAATGTATTACTTTTATACAACGGATAGTAATACTCAGCATTTTAATAACACCTAAGACAAGCTATTAAAAAGGTGTTACTGATATGGAAGTTATAAATAGTTATATCTCAAACTTTCATAAAGTTTTTCAATTCATATAGTTATGTTAAATCTTTCTACGGAGTTGTGTTTTCCATTTCAACAGGATTTACTGAAAAATGGATTTAAAGTTAGTTAGAAGTCAATAGTCCACGTTATCTTATTTTTATTTTAACTTATTGCTCAAAATCCCAGTAAAGCTGTTTCAAAAACATTTTTGTAATAAAATTCTTTCTGATGTTCAACATACCTTAGGAAGTCGTTTTCATCAACATCATATTTTTTCTCGAACAATGTTGCCTCCTGTCGTGACCACAGAGATAAGCCACAAGGAATTTGTCTCGATCTTTCTAGAGCATTCTCTGTCAACGATAACGAAATTCTCCTTTCAAAATTGCATTCTTACGGCATTCCTGTATCGGGACCATAATTGACTATCTTTGCTCTTTCAGGAAAAGTATCTACGAATGGAAGTTTCCAATGCTAATAAGCATGTAGGGTAATTTCTGTTATGTTCTAGTTCTTAAGCTCAAAATCTTACTAATTTGCTCTTATTTATGTAATTGAAATATCTAAGCCAAGTGTTTCATTCTTTTCTTAGCTGACTTCTTCTTTTTCCCTGGTACTTTTTTTAAATTAAAAATTATGAAACTGCCTCTAAAGTATTTACGATATTCTGAATCAATTTCACAAAAGTAATTACCTTTCTTGCATGATGTCTTCTTCCACATAATGAATTAATTATTTAATGACACAAAGTTGTATAAAATAGTTACATATAATAGTTATTTCATTATTGATTTGTAAACATTCCGTATTAACATTCCAAATAAAACAAAAAATCGTGTTAATTGTGTTACATTGAATAAAAATATTGTATCACCTGGCTGTGTGGTTAACCGCAATTTAAGAGATTTATGTATATTCATATTATTTTCACTAAAATATAATTAACTCTCCAGAAAAAAAACAATACTTTGAAAACTCATATTAAAACCCACTAAGTTATTTTTTTAAAGTGAAGTGGAAATAGTAACGGTAGAAGTTATACACTGTAGTAGTATAATTAAAATTCAGTGATGCAATTAATGATATAAACATTTAAATAATTAAGAATTAGCCCGCAAACATGAATGACGTTAATGAGTAATAATTTGTTAATTACTAAAAATATTTTAGAGTCAATTTAAGATAATTGATTGGGAACACAGGTTGGCAAAGTACGATCTCTGCTCAGTTTTCGTTTCACTACGTAGACCTTTATCCATTTGTCATCAAGCGTTTTTCCTTATATACTTCTCTTGAGAGGCTCTTGCATTTCACGTCGCCTCGCAATATTCACTGCTTCGACCTGGCACGGAGATTTTGGATAGTACCTGAGACGTTTCGGGAAGGTAGAGGATGAGATGTGTGGCTGTGGAATGGGTACGGAAACGCCAACGCATATGTTATAGGACAGGACGACGGTCAGGAGAGAGCTTGTCACGTAGGGGAAATGCGCTCCATAGATATGATAAACACCGTAAGCAAGAACCAATTTGTAAATACAGAAGCAAAGTATCTCGTATTCGAAGAGTTCGCGAGTAAAATAGATGAACTGCATATCGTACATAGTAGAGCCAGCACGCACCTCCTCCAGCGGAGGGACGGGCAACACCACAAGGACAGCAGAGATGTGTAGAGTTGCAAAAACAATGCAAAAAGAGACAAAGAGAAGAAAAAGGTAAGACCTCGGTAAGAGATCTTGTTTTACATAATGCAATGAATACATGGAGGCTGGCAACAGCCGAAAGTTGTAAAAGAAAGAAGTGGGGGTGTCATTACCTCCACCCGAGCAGACGCAAGCGATGTCCTTAACAACTAGGGTTGACAGATTTCTCTGATTCGTACGCTTAATAAAGCTTATTGTATTGGAAATATTGGTTGTTCAATATAAAAGAATGCATTGTGAATGTCGTGCAATAAAAGAATGCATTGTGTCGCGTAATATCGGAAGATGTAGACGTGACAAAAAATAAATAAATAAAAATAAATCTTCGAATGGACTAAATCCGCGCACTGTGGGTGGGATTTTATCCATACGAAAGCACAGGTTGGCGGAGGAAGAAAATACTGCAAGTAGTCTAAAAATATAGGCATTTTATTTATTTGGTGGTTTTGTGTTCCATTTCCTACTTGAAAATCACTTGGTTCGGAACACGTACCTAGGGTTTTCAAACACACAAGATCTCTCAATATGCGGTTAACCTCTCCGCGAGGTAACATATTAATGATGTTATATGGAATGAAAATGGGTTTTGTGTTCTCTTACTGAGTAGCAGAACATACCTTGAGAACGCGGGTGGCAATATTGAGAATTTGAGTGATGTAGTACAGTCAAACTATGATAATCCGAACCTGAAGTGATGTGTGAAAAATTCGAATTTCACATGTTCTCTTAATTTGATTTTTTAAAAGAGAATTACATTATTACAGTTTTAAATTAGTTCCATTCAGGAAATAATTAATTACAAAAAATTCTAACTTTTAATAATGAAAAAAAAACTTAAGTTATTAAACATCAAGTATTATATTTAAATAGTTCTGAACGGTAAGCTTTTTACGAAACCCATTTTAAAAATTTATGCTACAATATACAAAAATATAATCTTATTACTATTTAGAAATGGTGCAGAATTGTGCACAACGAAATAGAACAGTTTAAAAATATTGCGAAATTGTAGATTGTTCCTTTCTTTTGGTCGATTAGCGTGAGAATCGCTAGTTACGTTGCTCGGAATAGTCCCGATTCTTCCAACGCCAGTCCAAGAGGGAGCAGTAATGGAAAGAGTGATCCCTGCTCTCCAACTACTCTTCTCGGAAACACGAGACTATAGGTTTTAATAGATGTTTTGCAACCCAAACAATAACAATTTCGTCTTTACGAACACACATTACTTGATCGAAATATCCGAAATAATATTTGAATTATCCTAGATTGTTTCAACGGAAAATTCTTGGGACCAAATGAAAAAGCTAAATAAAGCGGAATTTGCTTTAAGAAAGTTCGATTTACTCGAGTCGTATTGAAACGAAAATATTTCCTATTTCGATTTCTTAAATGTAATACTTGACACACTGTTTAACGAATTGAGGAAAAACTAACAGGTACGTTTCTCAACGATTTTTGTGAGAATGTTTGGCCATTCAATATTGTCGTCATTTACTTTAATCTTGTGGTTTCATTAGTCATTCCGATCTGCATTCGAAAGGTGACATCATTGAAATGAAATATCAAGGAATTTGTTGAAACGTTGGCATGGTAAATGTGATGAAAGTGGCCCAATATCAGTAATTCATTTATATAAAATCGAATAATATAATAATTTAAATAAAATATTGTTACATCAATTCATCACATTATTTCATTCACATATGTAGTCTTCATAAGTACTTTTGATCGAAATGATAATATTAAAAATATTTAATGATCCCTTAATGGTCAAGGTTCTAACCACCCTTTCTAGACGAGTAAGTGGATATTGTACCCCTTGGTATTAGCGCGTATAAAGTAATGTTAATGAATGAAAGAGTTGGGGAAAGAGCAAGATAATGGAAAAAGCAAAAATTGCGTAAAGAAAAGCTTACCAACCTCCGTAGAAGGTTCTTTATTCCGTTCCAGATTTTCGTGGTATAATAATGAGAAGAATATTAAATTGAAAGCGTCTCATGTACCTGACTTCCAAAGTAAGAGGATCAGGCCTGCTATTCATTATAAAATGTGAATAGAAGGACAGGAGGTTTTAGAGGAATTTCCTTTTCAAGAATACATTATATGCTGAATCAATTTGTTGAATTACCGCTTCATAAACTAATTTGTAACAATGAAATAGAGCAATATCCTTTTCTTTCTTTGATACTACTTGTGCTTCTGAGGTAGAATATGTCAACTGTGGTTTCCTTCGGTGTAACAATAATTTATGATCATCATTGATGCAGATGCTCTCAAATATGAAAGAAATACTTTTAAAATATTTGCATTTCTTACTCTAATTTTTTTCGAAATGTAAATAGAAATAATGTTTTTCACTGATATGACTGTTTCACATAATTTAACATATTTTTAGACTAGTGAAAATAGACATAGGAAATAGTAGTACTAAAATTTACTGCTTTATGTTTCCAATGAATGAATATGTATTAAATTACTCTTAACTTTCGCGGTCTAGGACCAGTACAAATTCACAATATTGAAAATGACATTCTCAATGACGCATCATAGGAAATGTTTGAAAAAAGAAATTGCATTTATTGATAAATTTAAAATTTGTGCAGATAACATATCTTTTAAAATATGGCATTAGAAATTTCTGTCTTGTATAATTTTCAAGATACATTCCAAGAACCTAGTTAATGTAATTTTCTCAAAAGATTACACCTAAATGATTGTATGGGATTTATCAATATGTTTAAGACTGAGTTAATGATGTTTTTACCACTGTCAAAATCTTTTCAAATATAAATAATAGACGACAAATTTTAACTGTTGGAAAGTCATTTGTTCTACGAGTCCTGTGAATTACAAATGACTGCGATCTGTCACTTTGAAAATACGAGTAACCGGTTCACTTTCAATTTGAAGCAAATAATGTATGATGATGAAATAAGGGAAAATCGAAGTAAAAGAAGAAAGGATTTAAAGTGAGTCGCTTTGGACATTACTATATCGTTTCAACTATCACTAAAATGTGAAAATACCATGAGATCAACGTCATTGTAATTTCTTAAAACACGCCTTCTAATCTCATTAAGTTGTATCTCGTAAACTATTTGTGCTACAAACATGCTTTGTGCTACTTTTGTAGGAAATTTAGTATAATTTAAATTTTATCTGCACATATTTAGTTGTGCGAGCAGTCGTTTAGAAGTCATTTAGCAATGTTTGCCGTAAATTGACAACTTTTACAATTTTTGGAGAACATCTTCATTTTTTAAGAAGCTGTATCTCGATTGCTATTTTACCGACAACACTCATTCAACAATCAAATATTTTCAAATTTACTCTGGTATATAAGTGGTAGGACTAACGTTTTCTGAGAAACGCATCGTTACAATGTTATTTCATTAAATCAAAGATGAAATCGTAAAATTTTGATATTTTTCTTTAGCAGGTGCGCGCGGTTACACGTCGAGATCGAAAACTTGTTTTTTTTAGTTAGGATCGTGGAACAAAAAACATACCAATACATCAAAACTACACGATCTTTTACAAAGTAAAATGTATATGTTTACTAGTATAGTTCTATAAATACTGCTTTTTAGTTTATATTGACTGTGACCCTTTTAAAATTAAGTCTACTTCCATTTTCAGTACCCTTAATTTTTTTTACAAAGTAACATAATTTTCACGTTATAATTTTTTTTGGTTTTTGGTATGTACCAAGAAATGCGGATGTGAGAAGCATCATACATGTGATATTATGTACGAAAATAAGAAAAACACGCTTCACTTCACTGAAGCTCCAAAGTACTACGGAAACTGTATTCAATAGCCAAAACACTCCTTTAATTTTAATTTGTTGGAGGCTAAGGGTGTAAAAAGCACTCAACGAGCAAAAATCGAAAATTCTCCTAATGCCCGACCAATATGTTTCCCTCTTCTCACTTGATCGTTGTATTCTCTTATTCCTCTTCCGGTTCCACTTAGCTTCTCTGCCGTTGTTTCTGGATCCTTCTTTGTTCCAGCGGCCCTCCCGGCGGGCGCCATCGCATCGAAGTCTGCGCCACCTGCTGCCGTCTACCCAACATCCGCGGCTCGTCCTTTCGCTTCTCCACAACTTCTCTTTACAGCTCCATCGAGGCAATAAACAAGAGTTCACGATCACCCGCGAAATGGGACGGTGTGCTGTTGTTTCCTTCCCTATACTCACTAAAAATGCAGACGTGGCCCGTTTACCCGTGTGATGAAGCACTTTGCTTGCTAGAAGCTTATCTGAGTTCGTGGGCAACAGGGATCATATTCTATAATTTCCGGTCATGTACTCTTTAAGTTGTGTTGCCACATAACATAAAGATCATTTCCCCTGTTGTCCAAGAAGGCCGTTGCATCTTTTGAGAATCCAATGACGTTTTAGTGGATATAGTTGAAAGTATTGTTGGAGGAGTCCTTATCTAAACGTCCAATTCTCTGCTTCTATCTGGCTTTGTAATGTTAAAAACTTCCTCGAAACCTAAACTTAAAGCCGGGAGAAGATTCTCCATTTGTGATTGCGTATTAAAGACATTCTCTAAGAATTTTTTTGTCATGAGGCTAGTGATTTTGTTAGTTTTTCTTCACGGACATCATTATTAATACACGCCTTAATAATAATAATAATAATAATAATAATAATAATAATAATAATGTTTTCATCTTTTCAACACAGAACACGTATTATTTAGTAGGGGTAAATTTTCGAACATATCCCCGGTAGAACGAGGACTGCGATGTTGTTAAATCTTGGACATTTTATTGGTATATAGTACCCGTGCGAAGAAGTGTCGGAGATGCGTAGCCCATGGAAAGTACAAAAAGTAAGGATGCGAGAACATGAGTCATTTAAATGAACGAATACAGAGGAAGGAATAAACAAGCAAGAGAATGTAGAGGCAAGGAGTGAGAAAGACGAATAGGCAATTTAAGAGAATGGTAAAACTAAATAGAGATTAAGTGAAATGTTGAGAATGTAAGTCATGTAATGTACTACATTGTAGAAACGACATATAATTAAGTAATTAATGTATAGTAACTGTCGGAGCTACAAAGTGCGTGTTTTTTAATATTCTTATATGTATGGTTTATTTGTTCAGTTATGTTCAGTCACGTGATAATTTACTCTGAGATTTCAGTCTCACCATGTGATATGTGAGGACGTATACCTAGAAAGACGCAAATTGGGAGAGGTATTACTAAAGATGACGTTGTCATTGTTAATGGACATGGAGTAGTCGCATGGAGATCTGGACGCTTATGGAAACAA
Source organism: Laupala kohalensis (assembly GCA_002313205.1). NCBI lineage: Eukaryota > Metazoa > Arthropoda > Insecta > Orthoptera > Trigonidiidae > Laupala > Laupala kohalensis. Next base: position 147,905 of record NNCF01126894.1, read on the forward strand.
AAAGACAAGTGTTTATATAATTTATATCGTGTTACGCAGTATGAATGTTTTTTAAAAAGAAGGAAAAAGAGTTTTGACGAAGGTTTGCTCGTATCGCCCAGTTACATTATTGCTTACACTAGGGAACGTTTTGGACAGATGAGAAAATTAGGGTTGGACTTGGTGAGAAAATTGGGGAATATATAGAAGAAAATGGATTAATGTATGAACACCAATATGGATTTAGAGTTGAAAAGAGCACGGAGGATGCTATACACGACTTAGTAAATGTAGTCGAACGAAGAAGAGGAAAATACGGGCTGGTAGTGTTTGTAGACGTTCAAGGCGCATTTGATAATGTCAGGTGGGGAGAACTTCTTGCTACAACAATAGACTTGAATGTGCCAGATCGATTAATAGATTGAGATATTTCTTAACTGAATGACATACAATGCTCACATTAGGAGGGGAAACAACATTAAAAAGAAATTCTAGAGGATGTCCTCAGGGCTCATCTTTATCACCTTTGCTATGCAATTTGTATATAAACAATATACTTAGAAAAATGCAACAAAACCATATTTACATTGTAGCATATGCAGACAACATATATATCTATTTGTAGAAGGACAAAACCGCCGAGAGATTGAAGTGAAAGGTAGTTGTGCTACGAAGCTATGTGAAGAACTTGTGAAACAGGAAGGATTCAAGTTATCACAAGAAAAACTAAAGGTATGTATTTTGGAAACAACAATAGAAAACGCCGAAATCCAATAATTAAACTAGCAGGAAAAAGCATCAAAATTGTGCGTAGAACCAATACTTAGGTATTATTTTGGATGATGGTTTGACTTTTCGGGAACACGTAAGATATATAACGGAGAAAGCAAAGAGAAAAGTACATTACAGTTTACTGCGGGTAGGATACAATAACAAAAATCTACAACAACAAGAGTTAGTTAAATTATATAAAGGAGGGATCAGGCCCATAATACGTTATGCAGCAAGTGTGTGGGTGGTGAAATTATACACATTCCACTCAACGGAGATATTTAGTCCGGTTAAGTCGGTGCTACAACACAGTCGCGGCAGCAAATATAGAGGTGCTTCTAGGAGAAATACCAATAGACATTCATTTGCATAAAATGAGGTAGCGTTATTGGTTAAGAAAAACGGGAGAAATTCAAATTAACGACACGAGAATAACCAAGGACGAGAAAGGAGGAAGAGAAAAAATAACCCGAGAATTGATGAACGCATGGCAGATGCGAAGGACTAATGAAACGACAGGACGACCAATTTTCTCTTACATACCGGACGTGACTTATACCTTTAGGAACTGAAAGTGGTTTAGACCAGAACGAGAAATTGAGATGCTGACTGGACACGGAAATTTTGCAACATACTTGACAAAAATACGAAAGACTGACAGGGAAGAATGTATTTGCGGGAGAGGAAAAGACAGGAATCACGTATTATGGGACTGCGACATCTATAATATGGAAAGACGTGACTTAATTTTGAGACTACAGAAAGTAGGGGTTAGACGGCTAGATAACGACTCGGACATGATATCCACAAGAAGAAGATACAATATATTCTGCGAAGTATCGTGCAGAACGTAAATGGTACGAGATGCGATTAATATGATCTAACACGACGTAACAAACAAGGGAGGTACTGTATTGTGCTGTGGCAGGAAAACAGATGAGTAAAGATTTTCCCCGTATAATGACTCTGTTAAAATACGCGAAAACCTAAGTTAAGATTCACTAAAAATCAAATTATGTATTCATTTGTATTGAGATTGTTGTTAAATAAATTATTATTATTAATATGAATGTTCCATTTCGAAGGTCGAGTATATCAATTGTTTATACTGTACTTCCCAAAGGATCGCAGCATAAATCTTAGATTCAAGTTAAAGTCTACTTTCAGAAGTCGACTGAGCTACAGAAATCCGGGAGAAGGATCTGAAAGCGAAAGTTTATTGTCAGGTTAAATCTCAAAAACATGTTTCAAAAATTATTTCGTTAGGATAAAAAAGATTGGAGTTACATGAAGAAAAATCTGAGACGATAAATGGCAAACTTGACGTACGGCCATAAATTTCTTCCATACCTAACCCAGCGAGTTCTATTTGTTATTCCTTTTACTCTTCTATATACACTGTCGGATTTAATCTCTACATATAAAAGCGAAATACTGACTGACTGACTATTCACGAAATCTCAGAAACTATAAAGCTTACAAACTTGAAATTTGGCAGATGGGTTTCTTTTAGAGTGTAGACATCCGCTAGGAAAGGATTTTACGAAAAACCACCCCTCATAGGGTGAAATGGAAGTTGCCATGTTTTATGTATGTATCCCACAATAACTCTAGAGTGCCAGGAACAATTTCAACCAAACTTGATACAAAGATGACAGACTATCGAACAACAAGAACTGAGGGGTAAGACATCCCTGGAACCCCTAGGGGGATGACATGTAAAAATAATAGAAAAATACAATACTAAAATTGAAACCATAGTTTTCGGTGCTGTTTAGTAGGATAAGAACGCATTCGACGCGACTGTAGTTGACAATCAATCCTCATTAGTGATAATATAAATTAGAGATAAATACTCTTGGAGTAGGGTTGGGAGTGAGAGGCAGCTACAAATAATCAAAAAACGACCGATATTGGTGTTGAATAAAATATTTTTGGGATCGCTGAAGTGAAGTGACACCCTTATTGCCACACGATCACCCCATATAAGTAATATACACGCTTTGTGTTGGAGGTGAGGAGTGAAATGTAAAAATAATCGAAAGTGGCCGATATTAGTGTTGAGAACGTAGTTTTCGGGGCATTCTCGAAGACGTCAATGTCCACAATCAGCCCGTATAAAACCCAGCTCCCCTAGGGAAGGGGATGCCACGAAACAATTATCGAACGTGACACGTATCAGATACGAGTCCATAATTTTCGGTGTCGCTGAGTTGATAGTAAAATCCCAATATCGTGCAAGTCTAAATTCAGCCCTCGTGGAAGAAAGACACCACTAACATCCCTTGGGGGGGGGCGGTGGGGGTGGTTATGGGATTTTAGATAAAACCACTTGAAAACGTATTTTGAAATATACAAAAATTAAGATTTCATCGGATTCATAGTTATAGGGTTGATGAGATTTTAAAACTACTAATGCTGTTAAGTTCAAGTTGAGATCACATAGGGATACTGTATTCTTAGAGCTGGGTGTGAAGGTCGTGTCGTAAAAATAGCGTAAGTTTGCTATTAGGGTCGAGCCCATGGGTTTTGTGTATTCTGAAATGAATAATCGTATTTCCAAGGATGCTATGTACCCTTCCGACCACATGTGGTGCACGACAGCCCGAGAGGGTTGGAAAGAAATTGACGAGAAAAAATATATAAAAAATGTCCGCTAAGAAGGGATTTTACGGAAATTCACCCCTAAGGAAGTGAAATGGAAAATTTGTTTTTTAAAACCTTTTTGTCAGTTACATCAGAGAAACTATGGAACAGAGGATACACACTAATACTATTTAAACTCTAACGTTGATGGATAACATTCTCACTGTATATCAATGGGAATGTGAGGAAGAATAAAGTTGCAGACATATTGCACTTTTACGTGTGCAAAGTCGCGGGAATTCAATTAAATTTAGTACAGAAGAAGAGTTGTAGACTCTTCCCTGTTGCATCTTTTGAGATTAGCAACAAATGAGCTGGAGATTGGCATTCATAGATTTGTATTCGTAGATATAGCAGAAAGACCTCAGCATTCCCTCTAAATTATTGTTTTGTAAGTTTTGTTTTGACTACAGAATTAATTTCAGTTTGTTTTTAGATTAATATTTGTTCTTGGTGCCTTTTTAAAAAATTGACCCAAATAAACTTACATTGGTGAGTGTTCTTCAACAAAACTAAACTTTTCCTGATATAGAATTGTTTATTTTTAAGTTCACTTCTTTATGTAATTGTAAAATAGTTTTTAACCAATAAACTGATTAAGCCTCTGTTTAAATTCAACTACACGTATTATTTCATATTTGTTCCTCTCTTCTACTTGCAGAATTTTATGAAAATTAGCCTCTTATGAAAATGCGGTCCGCAATCATAGCCAAATTGACATTCAAACCGTTGCATGTTTCTAACATCTGTTCTATAAATATTCCAATTATTATGTTTCTTCTAAAATGAAATAAAATCAGTATTTTTATTAATATTATTGCATGATATATATTCTTATTATATTCAAATACTTTGTTTAGACGTCAATTTGGAATTTTAATACTTATGGTAGTAGATCTTGCTAAAAAAAGTACCTAAATGAGTCGCTCATTTAAAGAACTTACTCTGTTACAGGAAACTCAGATTTTAGGTATTTGTTACAGACATGGAATTTTTCCAGTTGCCAGTAAGTTTAGTAAGACGTATCGTCCCACCAAAATTCCCAAATAAAAGGAAGGTATGATATAGATAGAAATATATATTTTCGTTCCATCGTTTTAGGTATTATTTCGTATTTTTGGGGAAGGAAAATGAGTACGATACTTTCGCACCGTACAATTACAAAAAGAAACAATACTGATTTTGTTTAATACCCATTTAAGAGGGAAAATTAGTAACTGGGATTTTTATTAAGTATTAAGATACTATATAGTACCAAAAGTTTCTTTATAAGTTTTAGGATGAAGAGACGAGAACTATTTATTGTCACTTTAGTAATGTGAAATTAATAAAAAAATACTTTTTCTTTTATACGATTTTCTTTGATAGTTTCATATGTGTTTTCAATATTGTCGTAACTTTGACCAGGTGAAAATTGTGACTGACCGGTGATACCAAAACCTTTCGTCCATGAATATGAAATGTGGAAGGGAATAGCATTCTCAAGGTCTCTAATGATCTCGATGTCGACGAGCCCTAAAACCCCACAAAAAAAAAAAAAAAACATTCTCAGAATTGTTTTCAATTCCAACACTACTGTTATATATTTAAATAACCCTCTCAATCCTCAATGCAATACATTCTTCAAGAACGATAAAGAATTTCACACGTACTCACCTAATTTTAATCCACGCCAAATATTGAAAAACTGTTTAAGAGTGATTAAAGAGATTAATCGTATTTTTAGCTTCATGTACTCTACGTAAATGTTTTGATGTAAACATATTGTTATTCATGAATATATTATTAAAATGTATTTTTCTTAAGTATAAATAAATTTTATTTTTCTGAAATATACATTTACTTGAAAGCGATAAATACGATAAGCCGTTTACAAACTTTTGACCTATAACATCTGAAAAATGTATTTTTGGAAACATTGATCTGTTTTCTTTCCTAATCAGTAAATGTGAATGTGGACTTGCTTGTTTGTAGATATTTCATGTCTAAATTATTTATCAAATCTTAATGAAATTTGGCAGAGAAATATCTTGAAACACACATATGATTGCAGAATATGTTACATCATCATAAATTTAACAACACTATACCTATAAGTGGCTTTGTCCCTAATTATTTATCAACGTAGATAAAAAAAGCTATTCGAAATGGGAAAACTGTAATTTTGAGATGTTGCTTTTGTATTGCACAGAGTCACTATAAAAAGGTTTCTCGATTTTCTGATTTTAAAGCAGTAAAATGCATGGAGTAAAATAGTGTATGGTGTAAATTTTCACTACATATCACAAACTAATTGAAATGATCTTGGTTTTTATTTATACTCGATGTTAATTGGAATATATGATTTACAAATACTAAATTATTCCATATTTCATTTTTTAATGTGAGAAAATGTGAAAAGCATTCATATTCGTCACACGTCATGATACGTAAAAAATCGTAGATTGTCGTTTTCGTCTTGATTTACATGTAATTATAAGAATTATAAGGAAATACATGTGTCGGGATGTGATATAATAATTTTTTATCTCATAAAATGTTGAGAGGTAATTAGTTATGTTTGCCTTTTGTTAATTTAAAAATTTCATGTTTCACAAACTTTTCCCACTCGGTAAAATTCTTATTTGCCATACCCAATTGGTTGAAGAAATATATTTACTCACATATTTTAATCTTAAAAAACGATTTCTGGCATAAGTAACTGCTAAATTTAATAACTTCTATATTTCATTACGTGATACGAGTGCAGGAATTCTATCAGGTATCTAATGAGTAATCGATGTACCATTACTGAGGCATTAAATATTCAATATACAATTACTCAGACGTATAATAATCAATCACTGCGACCACAGGTTTGCATCTGAAATAACTTTCTTACAGACGATGGGACCAGATAACGATTATTAGTGAATATTATTAGTGATTAAATATAATTCAACACATCACTGGATTTTTGTATGATGTAAATTCAGACAAAACAGGGAAATGTGAAAAATAAATTCAATTTCATCGATATCTTTCATTCAATAGAGTTCATCAAGCATCGGCAATGCAATCCTGTTCTCTCGTAGTTGATAGTTAATGATAAAAAATATACCTCAACTTCGACGATTCCTCTGCGACCCAGTATTGATGGGCATCTGGAACATCCCATTTTCAAGAAGTGATTAATGGGGAAGGTTATGAACCCATAAATTTTCATCTTCTTGAAAAGGGGAGGCCTCTCTTGGATTCCCTACCTGCACATAAGTTTCACCTCTGAACATGGCCCGAGAAAGCAAATGGCCGATTTATTGGTGAGAAGCCTGGTTGGAGTAGAAAGAGCTTTAATATATTTTAGCGCAGTTGTCCGAAGTCTTGGATAAGTAACTCAACAAGATTTATGCGCTTGAAAGAAATTGTAATTTACATATCGAAAAAAGGGTCTTTGTTCTATTCAGCACAATTCCATGTTAGCGTTGGGATAGTTTAATTTGTAACCATTTAACTGGTTATGAGTGCCCGATATAATGGAACACAATAAATTTAGTTCCATATATATATATATATATATATATATCTGTCTCTTATACACATCTAGATGTGTATAAGAGACAGTAATAATTTTGTTTATTATGTAATTTTTACCTCACNTTCGACTCTTCAAAGTCCAAATTCAGTCATCAGATGAGTCTTTATAAACGTTACAAAGGGTACGTGTATATTCTATATAGAATACAAGTCATCCTTTAGGGGATTTTTTAATTCGTTTTTCGTTAAGATCTAATTAGAAGCATAAAGCAGATAAGAAAGGACGTTGTATAGGATACGCGATGAAGTGGAATACGCGACTTTGTGAGTCACTGCTATCCGACGTATTCAGACTCATAATATGCGTAAAACAATGCAGGTAAAAAATATTTTATAACGACGAGTTGTGTCTGGTGTTGAGGCGACATTCCTGTCCGCGAAGTGTGCGCTGGCCTTTGATACGCTGACGAATTATTGAACTTGATAGAAGCAGAACATTCGTTGATTTTTCGGCTTTGGAAGCCGAGCTCTCCATTACACATAGAAAGACGTTTGCTCTCCTATAATATCGAAAAAATACAATGGAACGTAGATGATTCATTGTTTCTGTGACACATCACTCGGAAAATGTTAACTAGCACAACTATGAAATAATAGCAGCATAAAAACTACATTAAAAGGCGTTCCGCATTTCTTTCAGTTGCATATTCGGGATTCGTGGGATAGCCTAATCATAATTAATAATGCAAATTCTTTATACGTATACAAATCGAAAAATTGATGGAGGATCTGTCATAAGAGCGCCGTGTGGTCGAGTTCTACGTCTTATCTACACATCTGCCTGCGTCGCCGGGATCTCAGCACTCTATAGGATTTTTCACAGTATTGTGAGAAAGAAATTGTACTCCCGAAAAATTATTCCATTTTAATTATTACCATATATTTATGCAAAAAGTAATTTAAACCACTTTTAATGACTTGATAAGAGAAAGTAGTAACTTTTCGAGACTGGATGTAATGCATTATAATATAAATTTTTATATAAATGCATTATAATATAATGTAAATGGATGGTTGAAGAGGGTCTAGTGTGTCATACATTCAGGGCGGATCCAGGATTTGATTTTGAGAGGGGCCCATATAGAGAAATACCAAGGTGTGCGGGTCCCTCCACTGGAATATTTTTTTAATGAACGTTTTGTTAAATCACGTGCACGAATAGAGAAGATAATCCCGCGGAAAAAACCAAATATTTTGGTTCTTAATGGAAAACGCTTCGAGTCAATGGTCGATATCAATAAGCCGTAATCATTTTTCCGAAAATTTATGGATCATACAATAATATTATTACGCATTTTATGAGAACACCAATAAAACATTTCCATCATTAATTTAATGCGTAAACAAAGTTCAATTATTCCAATGAAAAAACATAAATTTCTTTTATTTACGATTTACACATTTTCAAATATATTTCTATTGTAAATTTTATCTAGGTAATTTTCTATTATATGTGGCTCTGAATATCGCTGGAAAGCGAGTGTGATAAAAACAGTGAAACATCGCAGTCCTGTGCTCATGTTCCCTCAGGAATGGAAATCTTTAAAAGAACAGTAAGTCATGAGTTTGTCCTATGAAGTCGTCTTTTTACGCAGATTTCATTTGTTCCTTGTACGGTAAGAAAACTTCCTTTTAATATTACTATTTCTCTTTGGAGGGGCTACGTGCCCCCTGTACCCTTCCTTGGAAGCGCCACTGCATATATTGTAAATATTGCATTTTATCTTCCTAATTGTGTTGCACCTTTATGTGAAAAGTGGTGTAATTTGTGAGTACGTGCACGTGATCATTTTTCAATTGCCATAATTTACCACAAGTTTTAAGCAAACTTATTACAAAGACGTTTTCACTCAACGTAATGAAAATATCACGTTATATATTTCAACAATACTTTTAATAAAACACTATGTTTCTCAAAATGACATTTCATTGAGTGACACAACTATTCAGTTCACCATCTCATATCGCATAATAATCCGTTCGCCAGTTGTTGGTTAGACCACAATGATGGAACTTATAATGCCTTCTTAGCAAATCTCTGAAAATGTGTAGTGAATGAGAAGGGAACTCTGCTGATAGATCTATTACATTGTGGAACCGCGCGGCCCCCAGGGGTTATCTTTGTCAGATTTTCTGACAATCTAAGCGTAAGGTCCACTCATCAAGTCCACTTAAGTTACCTCGTTACGTCGGCAGACGTTCGACGCCGCAGTACTTACGAGGACGAAGGTACGAAATCCCTGACGTCTGCGCGACACACACAATGCCAGTTATGGCGTACGTGGTTGCTTGTTAAACGTTAATGAGATGCGCATGTAAGTTATTTTACAACTTAAGATTATATTAGATAGGAAAGGAATTATAGCGGTCCACTACCTAAGTGTAGCGTCTTCACTACCTCAATACAGCTAAGCAGTAGAGTATGGGTTCAAACCCTGCTCGGCCGAACTAGGAGACGTTTTCAACTGGGGTTTCCCTCAACTACTCCGCATAAATGTCAGTTCGGTACTATAAGTTCCCAAGTCACGGTTAGTTGGAAGAGCGGGCCAAATGGCCCGAACCTCGGCATATCACGAAATTATATATATATATATATANGTTTTGAAAAATATAAATGTTTCGTGAGTAAGCGGAATTTTACCGCAACCCTTAGCGAGGGACAGTAATGGAGGGGGGAGACGCGAGGCTACAGCCGAGGGTCGGAGCGTTTTTCTCGTTCGGAGGAGAAGCTATAAATCTGCCAAGTGGAGTGGGCTAGCGGTCTTATGCATTATTTCTGCAAAAAGTAGAGGGGAATAAAAGAATGTTAAACAAATAACAAGTGGCATAGTTGAAATTTGAACAAAAATGGGACGGAAAAATTCTTAATATTTTTGAAAGGACAGAAAGTCAGTATCGGTGACAGATGTGGATTCGTGTGCGCAGTTATAGTGAGAAGACATGGAAAGTTACTGGAAACGGAGACTTTTGTGAGCTGATGAACGACGAAGGGTTACAACCAAAGAGAACAATTAAGTAGGGATGCACGAGGCCACCATCTCTTAGAAATGTCAGTGCGAATGGGTGACGAAAAATAGTAGGCAGGCGATTGCGTGGAAAACGTCGTAGAGCTGGAAATAAAAGAAGTGTCTTGACACCCCAATATTCGACCGCTGTCGAAATTAAATGTCACGTCGTTAAGAAACGAGAAGTGGTATCTGGCTAAAATCACCGGAGGGATGCTTGGAAAAAGAAGTCTTTGAAGGTTAGGAAAATTACCAAAAGCTAATCTGATGATTGGCTCAGAAGCAGTACAAGTCACAACAAAACCACCAATTATAGCGGTTCCTCGTAGAGTAGTAATTAAGCTCTATTGGAAAAGAAAAAGTCACATGATTTTGAAGGAGAAGCACGTTTACAAGTTTCGGGGTGATTAGGGACGTGTCTACAAATTGACGAGCGAAGACGCTCCAAAGATCATTCTATCATTAACACTTCTAGCATTTTTCGATCAGATCAGAAGATTCGGAGATTTTTCATTTCAAACTTGTACCAATATTCTACATGTTGTATTTTTGACCACGGGCATATCATTATGTTCTTTTAACTTCAACTTCGCAAGTTTCATTCCGAGGACGAGTTAGAATCAACCATCAACAGTTGGTTGGCTAATTAGTTACGGTACTTAAACGTTGCGTTTACAATTCGTTCCTTAGTACGAGCACTAGTATGAAATTTGTTATGGAATACTTGATTCGCATGATGATTCGATCCTTTCGCTGAAGTAGGACGCAAATGAACTTTTTCTACGCTGAACAATTACGGCGTCAGTGGCCTGCAGATTTCTTGGGTGGAGCGAGGAAACGGAGCCCAGGCGACTGCAAAAGATAGTCAGTGGACTCTGGAAGTCAATGAGATGACAGCGGTGGGGAGGAAGGTCCTCATGAATGACTTGGTACTATGAGAGGCGTATCGACCAACTGCCACAACCTTTTGATTGACGGCTCATCATCATCAAGGTAATGACGAACTGGCTGCGCCCAGTGTTTATATGTCGTGTGGCTGCGAGAAGTATTGTGCAACAGACATAAACTTTACCGCCCTAGCCCAGAACTTTATTAATCACACGTTTTTACTCTATTAAGAAGGGCTAAGAAGATGAACATTAACTAATGATCCTCTGTAACTAATGTAATGTAAATGTAAATGGCTGGAGCAATTAGCTACCTGGAGATGAAGTAAACAGAGACAAATTTCATTTTATGTGGGGTTTTGTGATTTTGTGGGGAGTGTGCATGATGTATTAGTTAATAAGCGTGTATAATTGCCTAAATAAGTAATTAAACCAATTGTATTTTCATTGGCGTTTTCCTTTAACAAGGAACCATAGTGTGTGTACTCACGATAATAAACGGGGCCGAACTCAGCCTATAAAATTAGGACATAGTAGTGGGAGAACGTTCTAGCTGGAGCATAGGAAAATAAGGTGAGTGTTACGCACTACACAATCCCGTATTACCCAATACACCATTAGTTTTGTTCGAATTGGGTGGCCTAACGTGAGCCTCGCTTACGGCTTATCTGCTATGCTATTTTTAATTAACACCTTTCAGTTGTGTTGCAATTTGAATAAGGCTTATCCACAACGCTTTTCATCTAAATTAATTAGTTATGTTAATATATATAGTGCTGGCGAGGGTAGTTGACGTACACTTTGGAGAGCACTCCAGAGACCTCTCGCTCCACGTGTTGCCCAATTCTGTGGAATGCCTACCCAGCCTCCTGAAGACCCACTATACGCACTCGCACAAACTCCGTGAATTGCACAAACAGTGCACGTTCACGCTGTCGCGGTTTGCTAATAATGTTTCAGACACAGACGGGGGTCCGTTTGGCAAGGCAAACTGGCAGCTACTGGTTCTGAAGGTCAGCAACTGCTACGAAGCTGGCAATCATTCCACAGGTGATAACGGGATTCCTGGTTTACCCACAGCGCTGCTCTTTTGATCATCGCATTAACTACACTCTCGTATGGTTCTGTGCAACTTTGGTATTTCTTTTATTTTTTCCATGGTGTTTTTTTTTCTTTTAGATGGGTCCCCCATTGAGCATGTTTGGGACTGGATAAAACGTCATATTGCGCTCTCTGCAAGACCGGCAGAAAATCTGTCCCAATTGAGACATCAGGTACAAATTGCATGGCAGGCCATTCCGCAAGACTGCATTCGTCACCTCTACGATCGTCTCCATGGGACTACACTCATATGCGTATGGCTCTTTCTGTTTGATCGTTTGTTGTATACGTCCTCGAGAATGTTTCAATAAAATATCCTTCTGGTGGGTCCACGAATTTGTGTTGTTCTTTTTTCTTTTCCAGTAGTGTATATATAAAGTTTGTGATATACCAAAAAATACAACAATTTCTTTCATTTTAACAGATGTCAATTTAGATAATTGCAGTAAAAACTAGTTGATTACAATAAAGAGGTGCAAAATTTATCAACACGAATTTTTTTCAGTCACATTGGTTAAATTGGATTGAACCCTGTAAATGTTCTTTGGGGGCTGGCGCGTTTCTTACAATACCAGTTACTTATACCAAATTTACGACTCTAGTTAAATCGTACATTAATTATTATGTTGCATTTTGGAAAATGCATAAGCGATTCCTAGTTAATGAATCTTTAAGAGTATCTGGACAAATACAACTTTTCGAACTATGTAACAAAAAACTCGAAAATAAACAATTGTGATATTTATGACAAGAGCGGCGGCTGGAAACATGTAACATAAATTTATTTACCACGCCTACACCAGGAATTATTTCTTTTTATACTAAATGTAATGTATATGAGTGCAATTTAATAAAGATATTTTTGCCTGTTTAAGACATCTCCGATTTCGGAGGATTCTTTCTCCGAAAATGTCCACAATGCCCTTAAAATGTTTTAATCAAGCCGATCCATTGATTTATGGAAATTTACAAGTCGTTTGTAGAATGGTGATAATTTAATTGTTTCTGGAGAAATGAAGGAAAGAGGCTGAAATTGGTTTTTTTATGTCAGGGACGAAATACGTTGAGGAACTTAAATTGAAGAAGAGGGGTTGTGATGAAGGAAAACTTCTCTGTCGCAGAAGGATAAGAATAAATAAAGGTATGAACGACTCATTTCTGACAAAATTGTCAGTTGTTATCTTCATTGTAACTTTTCGTTTCTAATTTTTGTTACTCCATTCTTCCTTAATTTTGTACTCAAAAGTATCAGATTTTACTGTACAATACTCCTCTTGGTGACTTTGATACACAAATTACAACCAATGAAACTTTCTCAAGTATTTCAGAGAGCAGTTGGTCTTTAGTCCACTTCAATTCTTTCTATATCACTTTACCTTTGAAAAGTACTTCCAAATTGCAGATATATGTCTGTATTATAACACAAGATATAAGTGTCTTTTAAGGGACATGAAAGTTTGGCAATTGTAAAGCTGCAGCCATGTCATAAAATATACATTTTGATACGAAACACATCTTGGAATTTGTATGTCTTCGCATGATAATTTTTATGATGTCGTGTTGAGTTCTCTTTTCTTCCTTAATCTGATCTTTCAGGTAGCCCCCTTTGCATAAGAATGTGGGAGGGGCGAAGCGCTGAAAGCAGAGGGGGGAAAACGCGGAGCGAGAGAAAAGGATTGGTGAAGTTTTCGTGGGCTGGTGAGAGAGTGAAGGTCGCTGACCGCAGTGGGAAATGATAAATGGATCCCTTGCAACAATGAACTTGTTCTACATCTCTTTGTTGACAAGAGGGAACAGAAATTCTCATATCATCAAAATGATCCAGACAAGTGAATAAAATGGGGAAGCAGTGCCCGTATTATTTCAGAATACGATGAACGTCCATGTGCGTGATGCAAGCCCAGAAGAAGAAAATTCCTATGTCCATCAAACGCTTTACCAACAGAGGGGCAAGCTTATACGCATTTTCTGTTATATCCTCTCTCCGTCAAGAATGAATAAACAGTTATACTTGAATATTTTCATAAATAGGTTCTAAATCACAATTGATCCTTGATTCAGATTTTCAGAATGCGAAATCCCCATAAGAATTCTCAAGAAGTAGAAGTACTACGGTTACTAAGAAATAAATTCCAATTATTCTTTGAGATTTGTTAGCAAATTCTACAGAACAAGCGTAATAGAAATTAATTCATTGCTTCAATAATTTTGTTACGAATCACGAAACCTTGAGTAAAATGAACATTTTTTCCTTCAATATGTTTCTAGGAAATTATATTTGTAATATAAAATGAAGGAACTTTTCTCTTTCTTGTTCAAGAAATTCGTAATGAGATGGTATACTCTGTAATAAAATAAAATCATTGGTGCAACGGAGTGTGATAGAAATATTTATGAAACATTATGGTTTCAATAACTTTAACACAATCAAACCTTTATAAACATTCTGATACATACGTTGCATTTATAAAAATAAAATACGGAACGATAATCAGAAGATCCAAATCCAATTTTAATTATTACAAACGCATTAAAGTATGTAAGTTAATTTCGAATAATTGATAAAAGCATATTTCTTACTTCGCCTTCCGCCTCAGTGCACGTTTTTTTATATATTGATGAATTCGCGTCAACTTTCTTTACGAGCAATAGATTTGATTGAGCAACACTACCATATATCAGCATTTATTAGATTGTACTTAATGGGCAGATATGACATACAAATTTCGTTCCCGCTGTTGACCATTAACTGCATTCCAAATAATTAAAAATTTAAATTACGCTCAGGACTGAATGATGAATACATTTAATAATGTTTAAGCTTAGGAAAACTTTTAGCAGAATTTATTTATTTCTTCTGCACAACATATTCCATGACTTGCAAATTTTTAACATTCTAATTGTCTGAAGAATTTGCGCATTTCTTCATTAAATAAAAATATAATGCCCAAAAACATTTAGAAGACTTCTTATAATTGTTGATTTCTGGTGAAAAACAAAGTATTAACATTTCAGAATTTATAAATTGATTAGTTATGAAAAGCGTTTCCAAGGTTAATAGAATTAATCTAACGTCTCAGAGAATTTTTCGTTGGAAAGTTTTCTTATTCTTATTGACAGGAGACAGAAATAATCTTAGGAATTGTTTCTTATAAACAGATATTCCCTAAAATGTGAATAATGTGAAATATTAGTTCCATAATGACCGCAATCGTTAAGAAACCCTTCGAAGCAATTATTTTGAGGAATTTCTTAAACTTACATGAACTTCTTTGAGTACTTTATTCATGATAAATATTCCAGGATGAACTTAAGTTGATTTTTCTGCCTAGCTTTATCTCAGTTGTTGAATAAATGGTACCAACCGTAAAAGGAGAAGCGGAAATACTTTACGATATTAGATAATACGTTGCGAGACCAAATTAGCACATTTTCATTAAAACGCTAAAACTTTGAAGTTCTGAAAGGGTTGCTCAGAATCAGAATAAAGCATTCTTTTGAATAAAAGAATAAGAGAATTTTAAAATAATTCATTATTTCATGTAGCAAAAATAACGAATAAAAATTAATTTTGTATTTGATGAACATTGAATAACGTATAAAAAGTTATTCCCTTATTTAATATGCATTGAATGACGAAAAAAAATTATCCTTTTATTCGACTATCTTGAATGAGGAATAAAAAGTTATTCTTTTATTCAACCCACATCGAATCACGAATAAAAAGTAATTCTTGTATTCGATTCACATGGAATGACGAATAAAACGTTAGTCTTTTATTTGAAAAAAATTACTTGTAATAACGAAAAAAATTTACTCTTGCTTGACATACAATTAATAATAAGTTGTTATTTTATCGTTCTGCTGTGCGGAATGAATTATTGTTAGCAATACAATACAAAGCGTTTCATTTTAGTTCTTGGTACAATCAGTCTAAAATGAATCTTTCTTTGTGTTACAAAGAATGCGTTAAACGTTTGAGAATGGTGGTCATTCTGACTAAGGAGTGTGCAATTCTTTTCAATCACTAGTTTTTTCTTGGTTAGTCATTCATCAAACATAAAGTATATTTTCGAATTGAAACCTAGGATATTGATCGAGAAAGTGCAGAGAGAAAACTGTTAAGTAATTTGTAAATTAAGTATTTAGTTCAGAAGGTAATTCAAAAAAGTTCTAATGTATCCATTATAATGATAATTTTTTAACTTCATTACACCTAAATAAGCTAAAAATTAAAAGAAGTCCATTTGTACTTCAAACTATGTAATGTAGAAAATTTCTTACATTTGTTTAAAGAATGCATTTCAAAATTAAGAAGAAATTTATCTCCCATGTTTACATAAAATATTTTTCAATTACAACTGAAGCGTCATTGTCATACCCGGCTCTACCTTGTTTTATTTCACCTTTTACCTCACAAGTGGTTTCTTTGTCTATTTTTTGGGCTCATTTTAATATAAACTTGAGGAAGGGGGGAATCTCTCATTATTTTAGTTTAGGTTAAATAACCAGCTGAACATTGATAATAACCTATATTATGCACTACTATGTTTAATTTGTAACGATTGCGATTATTAAGTTAGGTATACATGTAGGTAAAGAGTAGGGTAGTGTGCAAGGAAAGTCCGTGAGCGTCAGTGATACTGTATAGAAGTGAGAGTACCCGTTCTTGATAAATACATTACCATTATTGGGTAATATAATTTTGTTTTGGGGAATATGTATTGCCAATATTTTACGGATATAAACGGATGTATGGATTGAATGAAGAAAATCGTGAAAGAAATGAGGGGGACGAGGAGAATTGTATGGTATGGATCGACTACGAATGTGTGACAGGGTAACGAATAAACGAAGACGGGCACTGGAGAAACAGATATTGGACAAAGTTTTGCTGCTAACAAATATAAATGGACAAAATACTTATATAGTCACTTGATAAATCTGTAAAAGGATTGAAAATAACGAAAAAAATGCAAGAATGTTTGATAGAAGGGTGAAAGTTTGTGAATGAAGTAAGTAGAGACCGTGAGGAGATACAGTTAGTGTGACGGAGAAAGGGAAAAACCGAAAAATAGAAGATGGCAAGACAGATGAGTGAAGAATAATAAGAATTATTTGATTAAATTAATGTGGGAGAGAAGAAGAAATAGTGGTGAGGTGACGAATATGGTAGAAAGAAAGAATATAGAGGAATCTATACTTAAAATTCAACTTAATTTAATTAAGGAATGCAGAGAGTGCGAAGTGGAACAAACGAGGGGAAGGGGACTGATATGATGCACGGGGCTCTTAAGGAAAAGAGTAATAAATTGTGAAGGGAATTATCGAAGAGGAGGCAGAAGAGGATGGATGAGGCTGAATTGTTTAGAAGATACATAGATAAGCCGATAGAGTTTAAGATAGATGTGAAGAAGGTAAAGGATAAGGGCTGAGAAAATTAAAAAATGAAAAGCATGTTGGAAACTCCGATTCAAATAAGCAGCGAATATTGTGAGAAGGATGGAGATATGGGGTAGAAATGTGAGCAATGGAAGACGTCCGTAAACATGGAAGAGATAGGAGATAGAATACTGAGAATCTTATTTGGAGACAACGTAGATGAAGACAGTGAGGAAGTAAGATATGGAAGAGATGATGAAGGAAGAGAAAACTGGATGATCCTGACTGAATTAAGGAAATTGGTTAAGGAACTAAGAGAAAAAAGGTACCAAGCAAGATGGGATAACCTAAGCATTGTTAACATTATTATAGAACTTTATGGGGATTTCTGGTAGAAGTAATATAATGTTTGTAAAAAGGGATATCTTCCAGGATTCTGAGAGTAATATCATGAATGAAATATATAACAAGAGACCCATGTAAACCAGAGTCTTATGGACTCTGGTTCCATCCCAGGGGAAGATATTTGATAAATAAATCACAAAAAGGCTAATGGTTTATTAGAAACGGTAAGGAAAGTTGGATAATATACATTATGTATTAAGAAAGAGACGGAACAGAAGATGCTATTCTTCGACTGTTAGATGATCTGAAAACACGAAAGAGAATATAATATTTATGGAAATGAGACGAGAATTCGATAATGGATGTATTATTACAAAAATATATATTTGGACGTAATATTACAAACAATGAGGAATTTACAACACACAATAATGCGCCTTAAAACCAGTAGTTTGCACACCATACCTTATAGACATATCATTTCTCAAAGTACCGATTGAATGGGACTACGTTCGAGGATACGCTGACGTAACAAAATGGTAAGTCAACTCATAGGAGAATATAACAAAGTGTCCCCTTAAGAGCATGGTTCACCTATGGCCCACGCTTTTTGTACGATATTTAATGTTTTACGAAATTTGACGAAATCTCTGAAAAGTGAATTTATTTTAGTATGTTTTCTTCTTCAGTTGGAACCTCATTTTTCAAGTTTTTCTTGTTGTTTAAATATTTAAAGGATGAGTCGGAGTGTTATGTCATTTCAAGAGATTTGGTAAGAGATTGGGTTCAAATAATAGTGTTTTTCAAAATTTTAATACGCTTTCATAAATGTCATACATATTAAATATATATTACGTATAGTAAAATGTTTTGTTCACGTTTTTAAGACTTACTAGTTTTTGGTGAGGGAGGTAACTTGAACCAAATTTTCTATTTTTCATTTATAAACTGAAATAACCGTGGAACAAATTTATCGAGAAATAAAAATATTGAAAAGGTGAGATTTTAAAATACGTTTATTTTTCATCATTTTACATTCGTTGTGCATAATTTTACAACCTAATGGGCAAATTGTATTCTGTTTGTATTCCAACATTTTCTAAACTGGAATTTTTTGAAAGACAGAGAATTAAAATTAAAAAAAATATATTCGCAATCTTTGAAGTCTACAATGAATAAAAATTCAAAACAGTCGTAAAATTCGTGCATTGGTGAGAGCAAGATTATGCAAGTCCTTTTAGTGACGAAAAGGAACTAGCTTCAAAACTGTCAAAGAAGGAAAACGGATTTATATTCTAGGCACAAATTATGCTTCTGTATGGTCAATTAGAAAATTTTAAAATGAAACATTCTAATTTTACTTTCTCATATACGTAGTAAATAGAATGTATTGTAATCATGAAAAAAATCGAAAACGAGATTTTTGCGGGAATATCTGTTTTGGAGACCCCTGATTCCGAAAAAGTGGTTTTTGGCATGACGTCCATCCGTCTGTCTGTCCGTTTGTGCGCAACAATTCAGAGTAAATGGATGAATCAGTTTAATTAACATTTCGTATTTACGATAGCTTGTTGTGAAAACACATGCTCTGATTTTGTTTTTGTTTTACAAAGGGTTCTTCATATGAAGGTCAAAGTACATTTTTGAATGCTTCTCGATAACGACTGCAACGATTTTGCCTTAATTTTCTGTATGTAAAGTACAATTAGTATGCATTACATCCGCATTAACTGTATTTGGCTTGAAAGTTTTGCATAACCGCAGTAAAATAATTTCAGTAATTTGTTGAATTATTGTTTTTGAGCCCGACGAAAATGTAAGTTATAGTTCCTTACAATATCATATACATTTTTAATTAATGTTTTTTTCTTGCACTTATTACTCACACTCGCAATATACTTAATATATATAACATTACTTTGATTGGGGGTGGGATAAGCAGTCGCTCATTATACAATTACCTGACTCCCTACAGTCAGCTTCCCCAGACTGCTAGCACTTTCCTACTAACTACAAAACAACCAGGGCATCTAGGGTTCGGCCCACTTCATAGGTCGTAAAATGTACCTAATCCTTACAAGAAGGAAACACAACACTGTGTAAAATTAATCTTAATTATTTATACTATCAAAATTACACATTATTCTTACTTACTAACAATTCACACGCAAGCACTTCTCCAACATATACACTTTAAATATTCCCCCAAAATCACAATTACAATACATAATATTTGCTTACTCTCTTTAAGAAATTATCATGCTGGCTATACAACTGTTCCAGTCAACGATCAATTAAAGTTGCACAATTGAAAGTTTGATTTTTCTACGATCAATGTTTTTCTTTCATGACCGTATCAATTAATGTTCTTGATTGCCACGAGAGTCTATGACGAATAACACAAACACAGAGTTCAATTCAGTAATTCTTCTCGCAACGAATAGTCAAAAAAATACTGGCAGCCAGTCAGTAATTACCTTAACAATGGTATTTCAAGGTGAACCATCAGTGGCCACAATGAAGTGGTGTAAGGCTAGCACGCACCATCTCAGACCATACCATTCATGGCTACCGCTACGTCTTCACAGTTCTCCCATTCATCCGAGTTAGAGTCTGGCGACCATCCGTGCAGCGTAAAGGATCCGTTCCCATTGACGAAGACACCGCATTTGATGGCATTTATCAAAGTTCATAACCTTTTGACGTTCAGTTGAAGAGTTCATATTTTACGGCCGGGAATTTTAACGAAACCTCGAACGAAACTTGTACCGACTACATATGATGAAGTATTGCTTGTTTAAATTCTAATCCAAGTTGCTCGTTGCACGCCGGCTGCCGAAACTTGTAACTGACCAACTGCGTACGTTCAAAAATTATCAAAGTTCTTTAAAGTTGTGATCAACTCAAGCAGAGTGACCAACATGTGAACTGCTCGTAATGAAACATAATAACGAACAAGTCAACAAAATCGTGAATTGTTCATTTTCCAAAGAAAAATAGTTCATCGTTCACGAAAGTCAAGTCTGATATTTCAACAATCAGAGTATCCAACCTCGTCATTAACGAACGAGAACGAACTCAGATGAAGCGAAAACATAAACAACATAAGAATAAGCCGAACATAAGAATAATCATAAGACCGCGTTCCCGTGGTGTTTGTTCTTTTATACCAAAAACCGGAGTCCCAAAAACTTTGAAATTAACTCCACCCTACTCTGACGTAATGATTTTTGGCGTCCAATGGCGATCAATTCCTACTGCATGTGAGGTATCTCCGATAGGTTAGTCACGAAGTGACGTAGGTCGGTTCTCAGCCAATAGCAGTATTTGTTAATGCTCCTGCTTTTTCTTTCATGCTTCTTCCATCTGTTTATACTCCGGAAATTTACATTAGTTGTGACATTCCTCTTTTTTCGTTACTTTGTTTAACTTAGATCATTAAGTTTTATAATCGGCGTTCAGATGATGCCAATTTATTTTGAAAGGTCTGGTAGATCTCACCAACACCTCATTCTACTACGAGCTCCAAAATTAATTTGAGTGGTCATTTCCTCACACCAATATGCTGCCGAATATAGCTCGCTGGCTCGAAATTTCTAATTGGGTTCTCGTTCAACACGAATGTTATTTATACAAGGCCTATCTTTCCCTTCTTCTTAGTTCCGCGAAACAGAGTATTACTTTGTCTTTCTAGTATATTCTAAGCAGATGGCTCTCCCAACATTCATATTTCGCCTCATGACACCAACGTCTCCTCTTAAAGTGGCTAGGGCACGTTCACATACCTCAACGTCCCCCTTCGAACCGACGAAGTTAACATTCTATCTTCTCATCCTTTCAAGAATTGCTTATCATTTTCCCCTACACTTCAGTTATTGAGGGCAGCTAATTTCGCGTCTCTTTCACTTAAGAAATTTCTACACCGGTTCCAAACACAGACCTACGCAATAACACTTAAATTTTATTTTATGTTTTAAACTTTTCCTAACCAATATATTTCTGTCGTGTCATTTTTAAGGGCTATTATTCGTGACACAACCGCCCCCCATTTAAATTCCTGAAGCCAGCTTGCCATCCTGCTCGCTTCTCGTCGCCAGACAACATCCATTTCCGAATTCTTTAAAATTCCGCCAATATGGCTTTCATATTTCTTTTACGGGTTCCAAAAAACCAAAACTAATTACTTGTCACAATATATATCCTATACTATTAAGGGAACAATAATTGTATCTATGAAATTATGTACCTATATACCCGTGTATTGTCCAAAACTTTTCTAGAAAACGGTCCCAAAGATTTTAATCAAATTCACAGATTAGATAATTTGGGGATGAAAATGTGATATAACATTGTCTTTTTTCTTTGTAGAACAATTTTAACATGCGTAAAACTAGAGTCATTAATAAAACAAAAATTTCTTCAATTTACATTTGGGGTCTGATGGTCCAGTGATGGACGTACGAGCTTCACACGCGAAAAGTACGGGGTTCGAACTGGTGTGTTTTTTTATTTATTTTTTTCGATCATATGATAAGTCTATTATACATTTATCCTCTTATTAACATTTCTACTCTTAATAAATAGCTGCTCAGTAACTAAAATGCGAATAAAACTGCATAAGTTCGTTGCTTAACTGCAAGATGTGTTCTTTCAGTTCATACGAGTTTCCATCTCAAATGTTCTTTCAATCATTAAGATTTTTTTATATTTGTAACAATCAAACAAATAAGTTATATAATAGTTAAGAATCCGAAAACTCAGATTCACCATCCACAGCACACCAAGCTGATTGAACCGGTGCTTTTTGATACAGCTGACTTAAAATGTGTTCTTTAATTTAAAAATGAATCTCTAATGGTAACAATAAAAATGTTAAACACACGAAGAAAGTATAAAGAGACAGATCATGTTAAAAAAAGAAATGAAAATATAACTTTCTCGGCGGGGAATCGAACTCGGACTTCGCACGTATGAGACTTCCCAATACCACGAACAAATGTCGACGAACTTTTATCTTATTATTAAAAAGATAATGAAATGGCCGCACACAATATTTCCAAGGCTGAAACATTATGAAATAAACACTAATATTCATTTGAATTAGACTCGACTACTTTCGATGTAACGTAGTAATAACAAAATCACATTGAACGAAAGTTAGCTGTACCAAGAAAATGCGAACTAACAAATTCGTGTAAAGTATTAATTGACAAAGAAATAAGTAAACGTTTCTTCAAAGTTAAAATGTGTTTTTAGAGCTGTTCAATTAAAAAATGATTGAAAGACAAAATTCAACGACTACCTTATTAAAAAAAGTATACGGCTATAGTCCAGCTTTTCCTTTGAATCGTCGATGGAAGATGAACACGTGTAGAATTGTCTTTCAGCCTTAATTCTCTGTCCCTGGTTGTGTGCGAAGAGTGTGGGCGTAACCGTGCGATACCAAGATTCTGCTCACAGGAGTACACGCGTGTCTACTGTGACAGAAAGAGTCACATCACGGGAAGATCTTTATTTGTAATCAACATTTGTTTGTTAAAATTTGTTTTTTTTAACATAAACATTAACAGGGTCGGGAACATTTCATTGTTGACTATCCGTGAATGAAAGTCTTGACCTCTGGAACCGCAGGTATCCAGTTTTGTTGATATGATGTAAGTTCTAATTGTTTGGTGAAATAATGTATTTGGGTGTGAGTGTGATTCGAATATAGCTGTATGTATTGCACGTATTTGCAACGAGATTCGAGAAAGACAACAACGTTAGCCATTTGCAAGTTAAGAAAAATGTTTTCGTTGCTAATGAGAAGTAACATACGTGACAACTGGTTTGCTGGAAATAAAAACTGATTTAGGTGCATTCTCTTCCAAGTAGGTGTATTTAAAGTAGTATAATCATAGCAAACATAAAGGAACTTTTTTAAAAACAATCTATTGAAAACATTTGGAATATTGATTCCCGAAAAATACCATAATACAAAACATTGATGCAACCAAACATTGTTTTGTTAATATATTTTAAGTATCAATTGTTTCGTTTAAAACATTTTGCTGTTACAAATGTTAATTATTTTAATTTTATTTATGCCTTAAAGTAACAATTAAAAAGTATTAACTGCAAACATAATTATGTATAGATAAAAATACTCCAATGCGAATTATTAATTAAGGTATCAACAATGTACAGGTAATAAAAATTATAAAAACTAGGAACAACGCCTCGAAGTCATGACAGAGCGGATCAGTCTGCGAAGAGCAAAAGAGACTGTTGAAGAAAGGACTAAACGTCTTCAAGACATGCGAGAGCGAGAAAGGCAACGAAGAAATGAAGAGAGAAGCAAAGAAAGAATTGAACATCTTGAAGACTTAAAAGAGCGAGTCATTCAAAGGTGAGCAAAAGAGTCTGAGGAATTTCGATATCAGCGATTGGAAGAATAACGCGGTAGAAATGCAAGACATCAAGGTATATTCAGAAGCATCCATTGGCGACTTATAAAATAGCTACGACTTTAGTTAACTCCTATAAAACTTAGGCGTTTTTGATGTCGCTTGCTCTCATTGCGGTGCTCTGCATTTTCCTGAAGAACGTGTGAGTAATAAACGCAACTTTTTTGGGAATCTTGCTTCCATGGTCGCATTATACAATTAACAGTATTTACAATTACGTTGGCAGTGGCCAAGTTTATCATAAAATAAATGTAACTGCTCATCCTACCCAAACATCTGAAGAAGAATTTGAACGTCCTCAGTATGGCCACATCTCCTTTCTAGATTTTGCGGATGCTATCTGCGAACGTCTAATTAATCCAATAAATTATTGAATAAGGAAACGTCTTTTTAATTTGTTAGAGAAAATTATGCGATCTGCAAATCCTTTTGTTGAAGGATTTATGATGATGCGAGAAGTAGAAGAAGAAACAAACCAACGAGCTACTGCAGAAGGAAACCCACATCTGTATATAAAATTGGTTTTCACTTCACCTGAAGGTACTGATTATAGAAGATTTAATATCACTCTTCAGAATGAAGAAAGTGCCGTTGTCACATTAAATACTGATCAAAGCTTTCCGGATAATGAGTTGGAAATTCATCAGCGCGGGAAATCTATTGTGACCATGAGGAAATCGACAAACGCGTTGAACATTTCACGTATCCTCTTTTCAATTCTAAAGGAACTTTCTTGTTTTCTATTAACATTCCATAAAAAAACTACTTACACTAGCCGTGGCAATGTTACAAGAGTTGAACTCGCGAATTATCGCATTGCGTTTCCGAATGCACTCACAAAATGTATAGATTGAGAAGTCAACTTACAAAATCCTAATCTCTACCTGTTTAAATTCAACGCATTTCGTTTTAGAGGTCAACTTTTTCAACAGTACGTCGTCAATACTTTTATTTGAGTTGAGCATGATAGAATTCAGTGTATTAAAAATTATTGATGAAAAGTATACAGGAGTCACGACTTTCTTACAGAAACTGTCAGAGAAAAAATGTTGCTGTTGGTGAAAAAAATATTTTGCCATCTTCATTTCCTGGAACTACAAGATATTACACGAAAAACTTGAAAGATGCCATGGCTATAGTCCGTCGTATTAGGTCCCCAAATTTCTTTCTCACGATGATCTGCAATCCGGATTGGCCAGAACATAAGGATGCATCACGTATTACTTATGATGATGAATAATTTGTACAACAACTTGCCCAAGACCGGCCAGATCAGATGGCTCGGGTAGTGAAACTTAATTTCAGTGATTTAGTTGATAAATTAGATAAGAAACAAATTTTTCGGTAAGTTTCAGCAAATGTCTAAACAATACAATTTCAAAAACGTGGCTTACCTCACATGGATTTGCTATTAATCATGTGTCCTGTAGATAAGATTCATAATAATAAGGAACTAGACGACCTTATGTATACTCAAATTCCAGAGGGGGATTAAAAAGAATTGTGAGAACTGGTATTGATGTGGATGATACACAATCCATGTGATGATCTTAATCCTAACGCACCATGTATGATCAAAAAAATGGGCGAGTAAAGTGCCGATTTGGTTTCTGAGAATCATTCCAAGAAGTCACATCTTTGGCGGATGGCGAAAAATCGAATAATCGTCGACGCCACGATTGTAAATTAGATCGAAACAGTCCTCATTTTTCTCACAGACATGCCGTTTATTGGAAAGATATAAAAAGACAGTAAATAGTTGGAGACAATCGCCATGTACCTGGTAAAACGATTTACGTGCCATATCTACGTGGAGTACGTAGAAAGTATTCGTGCTGTCAAATACCTTTATAAATATATTTACAATGAACATGACTGCGCATTCATTAATATTATTGAAAATCAAACACAAGTTAATTACAATGAAGCATTTGCGTACGTTCAAGTTCGATGTATTACTGCACCTGAAGCATGCTGGCGTTCGTTCGGTAACGAAATTCAGTAAAAAAAAGTCATGCAGTTCAACGCTAGGACATTCATCTACTTGGTCAATAGGGTCTTAAATATCGAACAAACTCAAGAAGATTTAGCTGATATAGGGTCGAAAGGATCTACTTTAAACGCTTACTTCAGAGATAATCAAGCTCTCAGAGAAAAAGAAGAAAATCAAGATGTCATTTACCAATACCATTGGCAGATGACTGAGCATTTTAGATGGATTGGAAGAACACGTGAATGGGTACCTAGAAAGAAGAAAATTCGTGTCATAGGAAGAATACATAACGTGAATTTTGTTTCACAGCCATACCTTTACCATTTGCGACTTCTACTATATCGTGTGAAGGGTGCTGTCGATTTTAATGATCTAACGGTGGAGTAAAAAACGCATCGTATAAACAAGCTTGCTTGGCTAGAGAACTTACATATGATGACTAACAGTAAAGAAAGCTTACAAGAATCAGCTCTATCCAAAATACTTAGTCATGAAAATTTTTTTTCTCAAATTCGCATTTTTGGGTCACCTGAAAATCCTAAGGCGTTGTGGGTTACATTTAAGAAAGATCTAGAAGAAGATTTTATCCAGGAAGCGACGCAATGGGTGCTCGGAAGAAGAGGTTATTAAAAAAGCTTACCGAATAATTGCGTATAAATTGGACACTGAATCGACAGAAAGGAAAAAATTTTCGCTTCTGGGTAGAGCGATACAAAATGGACGATGTAGATATATTCGAAAATCAACAGAACGAAGAACTTTTAATTTTTGCACAAAATCTTGCCATAATTGGAGAACAGATGTACCACCAACTCAGAGGCACTCAAAAAGAAATTGTCTTCAATTCTTAATTCTTACATTAATTTAAGGACCTGGACTGAAGTATTAATTTATTGATGACCCTGTTTGTAAAGGAAAAACTTTTGTATACAAAACACTTTACTACATTTTGACTGGAAGGAACCATAATGTTAAATGCTTGGCATTTACTGGAATTACATCTATTCTCCTTCCAGATGGTCGAACATCTCACAAAACTTTAACGCCCCAAAACTTTAACTTGAATGTACCTTTAACACCTCACTCACTTACAAGTATTATACCAGGTTCATCCAAGGCTGTAGATCTTGCTGAAATTGATATCTTTTTAATGGATGGAGTCCTATGCTACCGAAATGTGGCTTGCACGACATTGATCAACTGCTTCGTACAGTAGCCAACCCCAGTTTGCCGTTTGGTGGGAGGAGATAATCGTCAATGTTTGCCTGTTCAACCACGTGCCGATCACAGCGAATTAATAGATTTTTCCATCAAAAAAAGCAACTTATGGAGTAATTTCCATTACTTCTCCCTGACAGAAAATATGCGTGTTGGTCCTGGGGAAAGACACTTCGCTGAATATTTATTGTAACTCGGACACGGAACATTACCAGTAAATGGCATGCATGAGATTGAATTACCTTCAGATATTATTTTTCGGAGGCAAATCTTATCGAAGAAGTGTTTGGAGTCTGTTTGGTTAATAACACATACGAAAAAATGAAGGACAGGGCAATATTAGCGT
The DNA here is from genome assembly GCA_002313205.1 of Laupala kohalensis. Lineage (NCBI taxonomy): Eukaryota > Metazoa > Arthropoda > Insecta > Orthoptera > Trigonidiidae > Laupala > Laupala kohalensis. Next base: position 175,597 of record NNCF01126894.1, read on the forward strand.
CTTTAAATACAGAGTTAACAAAATTAATTCTGACATAATTAAAAAGCTTTGTGGAGAATATAAAACTTACAAACGTCACAACTCGGTGAAAGTTCAACCAGAAGGAGGTCTGGAATTTACTCCAGAATTTCTCAATTCAGTTGAGATGGCTGACTTGCCATTGCAGGAACTCAAACTAAAAAGGAATACAATAATAATGCTCTTGAGGAACTTGGATGTATATGAAGGACTGTGCAATGGAATGAGATTGATTGATGATTACAGATTTATGCAACAACATTATTAAGGCAAAAATTATCACAGGAGAAAATTCGGGCCGAGAAGTCCATATTCCCAGAATAACTTTGGATTCTCATAAAAGTCAGCTTGGATGTACTATGCGAAGGCATCAGTTTCCTGTCAGAGCAACTTTTGTCACGGCAGTACATAAAGTCCAGACCTTGGAAATTGTTGGAATACATTCATTAATTTCTGTATTTATGCATGGAAAGTTGTATGTTGCATTTTGTAGAGTTAAGAGAAGAAGCGGTTTAAAAGTCCTTTTACGTAAGAAAATACTGGCCATACGCGTAATGTTGATTGGGGTGAAATATTTTAAAGTTATAATTTGACGTTACGATGACGTTATAGAGATAGATAATCCCGAATTCTTTAGAAGCTATTAAAATTCTGACGATTCTGTTAGAATAAGTACAATGAAAACTTATTAAAAATAGAGATTCAAGGAAAATACACTTAACTTTCGAATATCTCAATATTGGTGTATTTGTATTGTTAACATTGTAACAATAAATTTTTTAAATTAAAAAAAAAATTAGAATCCTGATGTGGAGCGCGTGAAGTAAATAAAATTGAAATGTGTTCTTCAGAAATGAGTCTCTATTCCAAATGTATTCGCATCCAATTTTCAAGTTCGGTTCGGATATGTTGATTCTTTTGTGGGTTATAGAAAAAACTAAAATCGATCTCATACACACTTTGATCGTAAATACCTGAAGAGATCTCCACTTTTTCGAACGTTCAATATTCTTTCCTTATATCCTCTTTAAAATAGGAAAGTAGAGACCTGCAAAACAAGTGATTATCAATCAGAGGCAAAATACCTTTTTTCAACTAAACTATCATCGCTACCGTAGGAACAGCGAATCTCAGGGAAACCACCAAGCAGTCAACATCGCATATTATTTGGGTATGTAAGTCGGATAGTAATGTCTAACATTGAAAATGGGTATTTTGTGAATTTGAATGAATATATAATTTTGAATTGTTTAGGAATATCTCCATAAAAAGGGGAAGCAATATGAAAGAGAAATGGTTATTATCTACTCTCCGTATGTTTTCTTTTGCGTAAAAAAAGGATGTTAATTCCAGAAACTTTAGAATTAATCCTTGAAACCGACACGAAACGAATCTTATACGGTAACGTTAATTTCTCAGTTACCAAATTAGCAACATATTTATGAGTGAAATTATTCGTTATATTCATAGTTACACTGCAGTGCAACGCATAACGCACTGATTAAGTAAAACATTGTATGAAATTGGAAATTATTTTTGAAGGCATTATGTCAAGCTCAGGATGTGCGTGATTATTTATGACTTCTATATTAAACGTTTTTATTTGAAAATCATGTGACCATTTCGTCAGTCATTCGAGCGAAGCTCGGTCTCCCTATTTCCCTGATATTATAGGTATGTATGTATGTATGTATGTATATATATATATATATATATATATATATATATATATATATATATATATATATATATATNATAGTTATAATAAAAAAATAAGGATTTGGTACTTCTGATGTGATTTCCACAATTTATTCTGTGATTTTCTTTGCATAAATAATTTACATAAAATGTACATGAACACATAGAAATTCCCTTTCAACACAGTACAGGAGAAAAAATACTCTGCAATTTATTTGGCAATTTAACATTCAGCTTATTTAATAAATCCGTGCATTTACATTTACAAACTATACAATAAATCTTTATCAAATGGTCAAAACTAGCACGATATGAGCATTACTTTTTCATTTTACAGCAGAGAAAATGCAACAGTTCATTTAATACGTTCTTGATTCTCCTTTCTTCTCGGGGAAAAATTAATACAAGTGTGACAGACTCGATTTCAATGAGACTTTCTCTTTGACAAGATACGAGCTTCTCACTGAATTACAAAGGTATACAAATCCCTAACCATTGAACCCACTGCTTTTAAATGTTCGTCTCACGGAGACGTATACTCACTCCCAAATTTCTTCCTTCGAGATCGTGTACAAAATCAGCTTGCCAGAAGCACGCCCCTCCTTCACAGCAATGTTTATCTGCAGCTGCACGGACGCCCTCGCGACCTTGTACTTGTCGGCTGCCTGCGTCACAGACTATAAACCAGACGCCCCTCTCCCATACTAACTGTGTATTAACAGCTTTCAGCGCTCCTAACATTCTGCTATGCTAACTACCAAGTTCAAAAACCGGCCACAGGGCGCGTGGCAGTTCCCGATTCCCCTCCCCCTTCCCCCACCAGGTACTGTACTCTCCACTCCCTCGACCTCATGCTTCATAATTTCACAATAATTTAGCTGAAAATACTTTCCCCACAAAAATTAACATTTGTGAATAGTTAACAAGATGTATAACTGAAATATTTTACTACACATATGAAATAGAAAATGAAAACAGGACAATTGACAGGAAATGTACACATAGAAAATACATACTTGCTCTTAATTCTATTTATTCATAATAAAGATTCAGGACATTCTCATATGAATGGAAATATACAATCCAGTATACAAAAATGGGGTATACTTGCAATAAGGTACTCATTTATTTATATCCACCAACTATTCATATCATTAATAAATAAATGAGACTGTTAAAACAAGTCACATGAGAAAAGCTGTCATAGAAAGGCTATATAGAAAGCAGTCAATGGAATGTTGGTTTTGCTTTAAGCCACAGTGGTGTATAAATACCTCTGCTCATTGCATGAGAGAATTACATGCCACAAATCTAATGAAGGTCAAGTAGAAATAATTGATAAAGAAATGAAGACAATCCACCAGTACCATGTCATCAAAAGCGATAGATATATCATAGGATGAACTAGTTACAATAATCTATGAAGAAACCATACAGTTTTGATTTATACAAGTTGAATATCATTCTGTTTAACAAATGAGAAAGGTGTTAATCAATTCAATAGCACACTACATTTCCCATTTACAAATACAATATTAAAAAAATGTTTGAAATTTTCCATTCTACAAACTGAATATCAATCCATCAAGGAAATGGGAGAGGTCTGTCAACCTGAGAATATCTGTGAGAAGACTGACTTCACAATAAGAAATTCACAAAATTTGTACCAATGCCAATGTTAATTTTAAAGAAAAGTTTACTGTAAAACCTTTTATATATCTATAGGATAACGTGACTAGATTTATCAGTCTCATGGTAAAAAAAACATTACCTAGTTACAAACACCACAATATACTATAACTTTCATAAACTATCAAAGTGAAAGTAACATTAAATAACATTAAGTTTCAGAAAACCAAAAAAGTCACAATACACCAAGTAGTAAATAAACAAAGTGGAAATAAAGTTTTTTAAAATGCAAATTCACATTAAAACATAAAAAAAGATGGCTAAATGAAAAATGTAACTCTTCTACACACTACATCTTGTACTTGAACATGTTCGAACACTTCACTACCAAGACACCAACACAAGAGTACAAACCATGTTAACAATAAAATACATATCGAGTGATGTAGGTTACTCTCTCCTCTTACAATTTTCTACATACCACAGGAGACAATGCATCTGATTTAACAGAGAAATCTCAAAGGTGCAAGATGCCCTTCCTGACATACCTCCCTGAGGCAAACGATACATTATTATTATTATCATCATCATCATTACAGACCTTTATGGCTTGCCAACATCTAGGTCATTAGCACCCTTGAGTGATACATGAATGACACTAGAGCAAATCATGAAAATTATTGTGGAATGAGAGGTATCTTGCCTTCATAATCTTGGATCAGACAGGATTTGAACCAGTTTCACCAGAGGTGGAAGACTAGTATGCCATACCACCTTTAACCACAATACTAATTATTCATAGTAAATGCCATCCATGATGTGATAGGCCCACTGATTTGTACTCTTATGTTCCTTTAAACACAGACTACATATGTCTGCATGTATACACAAAACATGATACAGTAGAACTTCGATTAACCATGGTGCTCACTCTCCCATCGAAAAAAATAATTTCTACCAGAGTAAATTATTTAATTATGCTTCACGTTGTCATAAAAAGTTTGAACTGCTTTTTTAACAATAAATGTATCATATATAAATCCAACCACTTCCTACTATTTCCACAGTTGTACATATGTTCCTCGAAACTTGGAGACAGAGACCCTCAGGTACCACTAACATTAATGAATTTGAGAAATAAAATTAATGAATATTAGAAATGAAAGAAGAAAACTTCGTGTACAAAATTCATTAAATAGTGTTTCAATTAACTGTGGTTTTCATGTATCCATGGGACCCCTCTCCTCCTGCAGATAATCGAAGTTCTACTGTATATGAAGACGTGTAGGGACACACTCCGAAGCAAAGTATCACTAATTACCCATTGAAAGGAATGACCATTTACTCCAGTTAGCACAACACAAAGAGAAAAATATATATACAAATACAAAATATACTAAATACACACACATATATTAAAATTAAAAGAGAACCTTATAGAAAAAATGACAATGAAATTATTAAAGGAATGGAAGAGAATTAATTGTACAAATACCTGTGTCTACAACAATCTAGATGCATAGACCATACATGCATTAAGAAGGAACTTACTGGTAAATTTGAAGATTGAGTAGAGAAATTAATGCATACAGATTTAAATGGCCAAAATTCATAATCATATACCTTAACTGGGAAATGAAATACAAATTTTGCCCTGAATTTATTTGTATTTCATTTCCCGGTTAGCCAACTTGCACCACCATGGTAAACAAATACGGCAAATTGCCTGTACAATTAAATCCTTAATACTACCTATATGATTAATATGAGTCCCCGTGCTCAAACATTCACTCTCACTTGCACTCATTTCATTCAACCAACCTAATTCAATCCTTTGAAGTAGTGATTCCTTGATAGTTTGCAAAACCCGAGGCATGTGTGGATTTTCATTTAACATGTCATCCACGATGTTTGCACCCTGAGACACAGACTGTACTAACTCCTCACTAGAATAAGTAAGTCTGCGTTCATCAGCAGTGTATTCTCTGAATAACATGCTACCATGAAAATGGACATCAGGATCCTCGGTAAGGAGAAGTCTTTTGCAAATATCACAAGAAACTCTACTCAAAACTCTCCTGGCAACATATCCAGCAACATACAAGACACTTGCATTAGCCAAAGAAAAATCGACAGAACTGTTCCCCACAGTTGACAATTGATTAGACTTAGGCTCAGCATCATGTTCGTCGTTGGAAGTGGTGTCATTCACTGATACACTGTCCTGTTGTACAATATGAGCACCACAAATGAATTCCTTCAGATTGCAAAGAAGATGTGCATCATCTGAATCACAGTTTGCTCCACGAGTAATGTCGCAAAATGCTAGTCCATTCATGATGCAAATCTTCAATGCAGAAATGAACTGACTCATAGTGGGTTGATAATTACAACCGCAGTGTGATCGAATTAGGCCAAACAAGTTCTCCAATGCATCCTGATTGATAGCACGGGGACTCAGAACCCTAACATTATACATTTTTACTGACTGGAGTAAATGCCCCATTCCATTCATGGTGGTAATTAGCCCACTTTGAAACGGAAGTGTTCTCACACGTCTTCTTCCTCCTTTGGAGTAAAATACCCACCCCGCAATCTCTGCCATTGCCTCCTTCCACAAGGCAAAATGTCCCGAAGCATCACCAAAGCCATGTCTAAAACTTGAGGCATCTGCAACACACAATGTTATTATTAACTTAACACCAATATTAATCGGTTTTTACTAAAACCAATATCCATTACATAATCTAATGAAATAAATAATGAAAGATGACATTTTATGGACAAACAGTATATCTTTTGTGAAAAGAACTCGCAACGTTTTAACTTCATTTTAAGTCATTAAACAACATTAGTTCTAAGACAGTAAGCTTATACATACCAGCACACTCTCGTAGTTTGTGTGATCCGCAAACCCGTGAGGCCCAGAGATTTTAACCATTGTCGTCGTCTACAAGAGAATGTAACAAATATATTTATAAATAAATAAACAAACAACAATAATCGCAGCAAAGCGACTGAGCTAAGTACGTCTGCCCATGTGGGTAGTGGCGCTAAGACAACAAGAATTACTTACCTTTCTGGTGGGGTAGGGAAGGCGTGGAACGTTATTTCCGGGTTGCCGCTTGCATTAAAGCACCCCGGTACGGAACACACAAAAATTCGTGGCATTACACTATATAAAATCCACTAAATGTGCGAATGTTGACTACGGCACAGTACAGCCTGAGCACCACACGCAGAATGTAATGTGACGAACAAAGAACACTCGCAGCCAATAGGAGAAGGGTGAACACGATCTTGCAGCCATCTATTGAGCGCTGGACAAACTGGGTGACTGGTAGCGCAGTCTGGCAAGTCTACTATGCTAACTACTTGAAGCTTCAAACCTCATACATTTAGCGGGTATCTAGTTTCCTGGCCCGGTGTTCTCCAATCGCCTTTCCTGGTTTCGAGTTCGCGGCAAGTCAACACGGTCACCAACGTGCTACTGTTTTCCTTTTACGTCTAATTCGCATTTCCGAAATTATGACAACGCATTAATGGCTTCACTTGGAGCTTTCAAATAATATTCCGTACGCGTTCAGATTTACGTCTATCTCGGACGTTCATTAATAAATTCAAATGCGAAACGGACAACACAATACGTTTCTTTTAAACTGCGTTCTTACGTTCTGCTACACGGATCGTCCTCTCCAACGCTTCCCGGAATATTCAGCTCGAACCGTACCCTCCGACGATTCACGTAATAAAGAGAGAACTATCCTCTCCTATGCTTCCCGGAATATTGAGAGAACTGTACCCTCCGACGATCCACGGAATATTGAGAGCGATCCCTGTCGCCTTTCTTCCTTCTCGCGGCGCTTCTCCCCACTCCTATGGAATTTTATGCATTGTGAATTCCGCCAATCAATTACCTAAGAAAAGTACCGCGTGGCTAGCTTTACAAGGTGTGTTCACATTTTTTTCTAAATATCACTATCGGATTTCCGAAGCCTCTGTCCGCGTCTTATGCCTCCACCAACGCGCTCCTATTTGGCGCTCATTTGAATTGGGATCATATAGGGTTTCGGTTCTATTCGAACCTATATTCTCTGCACATGTTTTAAAATAATACCGTAAAATCCTCTAACGAATTCGAATCCAAGGAGCATATGTTTGTAGATGTGTCATTTTAATATGTTACTTTTTAATGAGATCAGAGGAATATCTGCATCTCACGTTTTCCTTGGTATCGTTAACCTTCCGACCTCCACGCATGAGTTGTAACTTATTATCCGGTTTCTTCATATTTTGGCTGTGTAAGCTTACGTATCAGATGTGTCCACTGCTCCTTTTGCCGGATGTTCTAGTTAACTTGTTCATGCTGTGTGCCATGTTTAATGTTTGTGCATATTATTTGATGCGTGAAGATGTTATTTTATATTATTACTTATCGTTTGAAGTATCAACTTGGTTACGAGTTTTTTTCTCTTGAATGTAATGTGTGAGGAATTTTTTTGTTTATTTTTAATGATATTTACAAATTCAATGCTTATTAGCAGTTTCAATCGTTAAAAATAGTATTATTGTAAACAATGTATTTTAACACTTACAGAATTCACTGACGAGATAGATAGGGAGAGTTTCAAAATAACAGGAAGAAAATAAAACAAATAGTATCACCAGTTTAACAGGAATTAATCATAAATACGATTAATGTTTAGTAATATGATTTTGCAAATTTATATTGCAAAACAATTAACCCTTTAATTTTTAATTAAATTATATAAGCATATTGATGAACTGCATGCTTTGTTCTAGCGTAAATATTATTCTAATTATCTTTATATTTATTAACAAATATATCTTTTGAAATATAATATACATCTTAGTTATCTTATCTCTCCAAAAAACGAAAGAACAGATTTTGTATATTTGAGATTGTTTTTATATAAATGCTTGGAAAAATGTTTCTTTAGTAAACTTTTTAAATTGGGTAAAATGAGGACGACCAAAATATAGGGTAACATGTTAAAATCAACCCTCTCCTAATATAATGCTTTAATATCGCTCTCTAGTGCAGACCGAGAAACGTATATGAGAATGTATGTGCAATGGTTTTGCACCACTAGTTTTGGTTGTCGAAGAAATATTTGACTTTTTATTGTTTTCTCTCTCCCAAATTTTATTGCCTGTCCAATCACATTCCCATCCCTTTCTGCGCAAAATCCACAAAACTAGGATGGGGAAGGAATTTTAACAAAATTATATTACAATCTTTTGAATGTTGTCCATAAATTCAGCTGCCCAAATTTGTCATTTATGATTGGACAGGGTTCTAGCAAATGTCACGATTCGTTCAACATATGAACATTACGGACATCAGGATTTTTTATTTTATTATTACAGTTTTGTACTAGAGGTGCAAAACCATTGCACATACTTTCTCATGTACGTTTCTCCGTCCGTGGCGTAGAGTGAGAAAAGATTATGTTGTGAAAAGGTCACTTCTGGCGTGGTCCTCTATATTTTGGTTGACTTCCGGTGCTCTATTCATGTTCAACGTCGCTAGATGAAGTTATTACTGTGTTTTATTTTAATTTTTTGTGGGGCTTTACGGCTCGTCGATATTGAGGTCATTAGAGCCCTAAAATTCTGTACAGGTAGGGAAAATGCAGTTACGCACTAAGGAAAGCCAACAAGACTCTCCCTGCGTGTGGGACTCGCCGAATGACTCAACCATACCCACTAACAACCCTCCTGAATTACAATATATCAAAAACATATCTCAAAACATACATCAAAACATTGAGGACAAAAGAATGAGGGGGGCACAAAAATGAGGAAAATGAAAGATACCCTAGCCCTAATAGCGTCTGGATCGAAAAGAACAAGAGGTGACCAAGGGAGGTCAGGAATGAGAAAGGAAAGGACCTGGCACAATTAAGTGGAAGTAATGCCAGACTCAGCTCGGGGCCTCGTGTTTGCCAAACACGTATTTACTAGATGTAAGTCCCCTGGAGGGGTTTATTTGAAAGTAAAATAAATATTCCAAATATTATTTCAAAACATTTAGCGACATATCAGTCTTAGAAATATCGTAAAAGAGTAATGTAAATGTAATTTCATTGTAGACAGAAATTGATGTATTTTCGTATCTGCAATTCGTTTGCCGTCCTTCTATGTATTTTATCCTTTAATTTCCGTTAATCAAGAGTGTATTGTACAGTACGTCTGCTTGGTCCATTTACACCGCAAAATAGTATTCAAACTTCTTGAAACAGTAAAATAATGTGTATCAGACAGAAATTATTTTACTGCGTCTATACCAAACTTTCCACCGAATTACCGCTAATGCGGATGTAATGCATACTAATTGTACTTTACCTGCAGATAATTTAAACAAAATCGTTGGAGCGGTTTTTGGGAAACATTCAAAAGAGTACTTTGACCATCATGTACAGTACCATTTGTTTTCAAGTAAAAAACAAATTAGAGCTCGAACTTCGACAACAAATAAATTCTACCGTGAATTCGAAATGCAAAATTAATTGACTTATTCATTTACTCATAATCGCTGCGTACAGACAGATAGACGGACGGACGTTATGCCAAAAAACACTTTTTCAGAATCAAGGATTGCCAAAACGAATATTTCCATCGAAATCTCTCTTTGGATTTTTAATCGTGAACGTTTTTATATACTACGAGTTTGAGAAAGTAACATTACTGACATCAGTGGTCTAGTGGTAGCGTCGTATTTTTTACAATTCCTCTGAACTCTAAAACGTGGGTTAAATCTCTGTTCAATCGGATGTTTCTCTCAACACACTCGAGATAATTAATGATTTAAAACCAAGTATCCCACCACTTTACCATCCCAATTTCTCAGCCCCGTCACGGTCAGACCGAAGATAGGGATTTTTGGCAATAAATACAAAATTACGAGATATTCTATTATTTTGGTATTTATATTCTTGTTACAATTGATACTTTTTGTATTGCAAGGAATAACTTGTTTTGAACAGAACACTGTTACACTGTGAATGTTTTTCAAGCAATATGTGGATATTAATAAAAGTAATAAGATAAATTATATTGTGTCGTGGGAATGTATTTATTTATTCATATTTACAGAGTTTATATTTCTCGTCCCATTTCCATCATGGTACACATTACGAGACTCTTCACTCATCATATTTGGTTACGCTCTTTTGCATACCTTTGCTGCTTCTTTATTTTGTTAATTTGTAATACTTTCTTTCAAACTTCTTTTATGTTAAAATGTGTTCTTTTATGATAAATAAGAAATCAGCAGTGTTTCTTACAAACAATCTGAAGGCGTGGTGTGTCCCAAACGCGCTGTGTTGAGAGAAGCTGATGACATAAAATGGAACCCAGAGATATAATAACCNTGGCCAAGGCATCGCATCTTGATCTAATGATTAAGATTAAAGTGTAAAGTAATGATGTATGTAATATTGATTATAGTTGTAATCTTTAGAGATCCGATTGTGACTTGCAAAGAGGAAATGTGTAATATGGGGCTTCCTCTGGCATTGCCACTCGTTGCCGAAGAGTTGTATTGAGACAGAGAGTGTGATTCGACATCTCTCTCGCTAGCAACATTTATATTTTTACATGAACAGTGGTTCATGGATATAATGTAATAATACTTGCTACGTGCTATGTGCATTGTGAGTATTATATGTTACTAAAATACTAAAGTTAACTCTAAAACGTGTTCATAGCGGTTTGATCGTTAAAAAGTAGAACGTACATTAATACATTCTCAATTGTTTGTAAACATTTTATATCACTTAAACAACTGCAATAAATTCCTGCTTTCATGTGCCACGATAAATGATATTAAGTTAAGACGTTGACTCCAATCATTCAAATTTTATTACGAATTGTTCATAAATTTTCATTCAATATTTGTTAGTGAAAATCTTAAGAAACTGTATTATATTAGAATTAATACGTATATTCATAAAATTTCCATGTGATAAAATATTCAATAAACAATTTCCAGTGATACTTTATTTTTAAGATAAATCTTCAGTTAAACATAAGAATATCAATATTTACTGCACAATACAATTATTTATTAATTTTGTATGAGAGAACTTAAGATAATAATTAACTTCTTATTATAAACAGTACAACCGCAATTCACAGTAGACTTAGTTATATGTTACAGCAAAAAAGGCATAACCGTATTAGTCAGTTGTTCTACCAAGAACAAAAAAGTTTAATTTAAATTATCTTTTTATTTTTCAGAATAAAAGAATAAATCATAATTTGTTTATGGGTCAAATAAAGAAATAACTTATTCGCCAATCAGTATTGCTCGAATAAGAGAATGACATTTTATTTGTCATTTATTTACGTCAATGAAAGAATGTCTTGTTATTCGTCATTAAAATTTAGACGAATACAAAAATAACATTTTATCCGTCATTCAAAGTTTCTCGAATAAAATAATAAACTTTTATTCGTCATTCATATACGTCGAATGAAAGAATAATTGATTATTGTTATTCAAATTTGGACGAATAAAAGAATAACTTTTTATTTGTCATTTAAAGTTTGTCGAAAAAAATTATTTTTATTCGTTATTTTTTCTACGAATAATAACGTCTGTTTTTTTCAATTTATCATCTTTTATTCATAAGAATAAAAATATTGCCAACCCTGGTTCTGAAATGTATCGATGTGAAATTCCGCATGAAGGTTGCTCTCTATTTTCTTGTCTCTCCGAACGTGAGGTTCCTGTGTCGCCCCATTCGCGCTCGGCAACCCCGAAGGCGCGGCGATACAGAGACTTGACTGGAGTACCAGAATAGACCCAACCTATGTATTTAAATGGAGGTGGCGTCACATAGACGTAACTGGAACGGACTTGAGCTGCATGTCTGACTCCGGTAGGAATACGTGTGGGGCGGATCGGTGGCGGACCCTTCATTGCCACCTTCCATTGCGCAGTGGAAGGAGCAAAGGTACTAGTGGGAATGCTCCAATCGCGATTTATGCTGACAGCACAATCTGTTCTCAGTAAACAAGTATTTAGTGCTATTTTGCGGCTATTCATTGATGCAGCATTGATGGTTTTTATTAAAAACATTTTATTGATACGATTTATTGACGACATTTATCGAAAATGGTGCAGAATTCTCCAAATTGCGATCTGTCACTTACATGTGGGGACTTCCATGACTCTTTTGAAAACAAGAAACTCGTTATTCATTGTTATTCTAACTCAGAGTCGAAACCAGAGCACAAGTGTATGGCAGTATTGCCACTTTGTCACTTTTGTTCACTTCTGGGAACTAGTTGGTGGCGGTGTCTTATCCCCTTCAACTCTGGTCCGCAAAGGGTCATGGGGAGAACAGTTACAAAATTCTAGTGAAAAAACAAACACTTTAGTTACCAGAAAGGGCTCATTTCTCGTTGACGTGCTCACTTAAGTCTGCTAAAGACGATACGATGATTACCTGTCTTAGACTTCCCCCCTTCGAGATCTAACTCATTCCCAACGAAGGGTGAGTACAAAATGTTTCAAATCTCCTAAACACTCTCAGAAGAATCTGCGTGGGCCTCACCTACACGTCTTGAGTGTTCTCCCACCTCTTGAAGTTATCCCTTGGTAGTTATCCCATTAAAGAAGTCAACTCTTTTCGAAAATTTTTATTTGCTACTTTTAAATCGTTTGTATCGTGTCAAAAACCACTGAGTTATATCAATAAGTGAATGCAGTACATTTATTAAAAAACTATTCACCCCTATTGAGGGAGTGTCCACCCCTATCCGACACATCGAGACAAATACGCCACGAGAAGGGCTCTGATGTATAATGTGTAGGTACTGACGGTTAAAATATTGCTAGCTAATTTTCATGGTTGCAAAAGACATTAATGGCCCTATCACTCTCTCTCACTAGGTTCCTTATACTTGGTAAGCAATCCGCAGCACTCACCCGCGGAGAAGGTAGAATTCGGGTAGAAATCATTACAGAAAGGTTGTCGTGCTGGTGAGAAACATAGTTGTTGACAGGACTCGTTACATAATGTGTTCTGCAAATTTTGACAAAATTTGGTTGCACTCAGTGGCATGATTATTAACAATAATGTGAAATATTTTATTATAAAAAATATATCAATGAAGATAAAACTTCTGTAAAATAGTTCTCTTACTTCAATAATATTACAAAAATTCATACAAATCTCAATTTAGTAAAATTTCAACCTAAATGTGAATTTATCAGGTAAATTGTCGGAGCTCATGTATTGAGGTAGCATGTCTCGCAATGGCAGGTACCCATCATGCTTGTATATACTCGAATTTTCGTTGATCTTCGTTGACCGAATTCACTATTTTTCGTTTTTCTTGCTTGAATTGCTTTTCAGTTATTATTAGATGATAGGTTTTAATGTGATGATTCTTTCCCTGTATGTTGATTTTTCCAATTTCCCTTATATTATTGACAATCAACATTTTTATCTCTCTTTTTCAGGTTAAATGCATGATTTTCCTATAGGAAAGTACAGAATTTTTCATCACATTTTTTTCCAGTCACAAAATCGATTTCTTATTGGTATGAGATCCTAACAGGTTGGCCAGAGGACATACTGCCTTTCTCAAAGTAGCATGTGAGGTTATATTTCATTGTTGTTGATTAGGTTTTGTATACTATACAAGTCAGTGAAATTTCTAACATTTTAATTATAAAAAATAACATTACCACTAGGATCTGGAGACCAAACGCCAAGTCATGGATTGGTGCCACTCTGATTATCCTAGCTACAAGAAATTCATATCTCAAAATTCTGCAAGTTAAGCTATGGAAAACATGTTTTGGGCTTTACTGACTTTTTGTCAAATGACCAATCAATGATGAGTAGAATAATTTGAAGAGAATATGCAAAATTTATCTTCAAAGCAAAAGAGGAATTTACGCTAAAAAGGGATGGGAAATTGCAAAAAGTTATTCTGTTTTCGAAAGACAATGCCCGTGTTCATAAGACCCCCCCCCCACCACCAAACAATGGATGTTTTGAAGAATTTGCTTTTTGAATGCATAGACCATGTGCTCTAATCGCCAGATCTCGCACCATCTGATTTATTCCTATTTCCATGTCTTTAAAAAAAATTCAAAACGAAGCTTTTGCAACTGCTGCAGAGACCATTCTGGCATCGTAGCCTAATTTTAGTGGCCAGACTTCAGAATGTTTTGGGAAGGAACAACATAAGAATCGTTGCACCAAATACATTTGACATTAGGGTTATGTAAAGTTTCAAGACTGTAATTAATTTCCTTGTTGGTGAGTCCGAGAGTGTACATAGAGTGCCCATACAGAAATAATGTTTCGAAATCTGTCTCCCTTTCCATTACAGTGTCCATTATTAGTAAGTTGCCCTCTCTTGGGAAAAAATGTCTGGTAAAACTGGGAAAGGGACTTATACAGTTTTACTAGTTAATTTGCCCCCGTTACACCTCTTGTTTCATAAACAAAGCTTTAATCTTCCGGTTCAACGAATATTTCGAAGTTACAATACTGCGAGAAGGAACTGAAAGGCAGAGGGATGGTGTTTGTGTAGTCTGTTGCCTTCTTTGATATACCTAAGCCAGCCAGTCATCCAATCTGCTTCCTTTTTTTCTTTGTCCTCTGTCTTCCTTCTTAGTGTTTCCTTGAGTTATCCGTCTCCAGGATCCTTCTCATTATTAAAGCGTTCATTTACGAACATTTTCCTTTATGGATAGAAAGCAGTGAAGTGGTTTCTCCTGTTCACTTTGAAGCTATGAAGATTTAGAGAGAATTAAATGGGGAGCCAGAGCAACATGGATGATGACTATGGTCGTGTTGTTAGCTGTAACGAGAAATTATTTTATTTTTGATTATTGGTTAGAAATGTAACAAGCTTAACATGCGCATTTGCCTTTTAGCCAAAAATTTTTACCCAAGACTTTGTATTCTGTGCAATTTCTTGGCCCAATTAGTCGTTTATTGAATTAGTTCAATTAATATTATTGTGTAAATTACCAATTTGAATTAATCAAAATATGACTGTCTTTATTATTTCTGGTATTTTAATTTTGTGTTCCATCAGAATGTCTGAATATTACTTTTAAATTTTACTTTAGAGAAAAATGTTTGAAATTTGAGTTAAAACATTCTGAACTTACAACGTCGATTTTATGTTACACTAATTCCATTTTGCCATAATTGTTAAGTATTGTGCATTGAAATGACTTTGGTTTCATGACAAAATGAATATTTATCGTTAAACATTTTAACAATTAAACGTACCAATAATACTCTCCGTCCATTCAAAGAATCAATTGATGAATATTTCGGTTTAAACTCTTAAACTCATCCAGATCTTATGATTTCTTACTCAAGCAATGTGACATCTTTATTCCATCGATAGTTGAATAGATGTGGCTAGAATAGTTGCATTGTTACTCCAATCTCCCATCACCAAAATTGAATTCTACTGTTCCCTCGACAACTTACTCTACCCATCGAAACGTTTTCGAGATAAGTCGAAATTTCCTCCAATGAACATTCGGCAAGTTGATAAGTGACTTTCTTACTGGTTTTATAAACATTTAAAATAAATTAGAATAGAGTGGGTGGAAGAGAGGAATACACTCTATTCTAATTCCAACTCTATCCGCATAAAACAGGCATTTGTTAAATAATAGTTGGTGACTAGTAAAACTGCTAGAAACCATTATAATAATTAAATTAAGGTTGGTACAGTGTTTTTGTTTAATTTTTATTTTCCAATGCTATACTTTGAACGAGGAAAATGTGTATTTCTGAAAAAAAATGAGATTTTTGTTCTCCCTGGTCGATTTGTGTTATCCTTCAATCGATTTTTTCGATTTCGAAGTTCGACTTTCGCAATAGGATTTTATTTAATTTTAAGCGTTTTTCTGTTTCAACCGTGGAGAGAAGAGCTTCGAAATTCGCCAAATGTGTTATCTTCGGGGGGTCTAAGAGATGGGTTCGAAATTCGGCTTAGAGTTTTTGTTACACGTCAATGGCAGGTTAAGAAAAAAATAATCATATTAGTACCAACGTATTTATCTACATGTTTTATAGATAGTTTCGAATGAGAGAGTTGAGTGCTGTGCTTCACAGAATACAGTCGAACGTAAAACGGTGTAAAGACAAAGAGTATTTTTTGATAATGGAATCATATAAGATGAGTGTAAAATGAAGTCAGTCATTTTAAGCATTATATGAGTACTCCAATGGAGAAAACATTTATGCACTGCACTTCTCTGTTTAATATTTGTAATATCAGCATCGACATCAACGCACATGACCATGCGTAATGAAATTTCAATATTTCTTCTCCTAAGTTAAATTATTTTTATAGAGTGATCATCGGAAGCGACCAGGTCGTCGCATTCTACACCCTCCAGGGCAGAGAAGGTCACTGAAGATGACAACGAAAGTTGTCGAAAGTCGCTTTGGAAAAATCAATAATTTGTCAGTGTTGACAATAACCTTCATTCTATTTCAAGTCAAAATCGAATACACCATTACCTAATTATTATCAAACCACATTTTTAAAATTTGAGATTATAATTTTTCTGAAGGGTCAGAAAAATATCTTTGTATTGATACCTCATTTTGAAAATTAGTCAAGTACAAAGGGGAAAACAGATTATTTTAAAATACCAAACTTTTTAGAAATCATATAAAGTGATAACCCACTCAATAAAGGCTTCGAATCAGAAATAATTAGGGTGGAGCTGATTTACCCCACTACTAAGAGACATCAAAAGTTCCCCAAAATCCCCGCCAGATCCCTTAAAGTGTCAAAATATTTTTGGGGCATGGGTGAATATGTAAGGAACATCAATTATTTCTGTTACTCGTGATAAAATTCAGTCCAAATACATCTTTTGTTTGTCCCAGTGCTGGGTAAAAATTAGTTAAATTAAAAGCTATATATACATTAATTGCAAAAATGGTCATCTATAGATAAAGAAATTCAATTTTTGTAGAACTTCGTAAGTTCATTTTTCAACTAAATTAGTTTTTGATGAAATTTTTGAAAGTTAAAATAAATTAAGTCGCTAAGTTCAACTAACAACAAATTGTTTTACCCGTAGTTTTCGACTTAAAGCTAATCTTTTTCATTTTAATTCGAAATTTCCTCGCCGTGTACTACGAACATTATACGTCTGGCACTATTGAACCAATGTTACAATTTTGAAGTGTTCAATAACCAAATGATAAACAAATGTCCACAAAGTACTTAGTACTCTTCGTTTCCGCCACAGTTTGCAAAAATACAAATTGTAAGTTCAGAGGCCATTCGTAAATTACCTTGGGAAGAGGAGGTATTTGATCTCTCTACATTGCGTTACAGCGGGGAGAGGGATGTGTTACGTGAGGGTAAGTTGTATGGGGTATGTTTTATAGGATGCTTTTAACCTTTGTCATTGTAATCCATGAGGAGGTGAAAGATATCGTCACAGGTGCGTTATGGAGGGGGGGGGAGGTGAAAATGTTAATTTTTGCGTTACGTAATTTATGGTCGGTCCCCATGTCATGAAATAAATATCTTTTAAGAGATTTCGTAAATAAAATGATACTGTTACATATGAAATCTGTCAGAGACATCTAGCAGTGTTAAAATGAAACGAGACACTGGTCGACCCAAGGGAGGAAAGAATTGACCACCACAATATGCAGACTCTGTGGCAAGGAGAAGATGATTCATGCACACAGCCAACAGTGATTGAGTGTGAGGTTGCAAGAACATTGTAAAAACCAAGCTTCAGTTTTCATCAGTCTCGCTGCGCCGCTGTTCTTCAAAGACCGAGAGTGTTGCAGAGGTGACGGCACATTAGTGCCACATGAGGGGGAGTGAAGCAATGCACTAATTTTTAACTATTTGTATTTACATCAGTAGTTAACACTCTCCATAGATGCTACCCTCTGGATGTTCACTCAAAGATCCACATCATAAACAATTAGAATTACTGTTTGATTAAAGCTCACGAAGCTCCTCAACTTCAAGTACTGTAACGTCAGTCAACAACATCAGTCAGGAAGAAGAACAATTTTGCGTAATGTATAATTTCTAGGACCACAAAGACTTGGGTGTCAAAACTTTGTCAACTCTGTCATATAGCCAGTTGGCTTGATTTTCATTTATTTTTAACTTAGTTAGAAATGTATAACTTCGTAATTCTGCTTATGTTCTATGAAGTCAAGTATTTTCTTTGTAAGTTCAAACAAAGGAAAACTCTTAATGTTATCTAACTCAAAACAGGTGTATCGTTTAGAGCTACCTATGACCTGTTTATCAAATTTGCAATAATTCTCAAAAAGTAATTCTGTTTCTGTAAGTTACGAGCCATTGCGATAATCTGTGGACTCACTTCGTTATAATAAATACATTCTTGTTAAATGATCATATCTGTGTGTATCCTGATTCTTCCTTTCCACTATCGTTCTAGATGGTTAACTATCCATTGTCCTTATGTCATCTACAACAGATACTTTCCATCCTTATTTTTGACCTGTGCTTTGGAAGTTTGTTTTTATTCTTACAATAATTGTTAATATTCACTCTTTAGAATTGTTTCTGTATGTGATTCAAGGCAGCTAAGAATATTCAATAAGTACATCTTATGTATCATTGGAATGGTTCTTTGCATTCCAATACTCATTTCAGTTAGATTTTAGTTTAAACTCCTGTACTATTTTTTAAGAGAAAAGCAAAAGATATGGAGTGACGTTAATTTGAATAAAGTAATTTCTTTTACTTCGTTACTTGTCATTGAATTTATAATTATCATATATTTGCAAATTACGACGGAACCAAACGGATTTGGGATTCTGGTCGAAGTTTGTTCATCATTAGGTTATTTAAAACTTTACAATTTCATCAGAGTTACCTATATAATTCCCAAGACATAGTGAAGTATGCAGCACGAGAAAACCTGGGTTAAAATTATTTTGCGTTAGATTTTACGTTTCTGAAAAATCAATCAAATGTGTTCCTATACTAAAGAAATCACGGAAAATTCCCTTAATTCGTGCAAAAAACAAAGCCTATAGTCTCTCTGCTCTTGACATGATTCTGTGATTAATGTTTTTCTTTATTATTTAGAAATAAGATGAATCACTTGTTTGATGTTTGGGAAAGAAACATCTCATTTGATATCAACATGAGTACACAAGAATAGCTGGATACAAAAGATACATGGTTTATATTCATAGTTGTGAGATAGCATAACAAAAGAAAATAGTTTTCATTCATAACTTGTTTATAATCCCACTAAGATAAATAAAACGCATTATGAAACATGAAAAAAATGAAAGAAAAACACAGGTTTTTCGAAACCATTGTAAAGTTAACGATCTTCTTGTGGCAGAAAAGATCGATAAGAGGGAATTCCAGAAAGTAAAGATTACCACATTTCAGAATATAAGAACCTCCAACCCTGACAATTAAAAACGAGAATATTTTTTCTCTACCAATAAATAACTTTTGAATTTTCATAGTGGATATGCTATGAGTCAAGTATTTTCTTTGTACTCATT
This sequence comes from Laupala kohalensis, assembly GCA_002313205.1. Lineage (NCBI taxonomy): Eukaryota > Metazoa > Arthropoda > Insecta > Orthoptera > Trigonidiidae > Laupala > Laupala kohalensis. The sequence goes on from NNCF01126894.1 coordinate 195,504, forward strand.
GTGCTATGAGTGTAGTAAGGTAATTTTGTCTTTCTACACGCCAACTCGTCCCTGTTTCGCCTATGAGATTTTTCACGATAGGGTTTGCTCTTCATTATAATTTAGTATAGATAAAATCAGCACGTTTACATTAAAGAGGCATGGATATCTAGAGATGTGAGACACTGGGACATCGTAGGATGTAGCGAGAACTCAAAAAACTCATATTACCTTAAATTGTCTCTTAAAATTAGAATTTCGAAAAATATTAGTGAGCCTCTACAATAAAAAAGAAAAAAAAATCAAGTCCCTTCCTTCCATAGATTTTTCTCGGTGTAGATGAATGATTCACTCAGTTATTCACACCCTCACTCATTCAGGACGACTCCACTTAGGATAATGTAGGGTAAGAATTCGCAGTCGGGTAAGAGTACGTATGAATTTTTCTTGGCGTTAACAACAGTACAAGCAGAAGTGAAGGTGGTCATATCAGCACGTGTGATTGAAAGTCTCATGCGAGCACCTCATACGTTATTACTATATACTTGCTATTTTTTTATGTATCAGGTGAAATATGATTTCATTATGTTAGTATGTAAATTTTCTGTGAACAAATCTTATTTTTTGTACCTAAAGGAAAACTGCTTGCTTTCTAAGTTTATGCGATTATGAAGCCCAGTCCATACAGAACAATGTAGTTGCATTAGCATTTAGCAGAAAATAATGGTGCATTGGTAATTCAACGATTTTTAAGAAGCAGTACATTGTCGATTAAGAGTAAGCCACAGCCATGGAATTACTACTAGCTTTGCGAATCAAAGGGTTGAACCATGCATCACAAAATTATAAAAAGAATATTGCTATTCTCCTTCTGAAGTAATTTCACAGTGCTTGGATAATGATCGCACTGTTTCAATTGCACCTGAAGTCAATGAAGTCGAACCCACAACTTCACAGATAGACGATGATGATATCCAGTCAATCATATCAATTTATCAACGTGAAACACGAGAAGTGAAAAGGAAAGGAAAATCTCCGAATTGAAGATAATTTCTTCTTTTCCGTTGAAGGATAAGTCAATGAAAATTGAAAAGGGGAAATAGATTAAGAGAAAACCAAGGCCATGCAGGTTCTTTGGAAAAAATAAAATATAGAAGGAAAAATCCTGAAAGCTAGGAAAAATCTCATGTGGGAAGATATGTCCAACCTAAGAACAATCATATGACGAAGATTGGACACAGCGTAGAATATGTAAGAAGTTCAGATGAATTTCCAAAAGCATTGGATCATTTGTAAGCGATTTGTAAGCGATTATTAATTATTTGTACTAATTTCAGAGTGTCCGCAGAATCCGCAAGGCCAGGTAAGAGTGTGTAAGTTCCATTTATTTCTTAAAATTTGTAATAAACTCTTTCATGAAATTATAATTTAATGAAAAGTTTTAATCTAATAACTAGGTTAATAAACTATAATTCAGTATGTTACCGAAGCTCTAGTTTTTATATTTCGTTTTTATTATGAAAATTTGTTTAACTGCGCACTCTTACCTTCCTTTACCCTGTAGTAAATATTATTTTCTTATTTGTTTCATACCTCAATGTGCTCTTGCACACACCTCTCTATCACAATAGAGTAGGATCGGCTAGAAAAGTGTTTATTTCATAGACAAGCAATAATACATGACTCACAAGAATCAGAGAGCAATAATAATATTATTGAGGATGATTTCCATTCTTAAGCAATTATAAAACTAACACATAAAAATTTTAAATAACTCTATGACGTCAGTAAAACATAAAGCTAAAAATGTTCTTGGAAAACATTTGAAACTATTATTGTGTGCTTTGGTACTGGCGCAGAGATTAATTAAAGATGTAATAGAAGTACCAGAATCATCATTTTTCGCATTTTGAAAACAGCCAAGATTGAACATTTTTAGAGAAGAGGAAGCTGAATACTTGCAATCGCATTGTGCTTATGGCATGAATTTCCATTCTGCAGAGCAGAAGAAAGGAATGATAGACTTCTGCCTCTCTCTTTCTCTGCGCGCCCACCACGCCGCGGTGAAAGAATTTTGTAATCAGCCTTAAGTAGAAGCAGTGATTCAATTTGAGTAAGTGGCGCGGCTGGTCGAATGAGTGAGCCTAAAGTGGCGGAGCGAGTGGGTTACCAGAACGCCACTGAATTCAGTGTGAGGAAAAGAGGGGATGAGTGTGAATGAAATAAACGAGGCATATGCCAGAGGAGGGAAAGTGGAGGGGAAGATGAAATAAAATTAAGAATGATATGTGTGAGAGCATGGATACAAAATTATTTTAGAGACGGACTCGGACATTTAGAACTGTTTAACAGTATAATGATGGAGAACAAGGAGAAATGTGACGAATGCCAGCAGAGCGGTTGTTTTGTTCCACAGTATCCTGACTTCATTCTTTTGTTCCACTCAGTATCCTGAGCGATTGTCCAGCTCCCTCACAGCTTCAAGGGTCCTAGCCCGCATTGCTCGTCTTGCAACCCTTCCGATTTCTCCCTGCCTCCTTTCATTCACTCAGCTCTTAGTCTAACCCTCGACCTTACTTCAATGCTCTCCGTTCTCAGGATTAAACACAGACCTCGAATCGCTCTATCGAAAATCAGAGTCCAATCCTCTTCTGGTATTGGATTTTTTTTCGTGGCGTACTGCTGAATCTCCAGCTTATCACTATTTGCATAAGAATAAGATGGGTTCTTCGACACTTATCTCTGAAACTTGAAATGATGAGATTGAAGAGTGGCGAAGACTAGAGATTTTATTGTTGCTTTTCAGATTAAAAAGTATTGATGGTTTCTCAATCGTGGATTTAGGGCACGTATTTCTCTATATTGCAATATAAGATTCAAGAATCGGTGCAGTTTTTAATGACAAGATGTTCTGGTTAAACCTATGAGTACATTTTTACTTTCCAATTCTACAGAATGTATAAGGGAAATATTGATACAGGTCGAAAAGAAATCGAGATCTCTTCGGATCTTTACGAATCACCTCCAGGAGAGCCTCTCTTCATATTATGGCAATCGTGTCCAATGACGTGCGTTTGTATGTTAAGAAGTTTGTTCCTCCGATAACTCACGAACAAATTGATACATCGAAACCAGACTTGAGATGTGACTTTGAATGCATTTTGAATAGAACCATATTACTGTACAGCTCATACCAACTTCATTTACACACCGCGCTCCACTACCGGATCTTAAAATTCAAAATTTTGAAAATATTAATAAAACATTTTGATTGTTCACTTAATTCTGCGCACAGATTGCTAAACTGCATCTCTGTATGTATCACTGATATCTTAATATATTCTGTTTGTAATCTTGATATCTTAAGGGCGTCTTTTTTAGATGTCTAGAAAGCAATTGCAAAGAGTTTAAGGCAGGAATTAATTGAATAATGGAAGACAATCTGTATTTGAACGTGCAAATATGAATTTTAGGAGTGTACTAAGTATCATTGTGAGGATAAATATATTTTAGCCGATTGATCTCTTAAATATGTCATGTTGTGTGGTAATTAAAATTTATTATAATCTCTTTTCTGAAAGTGTTTTTTGTTTCCCTATATGTGTTTTATTGTAATGTAGGGTGTTTAGTGCTATTATCTTTTTGCAATGAATTATAGTTGGAAAATTGAGGGGGCGCATTTCAATTTTTTATTGTTGTTAAGTTGTTTGCTGACTTAATGTTAAGTCAGTGGAGTACCACAAGAAAAGAACTAATAAATAAATGCATAATTGAAGGCAATACGTAAAATAATTAAGGGTTCATCAAGTACTAAAAGAATTATACACATGTATCAATATCCGCTAAGTATTTTATATACAAATCTCCCTAAAATAAAAAAGATCATAAATATAACATAAAATTATAGTGTAGAATTGTTCGTCCAAAGTCTGATAGGTGAGAGTGCTTAGTGAACGTTCCGCTAGCATCCCGTCTTTTGTTATATATTTTTTCTTGTTTCCAAATGAGCACAAAATTATTCATTATGGGACGAATTAGAACGTAATTAGCTCAAAATTATGGAACAATTTATTCCCGTTTATAAGAAAGTGGCGGTGCCACCTTCACGGACGTGATGCTGTCAGTCGTCGCTTGTCGCTCGTGGAGTACGCATCGCTCTGCTTGTCTTCTCTGGAGTGTCCAGTGGTCTTATGTGTGATAAACTCGGGGAGGCCATGGCCGCTATACGGCTAAATTTACGTTCTAACGTTTTTTCAATTGTGAGCGAATTATTTCATTTGATATATTTAAAATTTGTGATACCCAGATGAGTGCAATGCAAATGTCATTTCACGAGCCAGTTCCTTCAGAGCAGCGGAAGCGATAACATCGTTTTCCTCTGCCCCGTGAAGTCGTGAAACTAGCTACGTCTTATATGTGTGGTCAAGTTATACAATCAAAATATATAAAATATTATTAAGTATTCGACAGTGAGCATTTATTAGAAGAATCTTAAAGTGTTTTCTTTTAACGCGATTGTGCGGGAATCGAAATACTGAATAGCAATTGCTAGTGCCAGCTGGTGTGAATCAGACAGCTGCCCCATATCGTGGGCGGCTGTGGTAGCCTCCATGATTAGGAGTGATAGTAGTCGAATGGGAGAGGATAATCATCTTCAACATGCAAATTCGACCCAAATCCAAGATCTGTGTAATACAGGCGAAGAAATACGCAAGGTCATGGACGTCTTGTACAACCAAGGAGACAACACAGAAGAACCCTATCGCAACCACAAACTTTAAACAGGTATAGCGCGCCAGCAGGCACTGCAGTAGAGTTCTGTACAAAGAAAAGAAGACAAAATTACGAAGACTTAAATAACCAGAGTAAATGTCAAAATACAGATAGTGCAAAACAATTACTTAGTAATCATTCAAATATGGAGGAAAGCTTTGTTGCAAACATTCCAACCGCAAATAAATATGCATTGTTAAATTCAGTGTCAAATGAAGAGCAGGAAAAGCAAGAGAAGCAAATAGTTATTCCCCCAATTTTCATTCATAATGTGGAAAACTACAAACTACTGTTAAACGATTTAAAAGAGATTACTAATAAGTCTTTTGATACCAAATTATTTAATAAATCAGTTAAAATCAGACCATCAACTATTGAAGATTTCAGACAAAATATAACTTTTTGTAGAAAAGAACAAATAGAGTTCCATTCCTTCAAAGACCCATCACAAAAACTTAGAGAAGTTATAATAAGGGGTATCCCAACGGACTACGAGGAAGACGAGGTTACGTCAGAACTAAAATCCTTAAATTACCCTATTACTAAAACTTCTAGACTTTATAAAAATAAGATTCGAATTCCATTATGTGCAATTAAGGTTGAAAATAACGAAGATATCACAGAGTTATTCAAACTTGAAAAACTTTTTCTTGCGGTGGTTCAAAGTGGAACACCGGAATAAGCCTAAAAACCCCATTCAATGCAATATGTCACTAAACAAGGAAGATTTAGTCAGAGAAATCATTACAGAAGTCATAAAAGCAATTATGCCGAAGATCCAAACAATGATACAATCCTCTATTCAAGCAATCCTACCCCTAATAGCGGGAAATGTTTTCAAATAAAACAAATTTTATTCTATTAAACTGGATTGTAAATGGTCTAATAAGACAGAAAGAATAATTCACACACTTCATAAAATATTATAACATTGATATAGCGTGTGTGTCAGAAACACATCTAAATGCCTCGAACAAGTTCAAAATAGCAGGCTATAATATTTATCAGAAAGACAGACTAAGCACTAAGCCTTCGGGAGGTGTAGTTATTGTAATTCGCTCTTCCTTACAAAATTATCAAGTTCAAAATTTTTCAAATACTCAAGTAGAAGCTATAAGAAGAACTGTAAAACAGAAAAATGCACTGAATATAACTATCAAATGTATTTACAGACCCCCTAGCAAACAATTTAACGAAAATAATATACTACCGCATCTATCGGGCCAAAACCTTGTACTAGTATGTGGAGTTCTCAACGCAAAACACCAGCTGGGGTTGTAAATCAACCAATAAAGCAGGCAAAAAACTGAAAGTACTAACAACGTCACATAATATCTTAATACATTCCCCAAACTCACCAACTCATTACCCATATAACAAGAAATTCAAACCGGATATATTGGACTTAGTGCTTTCAAAAAACATTAATGGACAACTATTTCAACACACCCTACCAGAGTTAAATTCTGATCATACGCCAGTTATAATCACATTTAACACTAATATTCTACCCAAGCCAAATAGGTCTCAAATGATTAAGGGAACAGTAAATTGGGAAAAATTCCGTACACTAATGACAAACAAATGGAACATACCCACCCATCTAGATTCTAGTGAAAAAATTGACATGTCAATAACCATTCTGACATCACCAATTGAATATTCTATAAGTAACTCGTACTTAACAACAAACTGCGACTTCACAATGAAAAATAAACAAATACCAGGTTTTATACAAAACCTATTAAAAAGGAAAAGGCTCCTTAGACGATCATGGCAAAAATACCGCTCAGAAGAAACTAAAAGAAATATAAACAGACTAGGGAGACTAATTCAAGAACATCTAGAAACATTCCGGTATAAAAATTTTCAATCCTCTCTGGCCCTAATTCATCCTGCCTCTCGAGCGCAATGGATAGCAGTGAAACGCTTATCTCGTGAAAAACAAAACATACCGCCATTAACGGATCAAATAAGTATGGCAGAGTCTGATATTAATAAAGCAGAATTATTATCAACTCACTTTGCATCTTCTTTTGCTAATAATCCCATTAAATTCATAAAATTTAACGACAACATTCTTGAAGAAATACGAAAAACCGAAATCACTGCCGATCTTCCAATAAAATTCATTTATCCCAAAGAAATAGAGCAACAAATAAAAGGCCTCGGCCCGAACAAATCTGCTGGCCATGATCAAATTACAAACAAAATATTAAAAGAAATGTCAAAACATATATGCGCAGTATTTAATGCAGCACTAAGAATAGGTTACTTTCCCACAACCTGGAAACATGCAGAGATAATACCAACACACAAACCAGAAATAGATCAAAGTTCTCCAAAAAGTTACAGACCAATATCACTTCTTCCCTCGATCAGTAAAATATTTGAAAAACTTCTTTAAAAAATGACTTAAAAAATTCTTAACCGAATCGCATGCTATCCCGTCCGAGTAATTTGGATTCCGAGAAGGGTATTCGACCACTCACCAAGTCCTCAGATTAACTGAATTCATTGCCAAATCTTTCGAGTCTTAAGCAATACACCCTTAGCAATACACCATTTTCTTAGACATATCACAAGCCTTCGATAGGATCTGGCATGAGAGCTTACCCTACAAAATGAGACTGCTAGGAGTACCCATGTACATATAGAATATAGTTAAAAGTTTTCTAACAAATAGAACCTTTTCAATATGGGTAAACGGCTCTCATTTCAAGCCACAAAATATCCTTGCCGGAGTGCCTCAAGGCGCCGCCCTCTCCCCTCTCCTTTTTTCCATATATACGTCTGATTTTCCCATATTAGTAAACTCGGAAATAGCCCTTTTTGCCAGTGATACAGCATTATTTTTATCAACTAACAATACATTCACTGGTAAGACCAGCCTCGAGAATAACCTACTTACCTTCGTAGAATGGACAGATAAATGGAGATTAGCTCTAAACCCCACGAAATCGCAAGCAAAAACATTTTCACTGAGAAAAATTCCTAAGTTAATATCCTTAAAAATTGATAACGATGAAATACCCTGGGTCGATTCAAGTACTCACATAAAATACTTAGGTATACATTTGGACATAAAGTTAACCTGGAAGGTATATATAAATGCTATTGCTTCAACGGTTAAGAAAAAACTATCTAAATTATACCCATTATTAAATCGAAACTCATCTCTGAGAACAGACACGGTATTATCCATATTCAAAGCCATCATACGACCTTCTATGACTTATGCCTGTCCAAAATGGGGAGGGGCAGCAGAAACATCTTTCAAGAAACTACAAGTAATCCAAAACAAAACCTTAAGATATGCACTGAAGGCCCCTTGGTTCGTAACCAATGAACAAATCCATAGAGAATTAAACATTAAACCGTTGAGAGAACACATTAGTAAATTAGCATTAACATTCTACTCTAGTCTTTCGAACTCTCCTCCGTCCCATACATTTAATTTAAGAAAGTTCTTAAGAATAAATAGTAGGATCAAATCCCGATATCCCAAAGACACTTTCAAACAACCCTAAATTTTAAAAAAATACATTACACACAATAAGTTAAGCTTTTGAAAAATTAAAGATTATAGTTTAAATTAATTATAAAGATTATCTGGAGGTGTCTCATTAGATTTCCTCACACTAATGCCCTTACTTTCTCGTGTATACTTGTAAATAGTAATTTTAAAATGAAATTTAAATGTGTTTGTTAAATGTATTTTGTTGTGTAAATGTATACATTATGTATTTTAAAAAACCTTGCAAAGCAGATCACTGCTGATCCTGGTTAATAAAAAAAAATTCACGTGCACGTCATACAGTTCTTCTTAACGACTGTGATGCTCTTTACCTTCAACAACACTTTCTACAAGAACTACAAGAATTACAACAGCAACAACTTCTACAATATCAACAACAACAAATTCAACATCTACTTATGCAGTAGCAACTACAATAATATCAACGGCACAAACACTGCCCACTAAACTTGCAACTATCCCCGCAAAACCAAGTACTTCTACATCATCAACCATCCGCACGACAATCAACAGTAAGTGACAATAATGTCTATCTTTTGTCTTTCAACAGTGTTTGTAGTACTTCTCGTGTTAATTCAGAGGAACCAAAAAGGTTAAAATGAAATCACAATGACAGGCTATTACCGATCTTCAACATAGCAACAAAAAATCATAATGAACAGTTGCCTATTGAGGACATTACAGATATACGACTAGTCAATGCAGTGAAAATCAAATAGTAGTAAATAAAATACCAGCTATTGTAGTTCTTAAAGCTGAAAAATGTCCAATAAATGACATCAAAGTGTTATTCAAGGTGAATTTACAACTAAAATAGAAAATAATAAAAAGTACGTTTCAATTAGATGACATTCGCAAATTTAGACATTTTATGTCATAAATGATGTGCAGTATCACACTTGCCGCTACCCTACAACAAAGAAATTTTTTGTAGTTATCAAGGATTCACCTATCATCTCAGAAGATGAAATCACTCTCCAACTTAAAATTATAAACATTCCCATTATTAAATGTTCAAGACTATTAAAAATAGATTACCAATGCAGATTGTAACTTAAGAACTGGTAGACAATTAAGAGTTCAGTTCCATCTGAGAGATGTGTACTGTTGAATAAGAGTTTTCACAACTATTCAGACAGTAGGGTCTACACAATGAAAAAAGTGTCAATGGTACGGTAATTCTCAAGTTAAATGTGGAGTCCAACTTACAAGGGGGGGAGGGGTCGCGAATGGAAAATTGACTTCGGGGTGGAACTTCGCAAGATTGTAGTACCCGTAATGGTTATTAATTGTCAAAGTAAAAAAGCGCAATTGTCAGTCAATATCAAGAAAAAAATCTCCCAAGAATTTCATTTCAATTTACAGTTTAAACTTTAAACCCCTTCAATGAACTGCTTGGTAGTGTAATCGGTTGCGTACATATTCACCACACCAAGAGCAAATGTTCCATTCTCCTGTAGGATGTTTTTTTCTTTTGCATTAAAAAATAATATAAGTAAAATATTCCATAATTTTAATAATGCTTTATTTTTAATTTTGGTACATTTTTATTTATTGTAAATTACAACAGTAACTTGTTTAAATAAATCATTCTATCATTAAAAATCATTTTCTTTAAAAATCTTTCTAGTAATGACCTTCAAGTGAGCGATAATAATGTCCTACCGTTATACGTAAAACCTTAAAACAATGTATCAATTTATTCTTCAATTTTGTTGTGATCGGAGCGTTTCGTACCGTTCTCTTCGAACTTTAAAGTAATAGTTAAATACTCCGTCAAAGTGTTTCAGGAGTTGAAGAAATTACTGAAGACTTTATAGTGATTTCTCAAAGTTGAGTTTCAAAGATGCTGTTTTTAATTACCAAAGGTCGCTAGAAAAACATAATTAGATCACATCAGAATCTTTTACTTCAATCGCAAGAAGCAACACTGATAGGAGAAGACATTTACCAAAATGCAATACACATTCTGGCTGAAAATAAGTTCGATTGTGAACAAATCATACATAATTAATAGTAATGGTAATACTTTTATTTATAGTATTCTGAAATAATTATTTTTATGAAATTATTAACATCTTTAAAAATATTTTCACAAAAAATACTATACAGGAGAATAATACCTCAGCTCATTCCCAAGAGGGCAAGCACGCTACCTATTACGCTGCTGCGACGTTGTACATGTTAATTGAATAATTAAGATACACCTTGAGAGCTTTTTTTATCTCGGAACTGGCTGGCAATTACACTTTCTTACTTTGACAATCGATGACCCTTAGTATGTACTATAAACCTACGAAGTCCCACCCCGAAGTCAATTTCCCACGTCGCGACCTCCCATTTTAGGTGTGTTCGTTACACAGGAAACCATCACTATACGAAGAGTAGATAACGTCCAATTTGAGAAAATTATTTACATCATACAGCAAAGTACAAAGGTTGTACTGTTTACAAAGATATCTCTACAAAAACGACTAGATCATTATCCTTAAATTCATGTATCAATAAAAAGACAACACAAATATTCATTCCCCCCTCTCCCCACAAAATACTTCCGTTACCTAACCGATCAAATATATTCACTAACACCCCGAACAATAATATATCCAACCGATGGCTTACCCTTTTAAATGAAAAAATGCAAACCCTCCTCGCCAATTTGATTACATAAGTAGTTTCACAAGTTCTCACACCAACTATTCCATATCTTTAATCACTTATCTTTCCATCAAACCAACATGGCTAGTAGACTAACCTAGTAGGTAAGGTAGTAATCTAACCGACTTATAATAGGTTCAGTACTAAAGTAAAATGCGACATTAGTAGATTTCTATGGAATGGGATATCCTATCTCGATTCTAAAATGTATGGAATAATAATAATAACAACAATAATAATAAAAGTGCCTTTATTTTGGCGAGACTCAGACCTTGTCAGCTCTTCCGTCTAACCATTTTAAAACATTTACATTTTAAATACAAGATGAAAATTGGGAGGATCGTATTTACATTTAAAAGTGGGAAGCAATACTAGGGGCCATCCCGGTGAAATCTTAAGCGATTGAGTAAACCCAGCAAAACTCCAATCAGGATGGCGGCTTAGTGTCGAACATGGGTTAAAAGCAGCGGTAACAATACAATATAATTATGAATATACAAATAGCAAAATTTAGAAATTACAACAAGGATATCAAATTATTACATAATGACAATATTTACAAATTACGTATTATAATATGATTACACCTCACTAGATACATATTACACTTTATTTACAAATTATATATTACATAAGATCATATGAAGCTAGAGTACTAAAAGAATAAAAGAGAGATAATGTAAAAGCAAAGAAGAGTAAGAATATACAGAGATGTGGGAATACTAAAGGGCATTGATTTCCATCCACTCTGTAAGACGTCGCCTGAAAGAAGAAAAAGTTGATAGAGATTTTAGTTGAACAGGAAGTTTGTTCCAAGAACGTACTGTGTGTACTGTGAAGGATTTACTATAAAGAGTTGTGCCATGTCGAGGAATAGAGAGGAAATGTGAGCCTCGCGCGCGATCCAGTTTCAAAATTTTTACACGTTTTGCTAAAACTGTCAAATGTCCATTTGTTATTATTTTATAAAGAAGAGATAGGCAATGCAGCGTTCGACGTTCCTCGAATGTGAGTGTCCTTTATTTTTTAGAAAACTTCTGTCACATGGTCATACTTCCTGAGATTAAAAATGAAACGAATACATGAGTTCTGAGCTACTTGTAATTTACATTTTATTTTTTCCGTCAAGTCAGCGAAAAGAAAGTCACAGTAATCAAAGTGCGGCATGACAAGAGACTTAACAAGCATATCCTTTACTTCTGTTGGTAAAAGATAACGTAGCCGTTTTAAAGAGTGTATGGTGGAGTACATTTTTTTACATGTTTCGTCTATTTGGGTTTCCCAACTTAGCGAGCTTTCAATATAAATACCTAGATTTTTCACGTGACTGCACCAAACGAGAGAAGTCTTATTAACTGATATATTGGGTAGAATGCAAATTGAATGTTTACTGAGGGTTTTCTTTGAACCAAACAATAAGCATTGTGATTTACACGGATTTAGAGGCCGATAGATTTTGCCCACATACTGAGTGAGGTGAGATCTTCGTTAAGTTTTTGCGCAATTGAAGTTATGTTAGACGGTTTGCCACTAATATAAATTTGGAGATCGTCGGCGTACATTTGACGCTCGTGAGTTTACAAAGTGCAGTGTGGATATGACTGTATCATAATTAAGTGAATGACGTTCTTAATGTAAGTGCTTGATTTTTTCTCGATCTTGTACTTCAGAGAGTTGTCATATCTATTATTTGAGGATGTAGCGAAATGTGTCCTTCCTACATTTCCTACAATACACCCCTGTCAAATGCTCTTGCCCACATCAGCCTGCCCGCGCGCAATTAGACGCTGATGTCACGGGAACAACAGATTCCTGTAAACATAATTTACTACAACATCATATACGCCATTAAATCAGAAGAATTCATCACGAATATTATATTCACTTGATAAGAATATTCACTGTTTACACTCCAGCACGGCCCGCTTGTAAACACAATCCAAGGCATAACATTCCAAGACCAACACCAGGTCCGAATGCAAAGCCAAAACATTCCAAGGCCACAGAGAATAGAACTCGATATAAGTTCTATGCTATAAGTTCCATGGTCATCTCATAACAAGCACGCCAAGCTAGCACGCTAGTACCTGCGCCTTGTGACGCCTTGTGACGACATTACTACGTCGAACCGAACTAATCATCATTAATATGAAGATTGTCAATTATCTCCATTCTTAAAATACAATCCTTAGATACGGATAACAGTCTTCTTCACTTCGCTTTACGATCTCGAGACGTTCAGACGTGTAATCATATGTGCGCTAACTAAGACAACGATAGTTTCAAACTCAACGAAACTTATTCAATCTCAATCAATATAGATTTAAAGCAACTAGCTTCATCTTATATGCAAATCCACAAGGATACGAACAATTAAATTCACTTCGCCACGAAATAACTTGAAGAAATCCGACGGCGACCCAGATCCAGTTTCCTCACCAGGAAAGGCATCTTCACGAACGCGAGGCTTCGCCGTTCGTTCCATTACGCCCAAGAATTCTGAAGGAAGGAAGAACGAAATCTACACGGGCCAGCCGCCACAGACGCCTAGTCGACGACGCTCAGGTTTCAAGTGATATCAAACGGTGTCTTTCCTTTCATTTTACCTTGTGTTCAATAAATCGCTGTTAAGCGAAAATTTCAACTGAAACTGTCTACCTTATTTATTTCGTGAAAGCGGGAACCTGGTTGTTAAGTCAATCACGTCCCACACTGCACGACAGAGGACCATATGTTTACGGGACAAATTTCATACTACGTCCATACACTGAGCAATTATCTTCACTATCATATCTTGAAACAGTATTGTTCGAGTTCTTTCCGTATATATCTATGCTACAACATTAAGTAGGTTTAGAGTTTTTAAAATCAACCGTACAATGGTATCACTCCTCATTAAAATCCTAGATTATAGGTAAAAATAGCACCAAATAATTCACAGACGGCAACAGAACCAGGATATGGACATCATACTTGAAGAATGTGCGCTTTCTGAGAGGACGAAAATACAGCTGATTGGGAATATCTCATTGAACTTATGATCTACTCTCGTAGATTTTGACTCCTTCACTAATTGTGCTTATCATAAGAGTCATAATGTGTGTTTCCGTAGCAATGCGAACATTACGTTGAGGGAGAATACTGTTTGCCGCATGGTGACAAGTGTTCGGCGGCTCCGTGCCAGGGTTGAATAGCGAGCCACAACCTGTAAAATTGCACGTTTCGAGAATGCGTTAATTGTAGTAGCACGTGTCGCAGGAGACACCTGACATGCCTCTGTTCACTCAAAACAATGGCTACTTGTCCAAACCTCGGGACAGCAAACGCCAGAGAACTTTGTTCCCCGTTTATTGTGTCGCGTTGTCCTCTTCGCCTTTACGTACGTCGCCGCCACAATCCCTGCCTGTGTTTTCCCCGCTTCGGACTTTCTCCTTGTCTCTTCGTTTACCCCAAACCAACCATGAATACTTTGCAAAATTGAAAGAGTTATGTGTGTCACTTCAGAGCTTGGTGATTCTCGATAATGCTACCTACATCATTCCATGAACCAACTTAGAACGATGAAGTTGTCCGACATAGTTGAAAGTTTGTCCCTATTTGTCATTATATTCATTTATTATTTTTCACTATTTATTTGTATCCGCCCATGACTTTTACCTCAGGCGTCCTTTGGTATTGCAATAAGTGGAGTTATTTCAAGTGCCCTTCACATCATTATGCACGCAATCTCGGATTTTACGAGTAGTTTACCACGCTGGCTTCAAGTTTTCATAAAATGAAAATAGACGCAGATCATACTTTCTGAACGTGCAATGAGGCGATTTCCCTTGGGAATAATCTACATAAAACACGACAGAAGAACGTTATCAGCATTATTAAATGGGATAATAAGAGACTGAATCTTTTTCTGAATACGTTCACAGCTGAAATTTAAAAAAAAAGTTAAACTCCATTCATTGAGTTTATGAATCTGAAAAGTTGTCACCGTAAAACCTATTAACTCATTATGATATCATTTCAAATCAACTCACTCATGAAATAAATCATGAAGTTCCATAATTTGTGGAGGGAAAGGATATCCATTATGTGAACAGTTATTTTTCGCTAACTTTCGGTTGAAAACGTTTGGCATAGGATATTATGCACAACGTGTTATTTCACTGAAAATTTGATTCATACCCACTTCAAATTTTAATGGTGAGGAAGAAGTCGAAGCTTTAACTCGTTTTTTTTTAATTTTAAACTCAAAATTTGATACTGCGGAAACGTTAACTTCCTGCTTCATATAACTTCACTCATTTAGTTCAGGAAAAAGACCAAAATCACATGAAAAATTCATGTATGGGTTTCAAACAGCAAATAATTTTTTAAAGCAAAGCAGCAGTTTAATCAAAGAATTTAAAAGTCAACACATCCGTTGAAAGAGTGGAAAAACCGTCACTTCTTTCTTTACATTTGCAATAAAATTTAAAAAGAATGCAGTAAAATACATAATTCACACTGATGAACGCAAAATGAAATACGGAAAATTTTGGTAAATTTTATTTTTGTGTGGAGCAACGGGTTGACGTTTTATTCATGCTCAAACTCATTATTAAGAGTAACAAGACTTTTTTACACGACAGTAGATTGGAAAAGAAGATCACTGTGACACCGAGGGAACAGGGTATTTTCTTCTTCGGTTATTTAAATGACGGGGAAATATGTTAATACAAAATAAGTTAGTAAAAATGAATGAAAGCTACTAGAATATACACGTTAAGCATCGTTCGGAACAACAAGACACTAATGTTCAGGGTGACAAATTAGAATTGCTTTTCCCATCTTTTAAACTCTTCCACCTCCCTTGCCCCATCATGGAGTTACGAGAAATCCGGCGTAACATCCTGGTGGTCTTTTCTTGTGCGGTCGCTCGAGAAACAAAAAGTTCTGTCCTCTGTTTCTTTTTCATGATCAACGGATGTCCTACCATCGAAAGCATTGCTTATGGATGGAAAGAATCAAAACTGATAAATACTATATAATTAAAGCAAAATGCGTCAGTAATAGCTATAAAATTAACAAATTTATGAAAAAATAAATTAATAAAATGGAGAAATGGGAAAAAGTCTTAGATGTGGATTGAGCTCTCATATTTGCAGATTCACACTACAAGCTCCAAAAAGTAAAAACATTTCAATTTTAAAATTAATATAATTACGAGCAATTACTAAAATTATTAATTCATTTTCTTCAAATACAGTTCTTGGAAAATGAGAAAATTTCACCACTTTTTGAACATATCTTCTAATTCCATCACTTTCAGTGTACTGGTGCTTGCGACGGCGAAAGCTGTCCATAACTTTTCTGAGTTTCTCTGGCTGAACTCTGTTTATTTCTTCTCGGATGCGTTCCTTTAATGGCTCTGATTTTGCGGGCCTTTGGTCATAGACTTTCTCCTTCAGGTATCCCCTCAGAAAATATTCTGGATCCGTCCGGGGAACGAGGTTCCATGACCCGTCTCCGAAACGCGAAATAAGACGTCCAGGAAACGATTTTCGCAGACTCGTGCTGATTTTTGCTGTATGTGCCGTTGCACCATCTTATTTTAACCAAAGATCTCCACGGTTTGCAATTTTGGCCCAAGAAAAGTTTCAATTATGTTGTTACAGCGCTCAGAATTCACCGTAACAATGTCTCCGTCTTCACTCTCTAAGACGTACGGCCCGATAATTTTTGCGGCCGAAACAGCGCACCATAATGTCACTTTCGGATTATGTAGAGGATGCTGATTAAGTTCACATGGACTGTCACCAGCTCAATATCTTAGATAATGTTTCTTAACATAACTACTAAGATGATAGTGAGATTCGTCATTCATCAAAAGACTGTAGCTCGCTGAGAGGCTATTATTGAACGAGTTGTAACAAACCATTCTACCGTGATAACTTTCGGTCAGATGAAAATGGCGACGAGCCGGAAATCGAAGCCGGAATTCTTGCATTGATTGCAGGGGTGCTAACCACTACACCGCCTGTTCATCTTCCGCAACTGTACACAATTTCCACCCAGACCTAAACCCTAAAAAATGGTGTGCAGTTGAGAAAGGCGAACGGGTGGTGTAGTGGTCGACACCCCTGCGATCATTGCAGAGCCCCAGGTTCGATTTCCGACTCGTCAACATTTTCATGTGACCAAATATTATCATATATCTTCTCCACGTGTAGGGTACACGGAAGAAATATATGCAAACCATTCTACTGTCCAACGCTCCATGACTAACTTACTTGTAGGTAACAAGTGGAGTGCTATCCTAATCGCCATGGCGAAGTTTATAGGCTTCCAAGAATACGGAATGAAAAGCTTCGCGGGAGGATCAAATGAAAAACATACCCTTTCATTGTTTCCACCAGATCCTGTGTATTCATTTCTCTCTGTTTATCCATCACCCCACAGAAACGTTTCTATCAGTTCCTTGGATCTTCCAACCTATTACAAGGGATCAAAAAGACGACAATGCGCTTTTTTCGAATTGCGATTTCAATTTTTGAGAATTAATTTATAATCATTTCGTAGCAACAGTCGCGGAGTGCAGAAACACTACGAATAGATCTAGAGCTTTGAAATTCGGCAGACATATTCATGCTGGTCCAAGTTCAACTTCAATTTCTTTTTCAAAACTCTATCGAGAAATTTTTATGTGGAGTTAAATATTCTTTAAGTTTTTCATATTGTATTGATATTTTTAGGTCAATATCTTCGAAATTTGGCACACTTGTTCCCCAGGGTTAGTTCATGTGAACCCCTGAATATTTTTTTTCGAAATTCGAATTATATTGGAGACTGGAAGGTTTAGATCTTTGAAATTTGGTATATGCGTTCTTCGGGGTAGATTCAAATGTACTGCGCAGTGATTTTTTGAAGTGCAATTTTGATTTTTGCATTAATTCTTAAACATTTGTTTTATTTTTCACGGGCGCAGAAACTTCAAGACCCAGAACTTCGAGGGTAAGTGTGTGTGGACTTCCGAACTTTCTTTTTCGAAATTTCGCGTAGATTCTTCTCTTGTACCGATTTAGAAAGAATAATTTTACTAAAATCAATACTTTTACCCTAGAATGGATGCGTTAAAGATGGAATGAGAAACTACGTGCAATAGTTTCACACTAGTTTCAACGTTATTCCGTGATCAACGATTGCATGTTTCTATTGACGAATAAGTTTTTTGTTGTTGTATTGAAGGATCTAAGTCGTTTAAGGGAAACACTTGTTCCACACGTACTCCGATACGTACATTTACAAAATAAGACAGCATATAACACCTGCAGGTAGAGTTTGTAGGATCAGAAAAAATAATATTTCTTTGCCTACATCAGGAAAGTACCAGCAAATGTCATCTTACTAAATGGAAAAATTTTTTCACTGATATCTATCTGATTAGTATTACTAAATGTGAAGTATAATAATTTACAAGGTATGTGATTACTTTGAAATAACTAATTGAGCCAATTACAGTATTTCATTTCAAGAAAATGTGATTGGACTATTGTGTAATCTTCTTTTCCGGGATGGATTTTTCTTATTTTTGAAAAAACAAGTTTATCTATATTTTTCCTAGAATTACTTTGTGGGCAAAGAAATTTTTGAAAATTATTATTTTAAATCAAATTGACGACGTAAATAAATAAAACTAATTGTAAAAATAATTGACCGCGGTTTTTCTATTTATATCTGGTGATATGACAAGGATTACCTGTGTGGCAACACTGAACTCGATAAATTAGAACATTTATTATATAATTATTGAATTAAACAACCTTATTTTCACAGACTGGATTTATTATCAATTAAAGAAACTCGACAACTTTTCGACCCCACTGTAGGCCACTATCGGGCAACTACTGACAAAAAATTATTGTAACGGTTTTACATACCGGAAATTAACACAAATCACAGAATATGTAAAACATGGGTCAAATATAAAATCAAGGAATAAGGTACAGAGACTACAATAATACGTAGAATATTTACAATATAGTAAATGTAACAGAGGCATGTAATCACAGAATATCAAAAGGTATGTACGTATAGTTCAAAGAAAACACGGATGACATAGATAAAACAAAATACAAAATGTAATTTTAAAGAAAACTTTGAAGACAGAGGTTATTTAACAAAAATCAATTGTGCTGAACATCCAAAGCTTAATTGTTGGTAAAAAATATTGTTGCAAATATTTGGCAATTTATCTGTGTCAGTCTGCAGTTATAAATTGCGACTTTTAGAATTTATGTGTAATATTTCTGAGACACATCTCTTATGATAGTTTCTCTCAACGTCCAAAGTGTTTACATTTTCATAATCCGTTACATGATTAAAGTTAATTATATGTGTAGATATTACATTGTGATTATTACATTTTATATTATTAATATATTCTTTTAATCTGATGTGGAGGTATCTTTTGGATTGACCCATGAAAATGTAGTTGCAATCTTTACAGGGTATTTCATAAAATATATACTGTTTTGGTGTGTTGGGAGTGGTATATTTTCCAGTCTTGACAATAAAATTTTGTTATTTACTCTGAAGATTGTCACAATGTTGAAATGATGAATTATTCTTTCTAATTTAGGGGATATCAAAGAATTATAAGAAAAAATGACTAGATTTGTTGAATTGTCTCTGCTCTGTATGAGGCCATCTGTTATTTTGTATTTATGATAATTTATTCTTGTTCTTACGTATATATCAATGAATGAGGAAGGGTAAGAATTGCAAGTAATATTTTATGGATAAAATTCAAGTTTTCATAATGAAATTCTTTGTCAGAGAGTAAAAGAGCTCTGTCAACCAGATTAAGAACTACTGCCTTTTTTTAGAGACAGGTGATTTCCATATAAACTTATAACTCTACCAGAAAATGTTGGTTTTGATTCCAATTGAATTTAAGACTACTATTTTGTTTATGTATTTGGGCATCAAAAAAATGAATAGTATTATTGGTTTCTTGTTCTATTGTAAATTTCTATTTGGGATGATAACTGTTGAAGACATTCAAGATGTCATTGATATGAGGAATAGGAATTATATATAAAATATCATGAACATGTCTGGAGTATACCAATGGATTAAAGTTTACCTGTCCTTAGTATTGTTTTTCTAATTCCCTCATTACCAATTCGGCAATAAGAGGGAAAAAATCTTTCTTGATAGTGTATAACATTGTTAAATGTAAAATATGTGGAATTAGAATAAAATTGGGAGCAACTTCCATCTTATATTTAGGAATTATGGTTTCTTCCTTGATAACATCCCATCTAGAGAAAAAGCCACATTATGCCAACTCCAATGGAATATTATTGAACAAGGACACTACACCAAGAGACATCATAGTAAAATCATCAGGAACAAAAATATTCTTGACATTCTTTACAAATTCTTGACTGTTTTTTAGGGAATGGTTAGGTTCATCAAGAGCTAAAGACAGTACTTGTAGTTAGAATTTAGAAAATAAGCGCAGAGGAGAGTTGACGGAAGAGACTATTAATCTATAGGGTTCTTCACAAAAGGACAGGGAATTTTAGGGGGGGGGCATAAGCTTTAGATAAATTATAATTGTTTATAAGTTTTTTCATCTATGTACTTGTGCCATCTATTAAGTAGGGTTTTGAAAAAAGGCTTAATGCAGGTGTCTTTTTGACAACATGGTAGGTAGTGTTGTCTGAGAGAAGCTCTGTTATATTACTAATGTGTGTTCTTCTGTCAACAGCCACAGGTACATTTTCTTTATCAGTTGTAGTGAAAATGTCGTTTGTCTTAGTAGTTTTCAGATCACTAAAGAATTGTTTGTTAAAATGAGATAAATCTTTTAACTGTTTATCTTCATCATAGCAGGCATCAGTGGGTTTTAACAACATGTTTCTGAAATTATTATGGGTTGAAGATGGAACCTTGGAAAGGTTATATTCTAAATGTTTAATGTAATTAATATTGTCAAAATTATCAATTGACTTTTTGAAACTAAACTTGTTTCCTTGGGATACAACATTTATTACAGATTGTGGGATGTTCATAGTGGGATTCATGAACCATATTTTCTTAAGTTCATCAGTCCAAGCTTCATGTGGATATTTCTTGTGGTATAATTGATTAAATTTTCTTTCTTTTAACCAGGAACATTTGTTTGAGTAAATTCTATGTTATTTGAAACTTTCAGAGCTGTAGGCCAACATCAGTGAGAGTTCTAGGGAGAAATGAATCTATCACATTTTCTAGATGCATAACAGATTTCTTAATTTTATTGTGTTTTTGTGGAGATCTCTGACTTCACAATTTAGCGTTTATCTCTGAAATTTACTTAAAAGTCTGAGACATTATTTAATTACATGATTATTTTTCAGAGTCTAATTGATACTTTTATTTTATAAATTCATATTACATTGTCCCTGGAACCAAGTTTGAAGTTTGCAGTGGAACAACTTTTCTGTTCAGGGTATAACATTTTTCAAATTGTTAAGGTGTATTTGGTATATATCTCAATGAATAATTTTTATCTGCATGTGTCCTTTACATCATTATTTTTGTTACATTAAAAAAAATGTAAGTCCCGTTTTTTTCACATCACCGCCCAAGTGAACGAAAACACCCTTGTGCCCTAAAAAACAAAATATTAAAACCCGAAAAGAAAACAACTATTGCAGATAAAAGACAAAAAGACGCATGAAAAGAACGTAAGACCAGACAAAAAATAAAAAATGAACCGTTCTGTTATGAAAAAAAAGAGAGGGAAAGGAAGAGGTACTTAAAAAGGAGTGGAAAGATCAAAATTATAGAGGAGAAGTGAGAGAAATAAAAGGAAACAAAGACAAACATGGAGTAAAGCAACACAGATACTACTATCAAAAGGAATTACAGGAAATACTATCAACCTTTATTGAAGAACATTCATGCCCTTCATCATTTCAATTTGATGAAGATGTATGCTATGTACGAGACATATTGGTTGAAGAACAGATACCAACAGACGCTGACAAAACATTACACTACTTTTTATTGTTGTTTAGGATAAGTGTCTCCAGTTTTAGTAGAACTAATTATTTAAAAAATTGGTTGTGGTACACCTTAACGTCCGCAGCATTCACACGCCATCCACCGTGCCACATTACCGTCGAACGTGTCACATTACAATACGTTCTCGAAAACCTGTAAATTATAAAACTATTATTATTTTCCTGTACTTGGTAATTGTGGAGCGTTAGCAACATTATCAAAGAATGATAAATTAAAAGACTTTGTATGTTGCTCATTGTATTATTGTTAGAAAGCTTTTTCGGCTGCATAGCAGCCATCGTCAGTAACGTACACTGAAAAATATATATGTACATGAAAATGACAATAATAAAAACATAACATGAAAGTATACAATAATTGAGTAAAACAGTATCTAAAGAAGTGTAATTTGTTTTTGAAATAAAGAAAAGAAGAGAGAAGAACAATGAAAAATGAATAAAAGAAAACAAATACAGAGTGAGCAAACCGACAAAATTACGTACCTGATTATTGAGGAACATTTTTGGCAAGTGCGCAGAGTGCGCCGAACGGAGGTCATTACATGGAAAGTGAGGGTGTGATGCTAGGTGGGCGGGGGGAAAGGGGCTGTCGGAGTTTTCCAGGAACTGGCGGTAGAAGACGGAAACAATTTCTCAGGGTTCTAAGTGTTGGGAGTAGGGTGCAGTGTCCTGGAGAGTTGGGGGGTCAGAGGGAAGGAATTTGAAGGCTAGTTTCATGACAGAGGAATGAATTTCAGGGATTTGTTCATTTAATAGGGAAATGTTTTTTAGAATACTATGAATATGAAGAATTTCTAATTTGATCCGGGGCCAAAATCTATTTTCTACTTCTAAAATATAAAAATCCTTCTCAATGTTAAATGTGTGTGTGTATTCTACTAGGTGGTTGGCGAAGTGTGAGACTTTAGTGTTATTTTTCCATGCATTTATGTGTTCTTGTACCCTTTGTTTGAACGTTCGTCTAGACTGTCCAACATTCACGGAGGGACAATCACTGCATGTGAGAGCATACACTCCACTTCGGAGGAGAATGGGGGTGGGATCCTTAAGTTGTTAATAAGGTTGAGTTCAGTGTGTGGAGAGAAGAAGGTAGTTTGGAGGTCGAGTTTATCTTTTAATTTTCTTGAATAACAGAATGAGCAGAATAACAGAATAGTTTTATGCGCTGTAATTAATTGATCATCGCGGTCTATCCGTGGTCTCCTTCTCGGTGTCAGATTTTATAGAAAATACGTAGAGAGGTAAGTGTTTGCAGTTCATAAGGAAAACACGTTAAAATAATGCATGCTTACGGTTAATATAACATTAGTGTTTTAAGCGAGGACGTACTAAATATTTTGTAATTGTCTTCGCACTCATTGATCGAAACATTTTTTTTCTTAAAGATGTAGTTAGTCATAACCTGCACGGAACGAGACTGAGAACTCTTGAGGTTGGTTCAATTTCTTTCCTATTGTTGAGATGAGGCTCCGTTACTTTCTTCAGATCGGTGATTATTGTACCCAAAATGTCTTGCTGGTGCAATGTAATGGGATGTAAGTCCAACAATAGGATTAAAAAGGAGTTTGTGACTACTTTTGCTCTTCCAAGAGGCGAAGATTTGAAGTCTAAGTGGCTTCGGAAAATACCTATATATTTTAGTGGATTGAAGAATCGTATTATGAGTGTAAAACATTTTTCTGAAAGGGGCATTATTAGAACTAATCAGTGTGTTGTAAAAGGAGAGTTGAAGGAGTGTGAGAGGAAAATACCTAATGAAAGATGGTGCAGTTCCTTGCACTTTTCTCAACGTTCCAAGTGTGGAACTAAAAACTGGAAATGCTACCAATTTTTACTTATATTGTTTGTTATGTAGTTAGACGCAAACTCAGGCAACAGAAATGTGAAGTGGGTGTGACAAGATTGCAGAGCAACATGACAGTTGACTTGTAAGTGCCATATGAATTTATGTTGATCGAAGCGTTAGATGAAAATTCATGCTTTCTTCCGAAATATACTTGAAACGTGTTAAACACGTGTTGTGTTGTATGTCCTGCCGATCATAGTGGATGATTTTAAGAAAGAATTCTTAACCTGTGTGAAGCAGTTAAACGTTTTAAAAAAGTTAGTTTCTGAAAAGCTTCTTGATTATTTAAATGAATGTGGGACTGTAGATACTGAAGAAACATGTTTGTGAATTTTCGTACAGAGGTTGTAAAATCCTGTTTAAATTATTTTGCGAAACGACAATACGATTTACGACAAAACCAATGCTGCGAGGAAACTAAAAATATTTGAGTGCATGTTTCTATGATTGTACAGTACTCATATGAATATTGAAATCCAGATTATTAAAGATGATTGCTTTGTAATTTGTTAATGTAATTATGCAGTTGATGTAACGTTTAATTAATGTAACGTTGATGATGGAACTGTTATGTGCAATAATAATCCCTGCTGTAGAGCTGTTCATGAAGAAGTAACTAAAGTGTCATTGGTATTTCTAATGAGGTTAGTTAGGCCAATATTACACGGTCATATGTCTATGATCAAAGATATATGATCAAAAATATGACTGTGTAATGCACAAACTTTGATCGAAGTTCAATTATGATCATGTATCTATGACATAGGTTTTCATCGCGAGAACCTTTGATCATATCTTTCTTTATATCTTTGATCTTAGATATGACATAGAAATAAGACCGTGTAATACCGGACAATTATTTCTGGTGTTAAATTTAAAGTTTTTATTGTACCCATTTCGTAAAATCTTTTTTTCTTTAGGTAACTGGTCAATGTATCGATTTCTACACACGTTGTAGTATGTGATACGATTTTAACTTTAACATAAAATAATGAAAGTTTGTTGTAGATGCCAAGGACCCCCTTGCACAAAGGTTGTCGTGTAACAAAGGAGGAGAGACGGTTGCTAATTCTGAGCAAGTACATACGGAACAATTACTCTGATTACGATTTTGAAAACTCTTTTAAAGTCATTGATTGTCGTCTTCCTCAGTCCATTTTTTGATGGAAATATTTATTTCTTAGAAGATTGAGAGAAAATGATGTAAAAGCAACTACGCTTCATTATTGTCCGGAATGTTATGACTTTGTAATTGATGGTAAAGCACCTCTAGTGATGAGTCTGATGAAGATTTAAAATATAAAATTGTATTTTTTTCTTTAAATTTCGCTTAAAAATCAACTATTCAATATAAAACAACAAAATTATCCAAGTCTTATGAAATATACCGTTGTAAATGATGTAGTTTCTGGAGCAAATAAGCGAAAATTGTTAGAATAGGGTGTTATAAGGGATGAATGTTTTCTTCATCAGTTAAATATGGGTGATGTTGAAGTGTTCAAGTCTTCAAAAACCCTTATGAGACTCATTAAAGAGGGCATTAATGAATTAAAGTAACGAATTAGAAAACAAAAGATAATTCTTTGTGGTCTATAAACTTGGTAATTGTGAAGCTTTAGCAAAATTATCAAAGCATGATAAATTGAAAGGTGTTTCTATGTTGCTCATTGTGATCATTGTGAGCACAATGAGCAACATAGAAACGCCTGTCAATTTATCATGGTCTATAAACCTCAAGTATAGTTATTCTTTCAGTAATTACTTGATGAATGGTGCCAATTATTTAATGAAGGATTTCACACGTACGGGAAATCAAATTCATGTGAATGTTGATATTATGTGCGCGACAGATGCAGTTGCCAGTTGTCAGTTGCAAAATATGATTCAATTTAATGGAAAATATGGTTACTCAACATGTTTACACAAAGGTAAACGTGTTCATTTTTAAGGTGCGCACGCTCGGGTGTACCCTGCTGCAGAAAAGCTTATCCGCACGTATCGGTTGCACTAAGTTCGCGGGGAAAAATAGCAAAGAAAGCGCATATTTGATACGACAAGGGTACAAGTATTTTATCGTTCAGGCCAAATTTTAGTGTTATTTTATTTATGACACCGGAGTATTAGCATCATCTTTATATTGAAGTGGGAATTCTTTTTGTGTGTGATTGAGATAAATATTTATATAGCACTAAAGAATGGTACTGTGGAAAAAAATTGATTAGCTTAATCAGCAACTTATGAGCATTTCTCCTCCTCTTGATGCGACCCGAAACCCTCAATCATTGAATACCATTGATCAAAGCAGGAGTCTCGGGTTCGATTCCTGGTTAGCCGGAAGTTGTCACATATCTTCTCCACGTGTAGGGGACACGGAATGAATATATGGTTTTTGCTGTTTATAGCATGTATGTATGTATTCTTAAAATCAAGAATTACATATTCCTTCTTTACTTTAACCGAAGCTTCTCCTTCCTCTTCTTCCTCCTCCTCCATATTCCATCAGGAACATAGGGAGTCAATTATTTTTCACCACCGGACTCTGTTAGCTGCTTCTGTTTTCATTACAGCAAAGCTACTTCCAAACTCTTTCAATACCGTTCTTTTCCAGTTAAGTTTCGGCCTTCCTCGGTGTCTGGAGCCTTGAGGATTCCACTGAAGTGCACAGCAAGTTATATCGTTCTGTCCTGTTCTAAGGGTATGCCCTATCCAGGAAAGTTTTTCTTTTTTATTTCAATAGTTATGTCCCCCTGGTTTGTGTTATGCATACTTTTTTCGGTGCTGATAACATTTGGCCACCATATCTACAAGATATAATGCAGGCATTTGTTTATGAAAACCTGGAGTTTCCTTTTGGTGTCTTCAGTAGTAAACCAAGTCTCACAGCCATACAGTAAAACGGATTTCACGCATGAGTTAAAGATCTTTA
Source organism: Laupala kohalensis (assembly GCA_002313205.1). Taxonomy (NCBI): domain Eukaryota; kingdom Metazoa; phylum Arthropoda; class Insecta; order Orthoptera; family Trigonidiidae; genus Laupala; species Laupala kohalensis. The sequence goes on from NNCF01126894.1 coordinate 222,275, forward strand.
TCGTTGTATGATTCAGGATGTTGGGAGAGCGCCACACACTTTTCAGCATTGAGAATGCCTCGGTTGCTTTTTGTACTCTGGCGTTGATATCCTTTCTGGTAGTACCACCATCCGTATCTATAACACTGCCAAGGTAGACAAATTTATTGGATAGAGCTACTTGATGTTCTTCTATATATAGAGGGGCGTCCGGTCTACCATTTAATCTGACTCCTTTTGTTTTTTTGCACATTTACTTTTAGACCTATTTTTGCAGATCAATTTTGCAGATCAACCAATTTTTGCTCAATGTGTTTGTGTGAATGAAAAGGGAGACACACATCGACTGCGCAATTAAGGTCTTGTAGAGAATTAGTCAAGTTCCAAGTTATACCTCTTTTGCCTGCGCTGGTAACATTTTTCATTACATCATCCATGACAACTAAAAATAGAAGAGGAGATAGTAGGCACCCTTGCCTAACTCCCGATGATGTGCGAAATTTATTTGAGAGTTTCCCATTATGAAGTACTTGACAAGTAAATTGATTATACCTTTCCTTTTAAAAAAGTTTATGAACTTATCCGGTAGGCCTCTTGCTCTTAGCGCCTGCCATATCTGGTGTCTGTACACAGAATCAAAGGCTTTCTCTTATTCAATAAAGGTCATATAGAGAGGGGAATTCCAATCAACTGATTGCACGATTATTATGCGTAATGTGCATATATGATCAATACATGATCTGTTTTTACGGAAGCTAGCTTATTATCTTCGAAGAGACGTTTCTAGAACCTGATACATATGTTTCAATATGATTTTACTGAACACTTTGCTAACTACGCTGAGAAGCGTAATACTCCTCTTGCACTCCCTCAGATCTCTCTTTTTTAATATTTTCACCACAATTCCCTCTTTCCATTACTATAGGTATTGTTATTCAACCCATATTTGGCGGAATAGTGCAGTAAGTAACTGAACAGAAGAGGCTATGTCCACTTTCAAAATTTCAACTGGAATTCCGTCCTTTCCCGGGGCTTTCCCATTTTTCATTTCCTTTAAAGCAGCAATAATCTCTCTTTGGGTTGGTGCACTCGTATCAATATCCAAATTTATGTCTGTCACATTCTCTGAGCACTCAGTGGTAATGCCGTTATTTACATATTCTGTGGTGAACAGTTCCTGAAAATGCTCTTTCCATCTTTCCACTTGTTCTTCCGCCATACATAAAGCTTTGCCAAACTTGTAATTTACGGGCAGTTTGTTGGATCTTCTCTTGCCTGATAGTTTGCGGATAATCTGATATACCACTTTCAGATCGTAATTTTTGTGCTGCTCCTTGCGCTTTCTCCACCAGGCTTACTATTTTTTACCTTTGGTCTCTTCTTGTTTTACGTTTCGCCATTTTATCTAAAACTCGATATTGTTGAGAGAGCAACTTTTGTGAATCTTTATTCACACAGTTGTTTAGTAAATTTTTAACCTTTTCCCCTTCTTGTAAGGTATCCCATGTGTCTGCTGACATCTAGTCTTTTGTGCCTCCCTTCTGTAACCCAGGCATTTCTCACCAGTTGTATTGAAAATGTCTTTAATGTTTTTCCATTTACCTTCAACAGTTGGATCTTCTTGTATGGCCTCTTTGCTGTCTATATTTTCTCTAAGTTTCCCAATAAATTTCTTCTGTTCTGGGTCCCTGAACTTTTCAATGTTCTCTTTCTCTGTTCAGGTTTCTTGCTAGCTATAGTCTTCTCTCGGATGTTAGCAGTTATCAAATGATGGTCACTGTTTATGTCAGCTCCTCTTGAATTTCTGACATCTAGGAGCGAATTACTAAATTTTGAGCTGATGCATACGTGATGTTTTTGTTATTTACACCTACTTTAGCTTAGAAGTCCCCTATCAATACCACTAAGTCACTTTCATTTATCTCTAACAAGTTTTCATCCAGTTTATCATAAAATGCTCGTCTTTTTCAAATCCTGCTTCTTCAGTAGGAGAATAACATTGAATAACCGACAGTTTCCGCACTCTGCAGTTAAATCTTGCTGTAATTATACGTTCTGATACAGGGGACCGGCTTAGGAGTGTCTCATTGAACCTTTTACTTAGTAGTAGTCCAACTCCAGCTTGGTGAATATCGTCTGCTCTTACCATACCGGAATATAGGAATTCTTGTCCTTTACTAGTTCTGATTTCTCCGTATTGATTCCATCGAACTTCGTTTACACCAAGAAGCTCAAGACGATAGTTTTCCATTTCTTTTGACAATTGGGATAGTCTACCAACCTGATACAAAGTTCGAACGCTCCACTGGCCAAATCGTATACCTTTTCCTTTGCCAATATTCGTCAACAGATCAGTCCGGCTCTTTCTATTTGACTGTATGAAAATAAGTAGAATTTTGGGTTTCCATGAGTTATTAACCCAAATAACCCTAGTCTGGCGACAGGGCTGCTTAACACTCCAGACTGCCTCCAGATAGCGGAAATTTTGTGCCAGAAACAGAAAGTTTATAATATTTGTCATCCATGACACACAATTTACATACTATCCTTATTATGTGAATTTTGTGTAATCTGGAACTATTTGGGCATGGTCTACATGTCCTTATAAACACAATAATGGTGTTCTACGAACTGTATTCCACAATTCCCAGCTGTTGCCTACCTAGACGGGGACGCGTGTACGTGGGTCCAACCCGGGATTTATGCTTTTCCAAATCTATACATAGCGAGATACCACTCACTGACTGATTGACTAAGTAATCACGAAATCTCAGAAATTGCAAAGCGTTCAAACTTGAAATTTGGCATGTAGGTTACGTTTAGAGTGTAGATATTCGCTAAGAAAGGATTTTACGATTTCACCCTAACGGGGTGAAGTGGAGATTGACACGTTTTATATATGTAACCCACCATAACTCTAGAGTGGCCTGAGCAATTTCAACCTTGATACACAGATCACTGACTATACGACAAAAGGTACTAGGGGGTAAGACATACCTTGCACTCCTAGGGAGGGGGTGAGAAGGGGATGACATGTAAAAATAATGGAAATATCCCATACTCTTACATGGCGTTGCGATTGATAAGAGCATCCCCGGTGTTTTGTAGGTTCACAATCAGTCCACATTACAGATAATATAGCCCTAGAATCCCTGGGGTAGAGGTGGGAATAAAGGGCAGGTAAGCATAATAAAAAACTGGTGTTGAATAAATAATTTTTGGAACCGTTCAAGTGAAGTGACATCCTCATTGCCAGATAAGTACACTATCATCCCCTACAGGGTATAAACACCCTTTGTGTTGGGGTAACACGGAAAGAAATGTAAAAATAATCCAAAGTAACCGATATTAGTGTTGAGATGGTAATTCTGGGAACCGCTGAAATTAGTAGTGACATTCTCGAAGACGTCAAAGTTCACAGTGAGCCCATATATACACAAACATCCTTAGGGAAGGGGATGCCGTAAAACAAATATTCAACATGACATACCAGTGACGAGTTCATTATTTTCGGGCTCGCTAAGTTGATAGTGAATTCCCTATACCGTGCAAGTCTGATTTCAACTCTCATGAAACAGACACACCACTAGCTTCCCTTGGATGGGGTGGGGGTGGAAATATATTTATGGATAAAAATAATTGAAGACTAATTCTGAATTGTAAAAAAAGTAAAAATGCATCGGATATATATTTTTAGGGTTGAGGAGATGTTTCAACTACCAATGTCGTTATGTTCAAGATGAGATCACATAGAAGCTCTGTATTCTTTGAGCTGGGGGTGGAAAGGACGAGACGTAAAACTAACGTAAAAAGACCAATATTAGGGTCGAGTCCATGGTTATTGTGTATTCTGAGATGAATAATCGTATTGCCAGTGAAATTATGTGTACCCTTCAGACCACATGAGGTGCACAACGGCCCTAGAGGTGGATGTTGGGAAGAGAGTGACAAAAAATTATCAAAAATGTCTGCTAAGAAAGGATTTTATAAAAATTCAACCCTAAGAATGTGAAATGGGAAATTAGTGTTGTCTAAAAATATTGTTTTGAATTCCAATAGTGAAAACAAGGGACAGAGGGTACACACCAATATTATCAAACCTCCAACATTATGGATAACATTCTCAGTGGATCCGAATGAGGACCTAAGAAAAAATTAAACGGGAGGCATATTACAGAATTCTCACGAGCAAAACTGCGGGCACTCAGCTAATGGGTATAAAAACACAGTAAAGACGTAAATTTGAACTTAAATATACTTGAACTTTTTTTGACCTACCTGTTCTGTTCTGACACAGCCTGTGGAGAGGCGTCCCTCTTTCCCATATCTGAGTTTATGTTAGTGATAAATTGCTTTTGATCATGACACAAACTTCATTACTGTCTGACTGAGCAGGCTGCATCCTCGCCTCGCGTTTTATACGAAAGAACCGAGTAGTATGCATAGGTCGCTGACCGCTGCCTTCAGTCACGTTTCCGCCTGAACTTATTTGTGTGGTATGCTTTAGTTCACAACGAATGTTTTCACTCAAATACAATATTCGTTAATACTAAATGTCCCCATTTCAGTTTCTCAAACCAACATCTCATGACGCTTTGAAATAAACAATATTTATTGGGGACTCATTTTAAGACCGTTTCATAAAAATCATTTATAGTTCATGAGAATGTTTGAATATAAGGTAGAATTCTGCGTAAATAGCCCAGAATACAAAAAAATTGGTCATTTTTTCATTTTATTTGATCTTGGTTCAAAGACTACCTTGTCTGTATCTAGGTCATTACAACGCTCTTTTAAATTTTTACATCTCCTATTGTTAATCATTTTTTTTCTTTTTCTTCGCTACTGAGCTATCGTAAAACAACGTTCTCGTCTCTGTCGCACGGAGGCTGGCGCTTATCTACTATAAATTAGCTCTGCTTGTATATGTCTCTAATTGGGCCTATTTCTGTTACAAAGTCCTGAAAGTGTTCAAAATTTTCCCTATTTCTTATTCTTGTCTTGTGATCTGGTGTGATGTTAGCGCGTCTTGTTTTATTGGTCAATAGCACAAAAAATATAAGTTATAACTAAAAGAAATTTTAACAAGTTTGGACTTTTACACAATGTTTCCCTCAGCGCTTTGTGCATCCATATTTTCTTTTTTCGTATGATCGTTATTCTAGTATTTGCAATAAGTGCGAGATGTGGAGTATTTTTCCTCTTCTCCCTCCCTACCCTCTTCACAGTCGCATTGCTTTCCTACACGGCCCCTGTCCATGGCCCTCTTACCTTCTCTTCGCCAAGATCTTCGGTTTCTCAGAATGGAAATGAATCATCCTCTTCTTTCGAACCGGAATATCAGAAGTTACCTACATATGGTAGTTAGTAAATGCAAGCATCCATACCCGTTGATTCTTTCCGTGTTTGGTGTTCTTTGTTTTGTGCTGTCATATAAGTGGACATGAACAATAGATTGCGGAGGCGAGAATTACTACTGTCTTATCTTACAAGATCCAAAAGAGAAATCTTTACTTCTCTTTTTTTTCGAATCATTACAGTCTATGCCTGAGTTCTCAGTTTTCGATACACGAAAATTCCTCGTTACGAAGTCATTTAAAAGAATCGTGCTTCTTCCCGATTATTTAAATCCTTTATCACGACATCGTTCAGATCAATAATATGCGTGAAAAATAACATGAGGGGAACTGGTCAGGAGACAGGAAAACGGAGGGGGGGGGGAATAAATTCATGATGGAATACTTTTGATATATTCATGTTAGGAAGATATACCTACAAAACATGTTTGTTTTACATGGCAGTGCTAGAGAAAATGGTGCAGTACTCTAACTACCTCTAACTATGACAGTAAAATTGAGAGAACTGCAGGAGTTTTTTGCTTGCAGCAGTGCAGTTCTGTTACCTACTGTAAGTTGTCTTAAAATAGTTGTAGACCACATGCATTAGTAGGAAAAATTAATTCTTTTGTGATAATTTGCCCAATGTGATATGTAAAATTCGTAATTAGTTTTCTGAATTTAAGTTAAAGTATCTATTAAAATTACCACATTTGGCTAACTTACTAAACACCATTTATATTTGGAAACAATTTTAAAAGTTGAATTCATAATACCCACTATTGAAAGTAATTCTAACTTAATTATCATAAACAATCGTAATTACCTTTTTAAAACATTGAACACCTTTCTGCGAAGCCAGTTAAGATTGCAACATTTGCTTTTCGACATCCGAAAGGGCAGTGGATCGGTAATCTTGAGCATTGTTCCTGAGTGACCAGTGAGGACATGTTTTGTATGGATGGGAACTTCATGTCTCCAGAGTCCTTTTCGCAGCACTCAGCCTCCGCATTTCCATGAGTCAAGGAAGTTTCAAGGACTCTTCAAACCGAACCAACTTCATGGTTTTCCCTTTCGCAACTCCACTTTGACCGTCGTCTCGTCACTCGTAAATTGCTAATAACCATTTAGTGATTCCTTTTAACATAAACCCTGAGAGCGGAGTACCCTCAACTTCTGATACACGGACCAATACTTCATTAAATTATCCAAACGCGGCCGGCGAGCTCCATCACGCAAAAGACCAATTAAGGGCAGGGGTTGCCTCGTCCCTCTTATATCGTACTCCCGCTCCTCCTCCTGGTGAAACTCACTTCTGTTCTCTTGCCCCTTCACACACTTTTTGATCCCCAACTGTGGTTTCTGACCAATAATATAAAAAATTAATAAATTATGTAGTTAACGAATTGTTATTTAATAGTTTGGTGTTCAGAGAACCAAGTCAGATGCACCAATCATTTTAAATATTTTGAGGTGTTTAAGTTCAATGCACGTTTATCTTTTGATCTCTTATTTTATTACGCGAATGTGCGTTCCTATTTCTTGTAGATCAATTTACGTAATTAAATTTGGACTTCACGTCTCTCAAAATAACCAAATTTGTCATTTCCTTTCCATATAAATAATTTATATTACATTATTTAATTTATTTTAATTTTATATAATTTTGTACTTAAAGTAATTGAGGAACTTGTAACTAAGATCTCTTTTTCTTAAACAAAACTTCGTATTATCAAATACCTCATTAGCTATCCTGAAACATCCTCACAGCGTTGTTTTTTTAATTTTACTATACAATATTCGTTTGTGAGAATCTAGCTCCTCACATAATATTAGTCGTTTATCTTGTATTTTTCATGGTCTTACGAGGTTATGCTACTTTAAGGGTCAATCCATTTCAAGTCGTCCAAAAATAATTATTCTATTTGCTGCACTACTTTTTCTTAATTATTTTTTAAAATTTAATTTACTTACAGGGTCAAGAGCACAATAAATTACATACTCATTCCCGTACATATAAATCGCAGTCAAAGATATCCTACAGTTGATAAACATCTGAAGTTATTTATTTACCTCTTAACGAAGTTATTAATTTCACTGATGGATGCAGTACCCAATATAAAAACCACAAAAATTTCTTTAATTTTTGCCACCATGAACTGGATTATAACATTTTTAAAATATTACTCGAAATATTGATTCTTGTTTATTACTTCATTTTCAAAGTTCTGATTTCGGTTGCTTATCAATCGCAGTAATACATCTTTTTCAAAATAATAGTGAACGAAATAGCTGTATGGTATTTTGTATATGGCCCGGTGATAAGTCGGGATATCGCTTGCAATGTCAAGAATTACGTTTTCCGAAACATATACCTCCATGATAATCAAGCTCTCAGAGAAAAAGAAGAAAATCAAGATGTCCTTTACCATTACCATTGGCAGATGACTGAGCGTTTTAGATGGATTGGAAGAACACATGAATAGGTACCTAGAAGGAAAAAAATTCGTGTCATAGGAACAATGAGAACTTTGTTTCATAGCCATAACTTTACCATTTGCGACTTCTACTATATCGTGTGAAGGGTGCTGTCGATTTTAATGATCTAACGGTGGAGTAAAAAACGCCTCGTATAAACAAGCTTGCTTGGCTAGAGAACTTAGATATGATGACCAACAGTGAAAAGAAAGCTTACAAGAATCAGCTCTATCCAAAATACTTAGTCATGAANCAAAATACTTAGAGTCATGAAAACATTTTTTCTCAAATTCTCATTTTTGGGTCACCTGAAAATCCTAAGGCGTTGTGGGTTACATTTAAGAAAGATCTAGAAGAAGATTTTATCCAGGAAGCGACGCAATGGGTGCTCGGAAGAAGAGGTTATTAAAAAAGCTTACCGAATAATTGCGTATAAATTGGACACTGAATCGACAGAAAGGAAAAAATTTTCGCTTCTGGGTAGAGCGATACAAAATGGACGATGTAGATATATTCGAAAATCAACAGAACGAAGAACTTTTAATTTTTGCACAAAATCTTGCCATAATTGGAGAACAGATGTACCACCAACTCAGAGGCACTCAAAAAGAAATTGTCTTCAATTCTTAATTCTTACATTAATTTAAGGACCTGGACTGAAGTATTAATTTATTGATGACCCTGTTTGTAAAGGAAAAACTTTTGTATACAAAACACTTTACTACATTTTGACTGGAAGGAACCATAATGTTAAATGCTTGGCATTTACTGGAATTACATCTATTCTCCTTCCAGATGGTCGAACATCTCACAAAACTTTAACGCCCCAAAACTTTAACTTGAATGTACCTTTAACACCTCACTCACTTACAAGTATTATACCAGGTTCATCCAAGGCTGTAGATCTTGCTGAAATTGATATCTTTTTAATGGATGGAGTCCTATGCTACCGAAATGTGGCTTGCACGACATTGATCAACTGCTTCGTACAGTAGCCAACCCCAGTTTGCCGTTTGGTGGGAGGAGATAATCGTCAATGTTTGCCTGTTCAACCACGTGCCGATCACAGCGAATTAATAGATTTTTCCATCAAAAAAAGCAACTTATGGAGTAATTTCCATTACTTCTCCCTGACAGAAAATATGCGTGTTGGTCCTGGGGAAAGACACTTCGCTGAATATTTATTGTAACTCGGACACGGAACATTACCAGTAAATGGCATGCATGAGATTGAATTACCTTCAGATATTATTTTTCGGAGGCAAATCTTATCGAAGAAGTGTTTGGAGTCTGTTTGGTTAATAACACATACGAAAAAATGAAGGACAGGGCAATATTAGCGTCTTTAAATACAGAGTTAACAAAATTAATTCTGACATAATTAAAAAGCTTTGTGGAGAATATAAAACTTACAAAAGTCACAACTCGGTGAAAGATCAACCAGAAGGAGGTCTGGAATTTACTCCAGAATTTCTCAATTCAGTTGAGATGGCTGACTTGCCATTGCAGGAACTCAAACTAAAAAGAAATACAATAATAATGCTCTTGAGGAACTTGGATGTATCTGAAGGACTGTGCAATGGAACGAGATTGATTTATGATTACAGATTTATGCAACAACATTATTAAGGCAAAATTTATCACAGGAGAAAATTCGGGCCGAGAAGTCCATATTCCCAGAATAACTTTGGATTCTAACAAAAGTCAGCTTGGATTTATAATGCGAAGGCATCAGTTTCCTGTCAGAGCAACTTTTGCCATGACAGTACATAAAGCACATGACCTGACTTTGGAAATTGTTGGAATACATTCATTAAATTCTGTATTTATGCATGGAATGCTGTATGTTGCATTTTCTAGAGTTAAGAGAAGAAACGGTTTAAAAGTCCTTTTACGTAAGAAAGTACTCGTCATACGCGTAATGTTGATTGGAGTGAAAATTATAAAATTATAATTTGACGTTATGATGACATTCCAGAGATAGATAATCCTGAATTTTAAGAATCTTTTAACATTCTGACGATTCTATTAGAACAGGTACAGTGAAAAATTATTAAAAATAGATATTCAAGGAAAATACACTTAACTTTCGAATATCTCAATATTGGTGTATTTGTATTGTTAACATTGTAACAATAAATTTTTCAAATTAAAAAAAAAATTAGAAACCTGATGTTGAGCGCGTGAAGTAAATAAAATTGAAATGTGTTCTCCAGAAATGAGTCTCTATTCCAAATGTATTCGCATCCAATTTTCAAGTTCGGTTCGGATATGTTGATTCTTTCGTGGGTTATGGAAAAAACTAAAATCGATCACAAACACACTTTGATCGTAAAGATCTGAAGAGATCTCCACTTTTTCGAACGTTCATTATTCTTTCCTGATATCCACGCATAGAATTTGACAGTAAAGACATGAAGAATAAGTGATTATCCATCAGAGGCAAAATACCTTTTTTCAACTAGACTATCATCGCTACCGTAGGAACAGCGTATCTCAGGGAAGTCACCAAGCAGTCAACATCGCATATTATTTGGGTATGTATGTCTAATAGTAATGTTTAATATTAAAAATGGGTATATTTGAATTTGAATTAATATATCATTTTGAATTGTTTACGAATGTGTCCATAAAAAGGGGAAGCAATATGAAAGAGAAATGGTTATTATCTACTCTCTGTATGTTTTCTTTTGCGTAAATACAGGATGTCCATTCCAGAAAACTTTCGAATTAATCCTTGAAACCGACACGAAACGAATCTTATACGGCAACGTTAATTGCTCTGTTACCAAATTAGCAAGATAATTATGTATGAAATCTTTTGTTATATTTATAGTTAAACGGCAGTGCAACGCATAACGCACTGAATAAGTAAAACATTGTTTGAAATTGGAAATTATTTTTGAAGTCATTATATCCAGATCAGGATGTGCATGATTATTTATGACTACTATATTAAACGTTTCTTTATGACTTATTGAAAACCATTTTACCATTTCGATTGTCACCCGAGCTAAGCTCGGTCTCCGTGATATTAGAAAATTATTCACAAACAAATAATTTATAAGAATTTTAAATCCGAGAAATGAATTCTGTTTTCTAAGTCAAGTACGGTTTAATTAATGTTAAAATTTAAAACTGAATTATAATAATCATCTGTTTACCCAAGAATATTTCCTTGGCACTAAATCCTTCCATCTTATTGCTGCTATTCATTTCTTTCTTAATTCACGATCTTTCAGAAAGGAAAAAATGTTCCCCGAGGTTCACGTTTATAATTTCCATTACACCCAGGTATCCAACACTTAAAACCTTATTGTAATTTGGAATTCATGATTTGATAATTACAAAATTTAAGAAAACAACACCAACACACATCCATAAAACATTAAACAACTCGTTTTTCACATCACAATTCTCAATATGCAAAGTCTACTGCGTTTGCCATTTTACTACATTGTTATATCAGTACAAAGGGTTTGTAATTTAGATGTGCGTTGACTTAAGTTTCGAAGTTCTAACTTTTTCCAGTAAAAGTATTCAAGTTTACCTATCTTTAAAAAATCATTATATATTTAGTTTACTGTAGAAAAACACTTTAGAAAATTGACTATCTTCAAATATACTATTTGCAGGACAAATTATCAGCCATTGGAGTAAGTGATAAATAAATAACCCACTTGATCATTGTTTTATAGTATGCTATTGAGAGGAGATTGGTATTTAGTTCAATGTTCAAAGGAGGTTACGTATACTGATATTTGCATTTCTGTGGTGCTCTACAATCACTGAAAATAACACATCTGTTGACTCAGAAATGAACGCTATCGGCAATGGAAAGAGTTCAAAAATAAAATAAGTGCATGCGTAATCAGTAAATGGTATTACCTGAAGTAAAAATAAAAAAGTGACCCGGCAAAAACTCGAGACTTGACATGGATCTCCCCAATAACATTAAGAGTGATTTAAATGACAAATAAGACATCCGATTCGATATCATTAAATACTGTCTTGTTTTATACCAGTTTGTGTCTGAATATACAGATTGAAATTGTTTGATCTAGGGTGCTAGTAGTTATGGGATTTGACTGTCGACTGTATAATATTTTTGACAATAATTTAAACTAGAAAAATACATTCTTTATCATTAAATAATGTCTTGTTTTATGCCAATTGGAGTCTGCCTGAAACAGGTGTCCAATATTAATTCTGTCTGGGACCATCTTCGTTCCGATAAAAACATCTGGGAGTTGTTATATATTCCATATTATATAATTATAAAATGGTTGGAAACATGTATTATATATTGGACAAATATATGACCATACATGCAAACGAGAGGAATGTGTAGTTCCACTTAAAGGTAATATGTTATAATAAATTAGGAAAAAATTGCCGGACATTTATTTACGAATTACGGAAGTTCAGAAATATGTTTTGCTTGAGTTAATGAACTAAAGTACATACACTATGATTCAATATTGATGTGTACTTTAAGACTAAATCTGTGAATATTCAATACGCCCTTATAATCATAGCGTAGAAAAATTAATAGTACTTTTTAAAAATAATTCTAGAGAAGTTTTTCGCAAACTTTTAGTTAACGACTAGATTATTTCACGAAGAACATCGTGATTAGGCCCTTCCGTGGCTACAGCGTTAGCGTGCTCTCTCTTCACCAAGTCATCCCGGATTCAATACTCGGTGGGGCGAGAAAAACTTGTAGCTTCTCACATTAATGCCCCAATTCAAATAGCTGTGACTACTGAGAAGCGAACCCTCCTTCCACCTCCTCCTCCTCCACCTCCTACTACTATCAATAACTATCCACTTCCTCCTTCTATCAATTACTATAATATTCACCTCCTCCTACTATCAGTAACTCTTAACTATTACTAACTCCTACTAATCTCTCCACTTGGGCCAAAATGTTGGTAAACCCAGGTAAGCGGTTCACCTAATAACAATAACCTACCACCTACCTCCTATCGTTCCATGTAGATAAGCTTCAATTGCACTCTACATTTCTCATTTACAAATACTACAATATGAAATATTAAATTTCTTGACCACGTGAGTACAAGACAGGAGAGAAAATAAATCATTGTAACCATTGTATTATTTATCATGGTAGTTCACGAATCAGCATTCAAAGTTTTTCGAAAAGTACGATAATGAAGCAGGTGAAGGCGAATCAGCATTGACAGTGGTCGTAGATGTCTGAGGTGCGAGGAATATGAACCTTCAGCTGGTGCGAACTATAAATCATCTGCCTCTTAGTGGTTGGTATTGACGGGAAGTTGGCAGTTAAGATTATTGCCTACACAGAACACAATGTATCAAAAATTCCGCGTAAGTTCGAAGAGTACTAGCTGTATGAGGAGGATGAAGTTTGACTTCGAAATACAGCAAAACGATTGCAGTGTTAAATGCAATTGATAAAAGTTGATTTTTTAAATCAGATTAATCTCAGAAAATAAGTACAATTAATAAAGAAAAAGGGTTTTGTATAGTTATAATGTTATATCGTAAATCGAACCCTTATAAGAATTTTCAGTTGTATTTTTAAAGAAAAGTGCGGGAAAAAATTATCCTGCCCGAGTACCGTATATTAACAGTAAAAAATTGTCATTATTACGTATTGTATCAAGTTCCTCAGAATTTACAGTACTCTGTGTTGTATAATTATTCCATCAAAGTACTGTATTTTTTACAGCAAAAGTGCGAGAAAAAATTATCAAGCGCGGGTACCTAATGAAATACATAAAAGAGTAAGGAACAATGTGTTTACCAATGTTTTCACTAGTTGTATATGTATATTGATGTATACATATATTTATGTACATTGAGTATTACGAATCTTGTGTATTTTAAATAAAAATGGTCAGAACATTAAGAAAATTCAGAATATTAAGAAGTGAACATTTCCCACCAAACGTGGATATTTTCCTCCAAACGCTGTCAGTATTTGTAGTCTATTTAAATTTTCCATAAATTAATATTATCAGAAAAATATTATTTTTGTAAAAAATATTATCAGAAAAATATCTGTTTTTGTAAAAAAATGTCATTAAATTTTCTTTACAAAATAGCCTAGTATATTTAATTAACTTTCACATTTTTAATTTTTTTTAAAGCAACAAAGACATCTTGGTCCTGAATTATCATTCACACGTAAATGCGTCTCTTAAACTTTCTCTGCATACAACTGGTAGGTGAAAAGAAATGACTAACTGGTTATCGGAGTTAGGTAAGCAACTCCCAGTTTTATTTACACGAGTTCATCCTATTTACTTATCATAGTTCAAAAAGAAATTTCTCCTTTCACGGACAGCGAGTGTTTTGAGCAAACGCCAAAGGAAGTACATCCTCGATTCCGGAGCTTGCGTAAGGGTTCAAGTGTTCCTTTCTATGTCGGAAGCAGTTCTGGCGTGGAGCTCCGCTCCGCGGCGCGTGAGAAGGGGGAGGGCGCAGTGGACGGCCACACAAGTGGCTCATTAAAAGTGCTTGTGCAGACCGAGCTCCCTTTCCAACCGGGCGTCTAGTCAGCCGTACCACTGGTAATAAAGAATAGTACGAGAGAGCGAACCAGGATACGAACCCCACCTCGTCCTCGTCGCGGACTTAAAAACTAATTAAGATCAAAGGTCGCAACGCGACAGGTTCATTATCGTCTTTAGACTTAACGTCCTGCGCGAGATTAGGCACCGGTTATTGCCTCGGGTAAATAGCGCATATGATGAGAGGAGAAAGGCAGAACTGAGTATACGGAGGTTGGTGAAAGGAGGAGTGGCTGACATTTCGCTTTCGTCTATCGGGAACCAAAACTGGGGTGTAAGAACCCATAACACGACCCTCTGAAAAATATGCCTTGCTACTTTTTGAGTGCCCTTATTAGAGAACTCAAACTACAGATGGAGGTAATTCTATTCGAAACAGATAATACAACGCTTCTGCTCCGGGATATTTTTTTTCTCTTATCACAGTAAAAAAGCAATAGGAACAGATTTTGTGTGTGTGGGGCTTTGGGGTACGTCAACAGATATTCTGTCGATAGATTTGTGCCAATATTTTTCAGTTTTTCAGTGACTAAATTTAAGAAATAATAGGGATTTTTTGTATAGCGTACCTGCGAACTATCGTATACACTTTCCACATGCAAGTTACTTCTGTGTATGCTCAGAAGTTAGCGATACACTACTGCTCCTAGCGTATTATGTCACAACGCGTCTGGTTGCGTATGATGTGAGAGAGGTCATGGCAGATTCTGGTCTGAATTTAAGGTTATGTTGATATCCGAGAGGGTACGTGAGAGATTTCTTATTTGTGCGTGCCATATGAGCATGTGCTGTTGTACTCACTGTACAGTTTACTTGTGTACGCTTGAATAGAAGTAGTTTGTTTGGATTTACAATTTTTAGTGATATGAGTCGAAGGTACACTGTGCAAAATGCATCGATTACACTAGTTCTTTCCATGTGCGTTACGCGGATAGTGTCATCAATGTATTGTATATGCAAGGATGCGTGTGCGATATGCCAAAACATTCTGATATATGGATGAACGAGCTTTGCTCGGATGACTCACAAAATGGTCATATAATTTTCAATCAATCGTAAAAAACTTTTCATATAGTACCGATGTATGACCACGTACATCATGATCTTGACAAAATGAATTCAAAAAGTATTTTTCGTAAAGGGTTTCAAACCATGTATTACTTGCTCAGTTACACTGCTGTGTAACCATGAATATAACGAATTATAATTCCATACGTAACTGTTTTGCTAATTTGGTATATTGCCCATTTAAGATTTATTTGAGGTGTATTTGGTAGGTTGGCCATTTAAGATTTATTATAGTGTTATTATTAAATAATTTATTATTAAATAATTATAGTGTTATTTATAGTAAGGATGTAGAAGTATTGTTGTAAATTGTATACGAAGTTTTTAAAATATCCTTTGTTTGTATATTTTGATTGCTCTGATGATGATATGAATTATATCGAAATTATAATGTTGAAGAGTAAACATTGAGAGTCTTTGTATAAGACCTACATGCAAAAATTTACTAAATCCCTTAACATTTTACTCCCATGAGTATGCCAAGGACAGTTCTGTATCCATTGATATGGTATCCACACCCCTCCACCTTCCCAGAAGACGAAGTCTTGAACCCCCACGCTGTTAGACCCTGGGGTCGAAACTCAAGTTTTTGTGAAATCAGCGTGATCTAGTGGCTGACATTTAAAATTGGTCTTGATAGGTTTGGGTAGGTCCCTCAATAGGTGACTTCCCTTTCTATAGTTGGCGTCATATTAATAATTGAGCAAGATTCTTGCTTGAAAAATTGGAACTGCGTGGCTATTGGATTTTCTACATCTTATTGTTACCGCTAATTGAAAGTCATCGCTGCAAGCAGTTACTGTAAAAAGCGGAAAATGTTGGTCCTTATGTCTCTTTAAAATATGGGTGTAATTCCTTGTGAAGAAATATTTAGCTTTTAATCTTTCTTATACATAAACATTGATACCATGTAGCATCGTTTTTTATTAATATCTCCGTGTGTTTTGCGGATTAGTCTACCAAATTTCTGCAGAAGTGTCCCAAAATCTTATATTGAAACGTTGAACGCACTCGCATTACATTGAACCAACAACAAAACTCATAATTAACATACACGTAATGGGCATCCATTTAACATAAAATCGTTCATAACTTCCACTTATATGATGAAATTACTCCAAATATTCACAATGCTGATAATATCCTCAATATTAATATCAATTAATCCAACTTGAACAAAAACTACATTAACACTGAAAATTAATCCTCCAAACAACACGTAACCATGTGATGACGACTATTTTCTTACTTACGAATCTAATAATTTTTCCCCAAAATCTCTTAAATTTATTCAACTCACTCTTCACTGGGTCTACGTTTAGTTGATATCCATTGAAACTCACTGACGTCTTGAAATATCCTTTTTAGTACTTTCTGGGAGAACTCTCTCACCGTGTACTGATAGACAGCGCGAACTCTATCTGTTAATTAATTACAGCAATAGTTTTTTGGATTGGACGAAAGATTCCTTGTCATTTTACGTAAAAAGCTTTTTCGGCCTCATCGTAGCATTCGAGACATCCCGCCAAACCTTCTTACATTGTAAAGTACTGATGATAACTAAGATGAGACCGAAAAAGCTTCCAACCTAGATATATGTTGTAAAGATTGGAAAGGTTTCGCCATTTCCAAGTTTAATTTGGTTAAATACAGTCATTTTGGTTCTAAGAGAAAGGCAGTGTGTTTCTTATACGTCGAGTCAGAAAATATCTTGAAAAACTTCTTATCGAGCACCTTTTCTTTTTCCTGTTGTTGCCATCAGCGGTTGCTGTGGTGTCTACCTGTTGTATAGGAGTGCTGCTGGGGACGTGTTTATGCCACGGTGGTCATGATACGACTCCAAAACGTTTGGGAGGAAGGGGGGGAAGACTGACGTCCTTTAAGGAAATTGCATCGCTGGGAGTTCTCCAGGGAGTGTGTGGAATAAAATATTGTAACTTCCCTTTAAAATAAAGTAAAATAGGTTTGAAATTATTAATTTAATAAGACATTAAGAACTTAACAACTAACCCTAAATTATCTTAAGGGTCTCCACATTCACACCCATAAGGCACTTTCCCTCCTTTGGGAAAGAAAATCTAAAAAATATCACGTTTATTCAATAAAATAAACGCAAAACAACAACAAAAATTAAAATGTAACAAATTTTGATTTGGCAGTCCTCCAAATCCAAACTCCTCCTCCTAATTTTATTATTTAAAGATCTTGTTAAATGCATAAAACAAAGAACCCTTTAAATTTGATGATGATGGATTGTTACTTACTTAAAATACTCTCTTAAATTGAAGTACTTAAATTTGAGATGCTGTTAACTTCTTTAACAGGTATATTGTCAACAATCTTACTTTAACATGAATATTGTCAACTCTTTTGTATAATTTAGGATAACCTTTGTAGATGGACTTATGCTGTCGCGGAACATTTTTTGTAGAACTCGTTGAGGTGAAGAATATTGTCTTGGATAGTTGTCATCTATCTGTTACTGTTTAGGTAACGTAAGCGAATATTTCTCTCCGTAGATTGCCCCCCCCCCCGATTTCATCGACTTTCATTATTATAGGTTAAAAAATTTGCATAAAATCATTATAGTTACTAATAATAATTCCATATAATTATAACACATTAATAATAGTCCAATTTTCAACAGAAACAATCTGAAAAATATTGCTGAATAACGCGTTTACAATGTGCACAATCACGTCCAGCAGCTAAGATGGTGGGGTCCAACAGGGAAACTCCTTTACGATGCTGTTCCAGCACCAACGCACCACACATATCCATCGCTTTCTACCTTTAAAAAATATTTAAAAAATATTCTAGACATTGGTTTTTAGATTTTTAATTCAGGAACATTTATACACAAATATAGAGTTTATAACCGTATTAGTTCATGAGATATAGCGAAAATTATATCATGCCGTTAGGAAGAATGACAGAAACATGAAATCACTTCTACCCCTTTTTACTAGTCAAAAAATGAAATATAGAAAACCCCAATAACTGTTTCTAGATATTTAAATATATAATTTTCGTTCACAAAAAATTAGACAATATTGCAATTAGTTGGTGAGATATAGAGCAAATAGCGAAAATTCGATAAACCTATTTTACCCTTTTAAAATTAGAATTTCGAAAAAAAAATAGTGAGCAGTTTCGTTACAAATCCAAATCCTAAGTCCAAATATCGTGTTCCTATCTTTTATAGTTTAGACTCTGCGCTGATGAATGAGCCAGTCAGTTACGACATCGCCGTTTACATCTTGAGATGATTTTTTATATTAACAATAAACGATTTGTAGCAGCAGTGAGTGCTAGTTGCGTAGCTCATAATGCAGGTAAATTTTAACATTGGAACCATCAACTGTAAAAATTTATTATAATCAGTTGTTATATTAATATATTCCTTATTAAGTGTCTAAAAAGTTTCACAGAGAACTAGGTCACATTATAAAATCAAATTATTTTACATCCATAATTGCAAAATGTTAATTCTAGTTCTTATAATAAAAATAATAATAATTATTATTATTGTTAACTGAACATATTTCTTACTAGTGCATTATCAAGATCAGATATCCAAAACTTTTGTGCACTGTCATAGTTTCTACAACTTACTTTGCTTGTCTAACTGCGACGATCTATTTATTTATTTGTTCCCTTCTGTATTCACTCATTGAAAAAACATAAAAACTAAATCTCAAATTTTCGATTGAATATGTTTTTGTGTATTTATTATAGCTCCATAAAGGCTATCATACTTAAAATTACTTCATAAAATTAAAGTTATAAGCGCTCTCGGTCATTTAATTCGTACTACATGGAAGCACTTTAAAGGAAATTATAGGGTCAGTTTTTCCAAGGACCAAGCGCTGGGGTTCGAGCCGCCGCAAGTTTCATGCACGGTCCCTATAGGAAGTATTCGCAAACATACCGAATACAGTTTTGACTTCCTGCACAGATAGTGAAGTCACACCCATGCTTGAAACCCCTTCCCGATTGGGTTGTGAGTTACAGAATAGGACCTCTCACAACGTACGTTCCGACGTCGCGAGGTGAGACAATTAATTGAAAAACATAGTGGTGACAATGAGTTGAAAAACAAACTAACGGACTTAAGTTTACGAAAGACAAATGTAATGGAAGTTAATCAAACCGATAGTGATTTTAGAAATGAATTCAAAAGTAGAAAAGTTAAACAAAATGTTAACTTCGTTAATTAACTGAGTAACGCTTTTCTACCCAGCTAAGGTCCTGCATTGTTTTGCCGTTTCCAAGATAAATAACCCTGGCCAACCCGTGGTATCGAAGAAAGAAGTGAGTTCGACATGTTTAGGTACTAAGACCCAGTTTTACCAAGTTGGTGTAATGTCTTAAACGAGATTTTCTGTGCAGTTAATCGTATTTATCGAAATGCGCGTTCCACCAACTCCGATTTACGAGAAAATCGCGATTTACTCTTAAACGCTTCGAGACCCTTCGATTACCGGCACTCATCGCGATTTTCTTCAGTACTGCAAGAAATTTGTCGGCCATTTTCCTTGTGTTTTTCCAATATGCTTGTTGCTTTATTAGTTACGTACGTGTCCTGTAACCACATTTTTGCTTTCCGTGTGTTTTGGATTTGCAGTTCTCAGTGTTCTGCCATGGTCTTGATGGAACAGTTGAAGACACTTTATTTGAGGAACCACCTAGGCGTCAAAGTTGGACTAGAGGGGGATGGAACTTTTTTAATGAATTTGATGAGGTAGATTTTCCAACGCGTTTTCTTCTGTCCAATACATCAACTCTGAATGTTTTAAATGAAATCGAAAACCAATTAGAGTTTCCATCAGACAAGTAAGTTCAATTTACACGTATACATATATACAACCTCAGGATATCAGTGATATTTAATTTATATTTTCGATTACTACCTTAACAGAAGTAAAAACATTTTTATTTGTTTTATATTATGTTTTATATGCTAAAGCAAATTATGATATTGAAGTAATATTATCTATTAATTACTAAAAGAACACACATCCTCCTTTTATTTTTTATTGCAGGAATGATTCGGTATCGTCAACGAACCAGCTGTTGGAAACATTGCAATACTGTTCTGCCAGCTGCCATCTGCCATCTGCAGCCGCAAGCTAATTTTGGAGGTTTCAGCAAGTCCACTGTCCATCGCATCATCCTCAAAGTGAGTGGAGCAATTGCAAGACTGGTGCCTCGCTACGTAAAATTTCCCACCACAGTTCAGGAGATGCGAGAAACACAACAGACTCTTTACTGTGTTGCTCAGTTTCCCCGTGTGCTGGGTGCGATATATTGCTCACATGAGCGAATATCTTCCCCAGGCAGTCAGGTTGCGGAACATTTCCGCAACAGAAAAATGTAGTTATATCAATGTGCAAGCCATTAGAAATTTGTTAATGGAATACATAGACATTCTGTGTCGGTGGCTCATGGTTGTATAATTTTAACAATTCAAGAAGGTGTGCAAAGTTTCAACATGTGAATATGTGGGACTTTCATTACGGGGATTCTGGTTATCCATGCAGAGATTATATACTTAGCCTAATAGAAGTTCCGAACATCGGAGAAGAATATACCTATAATGTGAATCATGCAAGTACTTGGAATGTTGCGGAGAGAACTTTCGGAGTATGGAAAAGGTTTCCAGTACTGACTTTGGGAATGAGACTTCATTTGCAGACCTGTTTAGCAAAAATTGTCGCCCAGCAGTGCTTCATAACATACTAAGGAAAGCGGGTGAACGACTCCCTCCAGATGATCCAAATGTGATTCATCTACCTTGTAAAAAAGTTAGGCAACATAGCGATATGGGAGAAGGGAGGTAAAAGGAGGTTTTAATTGTTTACCGCTATGACAACGTTTTCATTTGACGTTGCTTGTGATGTCTATGACGTAATGAACTATTTACCTCTTGCGAATAGCACCAGTTGTACCGACAGAGTATTTGAGCTTGTTTATATTGTGGTGGTACTGTGGCACAATTCAAATTACGCGCTAATCCTCTGCCGAAAATGTAACAAATACCGTCTTGCATGTATCAGGATTTTTTTACATTTTATTGCAATAGCGAGCTGATCTCTCAAAAGTAGTTGGTGAGCCAAGTTGGGAGGTCCAAATACATCGATAAAAATAGTTTTATTATTCCGTGATCATATTAACAGTATTTACACTTAGCCGAAATTTCGAAAATTTTGAAAATACTTTCCTGGATTAACTGTTAAAAAACTACGGATGAGCAAAGTATCAAATTGCCTGAATAAAACTGAGCAATGTCGGCCTAATTTTCATATATAAATGACACATGGCACTAAATGCTTGGAAGCTTAGAAATTCGTGGACTTCTCATACGTGTCGAGAAAACCTTACCTCGTATAAACGCGTTCAAGAATTTTATTGGTGGGAAAGAGCTTCACCTGGAGGTAATTACTTACTGAAGTGAATGTACGGGGAATACATCACAAACGGGATTCCACAAATACACTAACGATTCTTACAGAACATAACAAAAATGGCGGTTCTCAAAAAGACAGGAACACCAAAGTTAGACAGAGAGACGGGATCCCCTTGCGAACGATGTAGAAGCACAATCAGTGGTAAATAATAAGAAAAGCGATCCAGGATCATGAAAAGATAAAATGAGTGGTACTATTACTACTCTTGTGAGTAGTAGCGCCAGTGAGTGCAGCTCTACGAAATACGAAGCAGACACAATTACATCAAGGTCACATTATCGGACAAAATGCGTGGGGGACAAAAAGAACGGGAAGTACATTTGCGAAAGTTTGTTAATGCTTTTTGAGGAAGATATTTGTAAAACTTTACGGGAAATGGAAACAAAGTATAAAATATGGCGTAAAGAAGTTACGGAAGCAATCGGAACAAGTAAGGAAGGAAGTCAAAATTTTACGGGGAAAATTAAACTAAGTACCCAAATTGACGGATGCAAAAGAATAAATTCTAAAACTGGGAGATAAATTGCAGAGTGAGACTGAAAACGTAGTGGAGACTAAAATGATAAAATAAATGAAAGAACGGGTAATAGGAACAATAGATGATCTGTGGAACATCTACAGGCAACATTAACCAGAGATAGGAAATATTTGCAGGGACGTATAGGACTCAAGGGAGACATTCACAATGAAATAAGGAAGAAACAAAATGCGATACAAAATCAAGTTCAGAAAATGACAAAAACAGTGAACTGCACCAATGTCATGGTGAAACGGATTGCAGACGTGATGACTCAGCCGACAAAGTGCGTACAGGCAGAGAATGAAATAGAAAAAGGGAAATCATATGCAACAGTTGTGCGGTATCTTAAATTAACATAGAGTGAGCGGTTACACATAAGAGTTGAGGAAGGTGAAATGAGTGAGCGGTAACTAATGGAGTAAGCGGTTACTCATAAGTGTTGAGGGAGGTGAAATGTGTGCTAAAATTGGGCGAATAATAGAAAACAATGAGATATTACAAGCTGAGGAGACGCGAAAGGTAAAGCCGAAAATAATAGTCTATGATGTGGAAAAGCAAGAAGAGACGACCATTCTTGAACGGGTCAAGAGGCAGAATGGGGGAATACACGAGGAAATTCGAATAAATAAACGTATAGGACGTACTAATTGGAGAAACAAGCATTCCAATTTAGATGGATCAGGAAGGTTCTTCACATGAGTCATGGTACATGGGAAATTGTACGTAGGATATGAATCCCATAGGATGGAATTTGAGGAGTCATTACGGTGCTATCTATGCTACCGGTTCGGTCACTAAGCAAAAAATTGTAGGAAGATACAGCACTTTTGTTAGCACTGCGGGGAGCCAGGGCACAAGATGAACGATTGCCCAACAGATAGAGCGACACCAGTGTGTATTAAGTGCAAGCGGATAAACCGTCCTCACTCTCGTAGTGCTCGGAGAAGGGACTGTGAGGAATAATGCGACGAATATGCGATATAATGAAACTACACTCGGATCATGTTAGTTAAAATAATGCAGAAAAATATACAAGGAGGATCATAAGGAATGGTGGAGATACAAAAATTTGATGAAGACAATATTGTCGATATATATACATTGCAGGAACCATATCTCCAAAACGGACAAATACCGCATTTGCCATTACGAATGCGGAAAATACACAGTACAGGGGGCAATTATAATATGGAACACGAGTATACAAATAATTGAAATGAAAGAACATACACCTAAGTACACGCACGTCATAAGAGTAGTTAACGACAAAATAAACATAATGCTCATCGTATGTGTATATACAATATACAAAAAGAAGAACACGATTATTCAACAAAATTAGAGACATATTGTATCAGATTATGGAGAGGAGATTTACATAACAGGAGACTGGAATGTGAGGTCTGAGCACTGGGGGAATCAGTTGCGTAACTGACATGGCAAAGAACTAGAAAAGCTCATATTGAAAAAGACTTAATCATAGTTAACATATATGGACAGCCAGCTTTCGAGACGATAAATGGACCATCCATAAAAGACATAACGATGCAAACACGGAAGCAAAAAACCACGCGACAACGTGACCGATTCACGAAGAAGTTCAAAGCGATCATAGAATAACTTTATGTATAGAAAAGCATACGGAGGAAGCTACCACACTTTATATAGAAGTAAATTATAGAAAAATAGACTGGGAACGACTAACAAAGGAAAACAAGACAAAAATTCCTTACCCGATACAGAAGGACAATAGGGACATACAAAATAGGTAACTGTGGAAAGAAAACTAACAATTTTCGCTCGGGAAAATGTGGTAGCTGGCAGTTTTACAAAAAAGCAAAGAGAAGACGTGACAAATTAAGACGGCAATATCAACGTGCACAACCAGGAACAGAAAAGTATGAGACAGACAGAGTGTTCCTGAACAGTTTCAAGAAGGAAGTTGATGCGCCGAATGAAGAGGACTGGAAAAAATTAGTGTCAGATAGCATGACCACTAACGTATGGGGAGGTACCATACCTAGTAAGCCGAGAAAAGATAAGAAGAGGAATAATCCGCGGAAATGTGAGAATAGAGATAGGATTAACCAGAGGTTGGAGGAATACTGGACAGAGAGTGATAGCAGATATTCTCAAAGGAACAACAGAAGAAGTGATGGACACAAAAGAATACAAGCTGCAAGAAATAACAATACATGAGCAACTTACAATGGTGGAGTTACAAGGGATAGTTCTCGGATTAAGATCCAAAAAGAGTCCATGCTGTGATCAGATAACGAATGAGATGATCCGCAAGATTTTACGTTTAGAGCAGATATGCTTGACATATATCGACAGTGCTGTGTCTATAAAGTTCATCAACAGTGCCAAAGTTATTTTGGGCCGGTCCAAAGTTATTTCAGGCCGTGACCTATAATACAGGACTCGGCCCAAAAATTATTTCAAGACCGTTTGCCATAGGTAGGTTGCGGATTGCTCACTTCAACCTCAGTCACGTCCACCTTATGAAGAAAAAGGTCTCAGAGTCATGTCTGCTTTATGGAGATACAGTACCTGTCACCTCATCTTGTAATACTCAGAGCTTAGAAATCAAAGACATTCCTTAAATATCTCAAGTGATATTTCGAATATATTCGAAAGTCCCTGTGGTGCCAGAAGGTGCTACATCTTTTGAAATCGTCTCAACTTGACAAACTGATTTAAATTTGCATTATAGTCAAGTTTAGTAGTGCATTTTTTAATTTTTTGTTTTTTTGCAAAATGTATTCTGTTAGTGTAATTGATAATAATAAATTTACTGTCAGAAAGCATTAAAAACAGCATATAACCACGAAGAGGATAATAAACTAATTTACTCTCTGGAAGCAAACTAGGGATCATCCCATCAATTCTGATCAAGGGCCCTAAGTCACAGGCGGATTGAAAATTTCAGCAAATTCCTATATACCTGTAACATAAAAAGTTAGCTAGGTGTTATCAATATACGTGACATCAATAGAATATCTACCAATTTTTATTGACGTGACACAAAAATTTTATTTCGCAAGGTGGTATTATTATCGAACTATAGATTATTTGGAAAATGGAGTTTATAAATTGATAATATAAAAATAACACTAAATTCAAGATTTATCATTTCAATAGACACCGCCCCTGGACAAGAGCTTACAGAGCCTGTGTAAAAAATCCGCCTCTACCCGAAGGAAAACCGGAGAAAAACCCGGGCCAGAATGGCGATAGTGATATTGATTTGTGGATAGTGTTTCTTTTTATAAAAATTAACAATTGAATCAATTTTCTTATTTAGAGATTTCTTTTCATTAATTGTAACAATTAATTCAGTCGTATAACTGTAATATTTCCTGCGGTCGTTGATGACCTATGATGTTGAAAAGCGACCTTAACTAAATAAATTAATAAAGAAATTATTTTAACACTTACAGGCAATAATTTTATATATTGATTTTTAAGATGTTTATGGCGTTTCTAAATTGTTGTAATTTTAAAATCCAAATATTGATATTTGAAACCAATTACTAAGATTAAAAGTGAATGACGATAATGTGCTCAGTAAAAAAAGCATTCATTATTATACAAAAATAATTTACGTTTTATTTGTTCTTGGAAATTTATCGACATGTTTCTTAATCGGTTGAACATAACTTTTGTTGGTTAACAGTATTGCCGCTCTTAGCGGAAGTTGGCGTTCCAAATCCTTACCTTGACGGATTGCCCGATTAGAAAACAGCGTGGGTTGGAGTGTCGCTGGTGGAGTTCGGTCGACCACTTCCTCCCTGCGGCTCTGGATGAGGGAGCGCGCCGCCGCTCGCGAACAGAGACGCTTCACAGAGGGTTGGTGGGTCCGTAGAGGGTGGGGGTGCGGAGGCACTTCCAATTAGTCTCCGTCGGGGGCAGCGGGCCGCCGCACAAACCGAAAGTCGGTCCGCTCGCGAGAACGATGTGAGGCCACCTCGGTCGCAATTTGTCTTGCAGCGCGGCTTACTGAAGCGCTCGTCTCCTCGTTTCGAGCACCTCACGTCTAGCGACGGACGCGTCTCCGTGGCGGACGCGTTCGCCGAGGCGGATATCTCGACGAGATCGTTCATTCTGATCCGTAATAATGTAATTGTTTCTTCTGCTGATCTTAATCCGCCGCGTTGTGGGGATTGACTGCGTTCATGGAGCAATCTGCTGCGTGGCCACAAGGCTCCGGTGTTTAGTGAATGTGCTGATGAAGCGATTATTAAAATCAAAATGGGTTTTATTTACTTAAGTACAAAAAATATAGTGTACATAGACATATTAGTTTGACCCATTCGCCCCTAAATAAGACCTGGATTGCCGGGGTTGCGCTCATTATATAATAATACTATTAGCTTACACATAGGTGATATCTAGACTAACAATCCAGGTTTAGTTGAGGAATAAATAAAATACGTGAATTGTTGGGGAAAATTTTTTCTCATCCAAGTAACTTGTGATCAGAAAAGAAAATATTTGTTGTAAATGAGAAATGATCACTCTTTATTCTGACACATTGTAGATACATTTGTTAAGTTTTCAGTGACAAACTTTAAGCTTAGGATTGATCGAAGATGAATGGAGCTGGTTAAATAAATAAGAATGGTTTTTCAATGATATTTTACGGGGATGAAGTGAAAAATGCACCTCAGTTCTGAAAAAAACGCACTCTACCATCACCTGACATACAAAAGAAAGCTAAGCGACATATTTTCGACTTTAGTTGGTGTAATTTCTGAGAAGACGATAATATACCTTAAGTAAATATAAAATCTTCATTTATTTAATTTAACTGAAATAAATTTTTCTCAATGCTATTTTGTAATCCCTAAATTGTTAGAACATCAACAATTTTGTACTGTATTGATTTTCAGTTTTTTAAATAATCACCTGTATAATTGACGTTTTAAGTTTTCTTGAAGCAAAACTTCTCGGAAATACGACAGCCAACAAAACAAAAATTTACATTTAAATGACATATTAAAAGTATTTTAACTAATAGGAAAAGTGAAGAACCCTTTTGGTTCTAAAAATATACTAACCTAATTTTTCCCGCACAGTCTAATAACAGGCGACACTGAATCCACTTTATCGTTATGGATAGATAATGGAACGGTCAATATAATTGTTGATTCTTAATATATTTTTGACGAAAATATCAATTGAAAACAATTGTTTGAACGCTATACGTGACAGGAACATGTGTAATTATTTCCTTTGAACGATACAATTTATTTAAGCAGCAACGAGGCACAGTGGTGAAGACAATACTTCTGACAATGGGGATGTACTACGAGCTTCGATGATTTTTGAGAGGATACTATTCGTTGAACGGAAGTGGCATCGGCAGACGCTATCAGAGCCCTCGTATTTTGGAGAGGCTCTGGCAGCAGAAGAGCGTTTACATTTTCCATCGTGCGTCCTCGAGCGGAGGCAATTCCACTCATTCGTTGTCTTCTCAAAGCCGAGCTTATTGTCCGGCGCATAATCGCCTCAAACGCTTCACATTTCCAACAAATGCCATTCGAGCTTCTATACATTCGTTTTTGTACCATGAGTGGGTGCTAGAGGCGTTAGGGTCACCGAACTCGAACACGATACCAGGAACAGAAGTAGGTTGGCGACGCAAAAATCGCAGCAGACGCGGTGTGTTGCGGCAAATGTCCCTGGGCGAATGAGGGAAAAGGAGGGAGGAATATTAGTTCGAGATCGCTTCTGTGAGCAAGTGTGGGTGACGACCCCTGCAGCGGAGCGGGTATGTGAAGGTGCTGTCTCAAAACAAGCGTTGCGCGTAGTAAAAAGTAAAGCTCACTTTGCGTAGATAGCAATGTGCGAGGAGGAATGAAGACCATTTTCGAAATATTGTGAGAGAAGCATTGAAATATGATTTGCATAAATGTTAGTTGAATTGGTCGAATGGTGTAATCTGTATTTGTGAAGTGAAACTTCTGTATCCGGGTTGAGGTAAATTTTTTTAGTGCGTTAAAGAAAAATAGTTCACGTGCGTGTAAACTGTATACAAACAAGGACAGAAATGTGAACTATTGTAAAGTAAACATGTAAAATCAATGAGAGTTGAAAAATTATCATTTTAAAATTACGGTCTGTTTTTTATTTTTTGTGATAAGGCGACCCGTGGCGTAGTATCTAGCTATCTTGCCTTCCTCTGGTGACGCTGGTTCAATCCCAGTCTGATCCAAGTAGAATTCGCGATGGTGGACGAAGCGGGTGTGAGGCAGATTTTCTCGAGGTACTCCTGTTTCCCCTGCCTTTCATTCCTCCACAACATTCACTCATTATCATTTCACCTAATTTGCGTGTCATTCTTGTCATCTCCGTCAATTAGGAGGTTGTCTGAAAAGAGGTGATCGTGTGCTACGACCAGGGCACAGAGGAACCTCAACGCGATGTCACCGAAGCAGCAATGCTGTTAGAAGTCTGGCAATTCCCCAGTAGCAATTCTTGAACGATTACATACACATTATTTGTAATTTGTTATAATTGAAAAAAAATAGATGAATTAGTAGAAGCGTTTCATTGCTTGCACTTGACCGCAATCGGTTACACTTCCTTCAACAAAAGCCTTTATGCATACTCCAGACATGTTGTAATCAAATCGATGACTGCTTGAATATAGCAAGGTGAAGTTCCACGAGAAAAAAACACATGGCGTTTACGTGAATAGTTAAGAATGTTGTGCTGCGTCATTTGAAAGTGAATTTGAGTGACATTGTATGAAAGTTATTATCTCTAAATAATTACTAGGTAGAAAAGCATTTGTACAATTATTGGCAGATGTATATAGTTTCTTGACTGGTAAAAGAAACATACTTATATCGGTTATTTCATAATTCTGGGAGGTATTATTTGAAATTTAGAAGAATAATTTGGAAAAATTGTTTCACATTAGTTCCGTATTCTTGGGTAGGCAGTTTATTCAAGTATGAGAAATAAATATCTTTCGTAGGGAAACGTGTGTCTCAAACGCAGATTAAATGATGTAATAGGTGTCATCGAATCTACTCGTCCATGCACTGATGTAATTTTTGATGTATTTGCTTACTTCTCTAGGAAATATTCCGGAAGAATTACTTTCGTACATTCCCAAGAAGTTGTAACCAGGATGAGTATTTAACAGATTCGCGATTTGTTGTGGTAGTGATATGAGAATTAGTTAGGTAAATCGTTTCTCCGAGTCTCTTTAACTGAAGTGGTGCCTTACTAAAATTGTATTTTTGCAGTGAGAATTATGTTGAGCATATGTACATGTTTGCACTATCTAAACTGTTATTTTTTCAGGTTTCTTCAATTCTCAATCCTTACAAAAAATAACTTTTTGTTCTCTAGCAAGTTTTAATTGATAAATTGATAACTTTAATGTGTTTTGTACGATTTTTGTGCTCTATACAAATATTTTGCTATCTCTGAGAATAGATGACCAACGATTAACTGAATCGACCGCCAGTTCAAAAATGAAGTGGTTTTTAGAGCTTTACTGTTGGTCAGCTTTCTTTGGAATTCAATCCCGTGCTTTTGGAATATCTAAATTTTCTTTATTCTTTGTTAATCCGTTTGTTGGAATTAAGTCCGTTACATAGAATATTTAATTCCCTTTTATTTGATGATTATTTAATTGTCTTAAAATATTCTCACAAAAACAAATAACGGATTAAGTTAATTTGTCCACAAATTTTCTTTACTTTTAGCCAAGTCACGTCCCCTAATCCAGGGGATTCTGACCATCGACCCAAGAAACACGTAAAATAGTTACATAAAATGAATACTAAAGCACTAATTAATGGAGAAGTAGTGGGGACAACCAGGGACTATGGCTATTTGAAAGTAGTACCTCGACCGGACAATTATTGAAGTGATATTATAGTATAATACCCAAGAATTGTGCCAAACTTTTTGCATCACTGGTTTGTAATATATATGTTAGCTTACTATTGATAGCACACCAAGGTTCTCCAAGAGCAGAATTGCTTTAATTAGTTAACTTCTTAAGTATGGATGAACATATTTAACAACATTTTGTACAGCGTGATCAATTATATGTGCAATATTATTTTACAATAACAACTTACTAATGTTTTATGTGATAAATATTTTAATAATTCAAGGTCTAAACTTAAGAATAACACGCTTCTACTTTCTATAATCCACTAAAAACGTACTTTCTTTTCGATAAAGTTTAAAACAATATAAAATTTGCAGAGAATAAAAATTCTAAATATTTGCAATTCAGATAGTAGCTTTGAAAGCTTCTGAAACGACGCGAACAAAATGCCAACAACATTAAAGCTCCGTCCCTAATTCATCCCTAATTCATCTGAGCCGATCACTGGTCCCTTTTTTCTACTCTTTCGTAGTGCAGATTAAGCGGATTGTGAAAAAAACAAAACTTGGCAACACTTGTTATGTCACAGTAACACAATGGCTTAACATAGCGAAACATTCCTAAAAATTCTATTCTACGGAGGTTTATAAAATATTTTTTGT
This sequence comes from Laupala kohalensis, assembly GCA_002313205.1. Taxonomy (NCBI): domain Eukaryota; kingdom Metazoa; phylum Arthropoda; class Insecta; order Orthoptera; family Trigonidiidae; genus Laupala; species Laupala kohalensis. The sequence continues at coordinate 253,209 of NNCF01126894.1, forward strand.
TTAGCACATGAAACTGTGGAAATGTTTTCCAAGCAAAAACAACGTACATTTAAATCGTTGCCTTACGATATACTAATTGTTGTAATTTCTTTCATCTAATTTCTTTTTTAAAGAAGTAAAAATAATATTAAAGGTACGATTCTCCACTATCAATTTACACATAAGAATTAAGTCAACAGTATGTTCACATGATAATTTAGGCATCCAGGTGGAAACTTCCGGAAGACTTCCAAACATGTCCATCATGTTAATATATCATTATGCTGTTATTATATCTGAGCTTTAAGCTACATCTCTGCCAAATGTAATTAAGATTAGTACGGCAATTAAAAGTCAAGTCCCCGCCAACAGATGAGTCGATTTTCACACACACACACACACACATATATATATATATATATATATATATATATATATATATATATATATATATATAGGTAAGGATAAATTCATATTACTAAGATAGAACTATGCTCTTTAAATTGGTGGTTCTGTCACGAGAAAGGAGCGATTCAGAAAAAAATGTAAGTAAAAATATTAATTTTTACCTAGCTTTGTATAAGAAAAAGCTCATTCGTCATTTAAGAACCTTGTGTATATTGATTCAAATAACTGAGGCTCCTGTGTTACCTTTCTTTACCCATTTCTGCCAGTTTTTCTCATTTCTGCCAGTTTTTTTATTACTGTACAGTGGTAAGTTCAATTCAAATCAATATACCTTTGTTTTCCATTGTTGTTGCAAGAAATACAAAATACCAGTTATTGATGGGACTGAGGGCCCGTGCACCTATGTTTATGCCCTTCAGAGCCGTAGGTTGTGCATTCTGTATTCACTCGCAACGAGTTTTCTCGTTGTTTGATAAATATTACTTAAGCTTGTTCTATATTTGTCATTTAATCACTATTTTACTACGTTATTTGCTAAAAATACCAAATAGTTTTCTTTAGCCTTTTCAGTAGGACTATATAAAATGCTGAATTTCACTTCGGTCACACTCATTTCTTTCACGTGATGGGGTGTGTACTAGAGCACGGCTATTCACATAGCCCAATCGGGAGCCCATAGCTCCCAGGAGCGGCATGGCTAACAGCTGGATCGCACGGAAAGGGCATTGCTGCGAAGACAGTCACGGTGGCCTTACAATAGAGCGAAAAAAGCGTGTTGTTTAATTGTATTGTTTTTTTAATTATTGGAGTTAAATATTGGATTATTTAAGTTGTTTTTTCTTAGAAGAATTTTATGTGAATATATAATTTAGTTTCATTCGCTTTAATATAACTAACGTGACAGAATGTCTGAGTCCCACAAATAATTTGATAACGAAAACATGAGATTCGTCCCATTGTGTGACGTCAGTCCCCTATTTCTGCGACCAGAGCTCTCGTGCTCTGGACTGCGAGCAAGGGCAAACATTTGCGGTTCCCTAGAGCGCTTGCGTGAACTGCCCTGAACTAGAGTGACCGATGTGAACAGTGTTCTGGATTTTAGATTATGTATGACAATGGTTCAAGTTTCTTGCTAAACTATTACCATTATTTCTTGCTATGTATTACCATTATTTTAAATGCAGCATCACCGTGACCGAAGTGAAAGATACAAACATACGGTCACGGTTTTATCTAAATGACAGTAGGTATCCAAGCGAGATGAAAAGAACTGAGAAGAAATCACTAGAAACTCCACACATAAACACAACTTCACTGCTATGACAGGGGTTGTTGATCGTCACATCTCGATTGAGGATGGCGAAATTTTTAAATGTGATATTATCTGTAAACGAGATTGAGAAACATGCATATCGACCAGTGGTTTCATTGTGATTTAGTAGATCATCAATTGGCGAACTTAAGAATTTCGAATACTTATTATTAGATTACAACTTAAGATATTTTCATTCTATTTTTTATCTTCAAATTTTCAACTTCACTTTTGCCCACTCAGAGAAAACACGTAATCGGAGGAGAAATAAATGAATCTCAAAATGTCATAATGACATCTTAATAAACTCTGTAAGCCTAATAATGCACTGTGCATTGATGTAAGCCATACTTAGTTTATTTGAAAAGATAAGCATTAAAGCAATTATTAATTTCCTTTTTTATAGGTGTTACTTAAATTGTCCCATTTCGTGAAAACTGCCCATGTAAATCACTAGGTTGATTTGAGCATGAACAAACCTATAATCGCAATTTCTCTTCTGATTCATGTGCAGGGGATCATAGTGGTCTGGAAAATGCGTATTGCTACCCGAAAAAGTATTGCCATTGATGGGGGGCGGGAAGTGGGATTTAATCGTAAAACACAACCACTGGAATCAGATCGCTTGTCAAAAATGGAAGCATCGTAGATGAGTGGATCTGCTCTCAAAATGTTTCTTTAGAATCTTCTACAATATCTTTAGTTATCAGGACATGGAGACATTTTGGTATACTTAAAACGTTTTGGAAAAGGACATGTAATACATATCCTACGAAGGAGAGGAAACATCTGAACATGTCTTGTGAGAGTACCCCTTGTACGGTACCGAAGGGTGGAGATTTCTGGATGAGATCAGGGGTAAAGAGGAATCCTGGATACACCTGAAATAATGTCTATTTCAGAAATAATGTATGAACGATTCGAACAATTAATTTGTGAATTAGCGACAACTAGGCAGATTACCAGAAGTAACAACTGACAAATGAATAGATAGTAATTGAGTAGTGCTGTAAATTTATAGATTTTTAATTATTGTTGTGTTAGTTCTCAACTTCTTTTGTCTCAGCAAAGTTTTTCCTCGGTTTTGATGTGGAGGAATTTAATATTTTAGTTCTAAGTAGGATTTTAACAGTAATGGATCATTACAATGCAAAAATCACCCTGCAACGACAATGCAGACAAGATTGGCAGAATTGATAAAACTAAAGAAAAATATAAGTTTAGTTATTGTTTCCTCACACACTTCATTTGGTTGTAAATACTATCTCTTATCCCACACACTAGTCTTCTCGATATATTCGACATGAGTGACTTTAAAGTTATCTGAATAACACGCACACACAGACAGTGTGAACAAATGAGCGTGTTTCACTATGAATGCATAGTGTGATAATACTGGACCATTCATAGTTACACTATTATGGGGTGCGGGGGTAGGGAAATCCTATGAAATGCGAATAAAATTAGTTTTTATTTACTACCCCAGACGAGAAAAAATAGTGAATACTAATGTAGTAATCGCAAAGATTAGGATTGATAGTAAATAATAACATTGGTGATTAGACGAGTGCAAGGAGAGGTTCCGCTTTGATTATAGGATTTAATGTTTGTCGGCGTGGAGTGCTTCTACAAAGATATTTATTAGAAAAAGCTAGTGTGTGTAAAAATTCGGAAAAATTCCACCCATGAGGGGTAAATTATGAGTATCTTCATTTGAAGAGGGAAATTGAGGAAGTGGTTACGTGGTATTAAGTGAATGGGAACGAGGTTTCTACAGGGGCGTAAGTAAATGATTCTGAGTGAAAGATATACTGAAATCGGACAACTATATTGTTTTGGATATCTACAAGGATTTAATTAAGGTAACCTGGAAGAGGACAGCGGTAGTATTGGCAAGGAAGTTAGCTGCTTAAAATTTAGAAGCTGGTTGAAGTTTGAAATTTGAGGAAAATAGCTGATTACTGGGTAACCAACTACAGAATTTGTAGTTGTGTTTAAAAATACTGAAAAAAATGCGGTAATATTTGCCCACTTTTATAAAGTGGACTTCGTGAGAAGTGTTTTACATAATTGCGTTCTGCAGTATAGACATAATTTGGTCCGCGAAAAGACCTACATTGCTTGCTCTCTCATAGAGGGAAGCGCGGCCATCCCTGGCAGTAGGAGGGAACGCAAAGCATCCGCTTCGTAATGAAGCTTCTTGATGCAACTATAGGCAATTCTGGCTAGTTTGTTAAGAAAAACTGAGAAGTGCGTAGCTTGAATGTAGAGGAAGGGGCAGGGTTAAGAGAGACTGCGAGACTCTGGAGACGGCGGTCCGTCGCACCGTGAATATTCATGAAGAGAGTGCCGCCACTTCACATTTGCACCATACCTTCCCCACCAATTCCCATTCCTCCCAACGACGAACCCACAATTCTCTACCTACAGTCCTTCTCTATCCCGACGAACCTAAGCAGCACCAATGCGATGCTAGGCTACGAGCTAGAGTTCTTGTTGCAATTCTGAATTGACATCTGATCTCCTGAGACGGTTCTGCACGCATCTTATCATGGGCACTGGTTGGAACCACAGGAACTTCTGAATTCGTTGAAATTCTCGTACGCAAAGTAACCCTCACACAAAGAATACTGGAAGGGCAGAACACAGAGACTATTATATTTCTCGCATCCGTGAAGACCCAGGTGAGTTCATTCTCTCCCTGCAACATTTTGTTAAAGTTAATTTACGGAGTTTTTTAGAATAGTGTGATGTTTCATCCTCCTAACAGATTTTATTTCCAATGGATACTCTTACAATTCGGATGAAAAATTATACGTCTGGAAAACATTACCTTTCTGTTAAATGTGATCTTTTTATTATGATTCATTTTTTTTAACAAATACATTTTCTTTCATCTTTCAAGACTCCCCTTGTAGAAAACGGTTCTCGTACTTCGCAATCCAATGAATTCAGTGTTTAACCCATATTTGAGAGAATGAAATTTTTTTTAAATTATGAAATAATTCTGAGGCAAAAAGAGACATGAATCTTGTTTTATAAGGGTACATATTTACCTAGAATACAAAAAAGTAATTTCAGTTTTGTCAATGATTACTATTGGTACTTATTTTCAACTTCTTGAACAACTAGGAAAAATCAAGTTACCTGCATCCCAACACGAGCTATAGAATATAATATAATAGTTTATTTATTGTCTGAAATTACAAATAAATTTTACTCTCAAATTACAAATAACTGTCTGCAATATAAATTCAATTAAGAAATTTAGGAAACTATGTAAACTTTTATTTTATCTTCCGCTAATATTTGTGTGCCTTTTATACCCTTTGACTATTCTCAAAATTGAAAAATGAAGTACATTAAACCTAGAAATATAAAGTTAAACCTGACACAAAATTCCAAACCTACATTGAAAGTTACTCCTTACATTTTACTTTGAACTTAAATAATTTTTTTCCAATATCTGTTTCATTGTAACAAAAAAAAACAAAATATGTATGAAATAAATTTTAGATTTAGATATCTGGAATGATTTTACAGTGTAATAAATTTCTTAATAACATTTTGAACACTTTTCCTTTACGGCACTTATAAGAACATTTTTGTGAGTAAGAGAGAATTTTCATTCATTCAGTATTAACATTTTTTCGTAAAAAGTGTTCATTAATTTCAAGATCAAGAATATGTAACATTCCGATTATTCCGTCCAGCTTTGTGAGTATTAGGTTCACATTCAGAATCAAAATGAACGGAAAATTATAAATACATGACGTAATTTCTTAAAAATGTTATGAATGAACCGTAAGAAGATGCACCAGAAAGAAAAATATTTTTGCTCACAAATACGTACACCACCATCAAATCATTGTTGCATACAGAAGAACAATATAGCAAGAAGATTTTGTTACATCTTATGTAATAGAACATGCAGAACCCTTTACTGCGCAACTCGTTTTGAACTATACTTGAGAATACTATACTTGAGAATACGTATCCTATAATTGAGAATTATACTACGTTTCAACGAAAACGATTCTTCAAGATATTGTAGTACAGAGCTACAATATTAAATCCTATTGGACGCAACCTATCCGTTAAACACTACTCCCAATTTTCATGTTGTTTAATTTGATAGTTCCAGTCAGGTTTTACAGCAGCTGCCTTTCATTTTTAGATGTTAAGTGCTTTTCACACATACTGAGCACATATTTCGTAAGTGCTCTAATTAAGAAATTTGACCTCATGGGAACTACGCTTCAGAATTATTTTTCACAAGGAGTAAATTTTACGAAAAAAATGTTCTAATTAAACTCCGAAAGAGCGTGATAATTATCTCTATCCAAACATTTGAGCACAGATGTTAAAAGAAAGGAATATCCAAAGACGTAGGTAAGAAATGAGAATGCGCTCTTTCTTGCACATACAAAAAAATTCGTTATTTCCCTATGTTCCTACGTCTTGGTAACGACCCGTTGTTAAATTATTTATCTTTTTATGTTAATGTTGATTAAGTTTTACAGTACCGTTACTCGGTGATAGGATTTACCGAGAAATTGAAACATATACTTTTTTTGCTGTGTTAAATCGACTAAAGAATTTGAGAACTAAATATTGGAATAATACGTTCAGTCCTGGATCCGAAGAGGCTAAAATGAAATAGAGTAAACACACGAAACTCGATAGCTTTGTGCGGCATGATATTGAGAGGGATTGCAATTCCTCGTACATAACTTGGACAGAGTATTAGATTAGTTCATACATGTGCATTCATTTGATTGATGTATTTATCTGGACGACTGAACTGGTGAATGACGTCCATGAATCAATTATGAGGCAGGTTTTACTCTTCACTTTTTCCTATCAATGAGTACCAATGAGTATCAATGAGTACATGATCCGATGCCTTTATTTATAGATAAAATTCTGTCTGTCTGTCTCTCTCTCTCTCTCTCTCTCTCTCTATATATATATATATATATATATATATATATATATATATATATATATATATATATANAAACAAATTCATAGATAGAAACTTTCAAGACGTCAAAAATTGTTTATGTGCCAGAAACAAACCTCGAGAAGGAAGACCCTTACTTCATCCTGTACGTCAAGTGGACTAAGGGGAGATGCACTGAGCGGAAAAGAAGACGCCGTGACAGGTCGTGACGTGCGGCGGTGGCTTGTCAGTCGAGCCGAGAAGGGCTGAGGCATCACGTGACGTTTGCAGGGAATTGCGAGGGAAGAAGCGTCTGGGGATCTTGAGGCCACACGAGGGAAAGAGGTGAGAAGCAGTAGACGTATCGTGGTTTTCGATTTCGAGGGACAAAGGCTACAGCATCTTTCGAATTGATTATCAGCATTAGAAAACTCATTTTAGAATGAAGTAGAAAGTAATTTGGAGGAATTTGAAACATTTTGACATCTTCATCGGACATTGTTTAACATCTGACAAAGGAAATTGTCAGTTTATCAAATGGTGAAACTTAAAAGTTACGACGAACGTCGGGTTGGTGACCGACATATCGTCCGAACACCGCAAAAATTCACGGAAACAGCGAGATGGGGAGAAAAGTGTGTTGATGTAGAATTATTACTTTCCTAAGTTAATTAAATTTAATTTATGAAATTTAATTTTGAGTATATTTGGGAACAATAGAAGAAGTAAAAAAATTGAACCTCTATTTCAAGGCGCTCAACGACAGAGAAAAATTATTACTCCCTTCCATCAAAACACATGTTATGGAAAGAATCCGAAATTTTCCATGTGTGCAAATTGAAACCAATGATATACTATAATCATATTTAATACAGAAACATATTTATTACAGATTTTGCCAATTTGAAGACAGATTGTGAAACTCGTTGGATGGTGCCTTCTGCAGTATAATTACATTTGATAAAATCCTACAGTAAAACGTTCAATTTTTACTGACATCTTAATTGATTTGGCAACATTCCTCGATTGGAATTTTTTAAAATTAGTTATTTTCTCAGAAAAAAGCATTGTGATCAGTTCTCCTCGTATTTTGATTATTAAACTAAATCCTTTCCTGAGCTAAACTACATCAGAGGAATTAATTATATTCTACGATGAAGAACATATTCAAAAATTTAATGTAATATTGATAATATTGACAACAGGGTTCACATATTATTTCACATTACGACTTTGGATGGAACTTCATCACGAAAACTGTTCTTATTCCCAATTTTGGTATTTCAGACAACTACCAACTCCTGAATTTTGAAATAGAGAGAGCAAAGAGGAAGGTTAGTGGCAGCTGACAGAATGCTTGGGAGCTGGGGTACGAGGGTTGTGATCGCAGAATTTAAATTTCTTCCCTCTTTTTTCCACTTCGCAACGCCGCGGGAATGGGAACGCGAATCAAGGAAAGAAGACGATCTCTCTTCGAGAACGTTACATTGGAAAGGATTTCTACTCTACCTGAACCACACCATATGTCATTTTCAATGCATGCTTATAAAATATTTTTACAACGATTCTCACTTTAATGTTAATGAGACGTTTCCTCTGATTTCATACGCTATGAGAAGGGGAGAATGGGGCTATGGACCGAATGATATAATGAGGTATCCAACGTCTTCATAGCTGTGTGGCGATACAAAAAGGCAAATTCAATAGTCGTGTTATCTAGTATTGTCTATTTCAATTCCATGTTCAGAAGGAACATTATGTTGGGAAGGAAATCATTATGTATGTAATTTTCTTCACCAAATTTTTATTAGTTTGAAATACTCTAGTTAATGAATCCTGGCAATTTATTTGTGTTCATTTGTCTTTAGTAATTCTGCCGAGGTAAAATTGAAGAAGTGGGAGAAAAGAGGGAGTAAAAGTCCGATCCATGCATGTAATGAATGGACGTATCATTTTCTCGAGCAACTGATTAGTCAGTTGGATTGTGTTGTATACCAACGGCTAGTGATTAATTAGAGTTCCTACGAACCTCAGTTAGGAGAAAATTACGATAGCTGAGTATTGTAGACTGTCACTGGTTTGGTATTGGTTGGTTCGTCCGCCGCATGGTTTGGCTAACCGCAAGGAAATGTGTCACACAGTCTAAACGTGTCTGCAGCGCCAGATCGCCGCTTGTTTATCTAAGGCATACGCACGGTGCCATTTTTGTGTCACACTGACGGATTGACGTGTAAAGTACAACCGTTAGCGTCGCGCTTCGTAATATTTGATTATTATTGCAAATTCCTAGCATATAACTTCAATATATTGAGAGTTTCAATGAAAAAAGTGTTCGTCATATGAATACAACGGTTTTTATGGTGCAGAAGTTAGGTATTAAAAGATATAATTACTTCGAAACATAGCTAAATAAACTGAGGCTATGTTCTTTAACTGCAATTAAACTGCAAAACTTTAACTGCTAATGCAAAAGTGTTTTGACTATGAATAAAACACTTGGTTTTTATTCTTTGATCATTTATTTTATGCCACTATTAAAATGAAGATCACAAATGCTTCTTACAGTATACACAGAAGGTGACGATGTGAAACGAATATAAAAAGATTACATACTTTTTCCACCGTTGGAGTTAGTTTTCTACTAATGGGAAATAATATTCACAATATGGTTAAAATTCAAGTCTTCTCTCTGCAATCATGATTACTTTTTAAATTATTTAAAATTACACTAGCAATGAGCAAGTTTAGCGCAATATTTATACTACACTGAATGCATCACATAAGCATTAAAATAGCGACTGCATATGTCTGTCTCCGTAAACAGCACGTACTGATAGCTCAGTTTATGTGTACTCTGATTCATTGCTATAGTTAAATCTGATTTTCTGTGTGGGTCAATCGTATGATATTTGTAACTTATAATAACAGCTTTTACTTGGTTGGTCTGGACATTTACCGTGGCATAGTCTGAACGTGAGCAAATTGCATGGAATGGTCTTAAAACAGACATATACAATATGGAGAATCTTGCGTATTATAAGTTTTGGAAAATTCACGGCAAAGCACATCCTATTTTTCTTTTTGTATTTACGTTGAATAATATTTTATGTATTAATTCATGATTGTTTTCGAATGAAAATATATATACATATATAGTAAGATTTAATTAATTCCCGATGAATAATCAATCTTATAAAGTTATTAATGATTCAAATGTATTAGTGAGCGGAAGATTTCCGAGGCCGTTACAGGCAAAGTCATGAGGGAAGAGGGAAGGCTCTCAGCCGTTGGAGTGGGCGCAGAGCTTCCTTGTTCCAGGAATCAAATTTAAAAAGAAGCGAGGGGAAGGGAGGGTTTACAACGTATTTGTTTTGATCAGAAGCGGTTGGAAGCGAAAAATAGAGCTTACATCGAAAGCAGAGTTCTTTGGAAAAGAAACTAGTAGCAACAGAAATGTACTCAATGTTTTGAAAGAAAAGGAGGTGACGTCAGTTGTAGGATACAAGATCGAACACGCAGCGACCAAAAGCGGCGCGAGGAGAAAGAGAAAGGTTTTATTAGTTAAAGGGTCCACAATAGCTGCGTGGACGTGAGAGACTACTCTCTTAGCGACCAGCGTCCTAGGAGTGGTCATCAGACGGCGCCAGACAATAAGAGTTAAATACGTTGAAGAGACGAGCGCGGCCGTTGAAAATTTAGAAAGTAGAATAAATTAGTGTCTTTGTTGTTAAAAACTGTCAGGTGAAGATCGCTCAAAAATGGTTGGAAGTAGAAAGCCGTTGAGCGTGGAAATGTTTAAAAATGCAGCTCGTGGATTTGCCTGGTGCGCGCGTTCTCAAGTTGAAAATAACCTATAACAGCAACTTCATGAGGAGTGTTATTTTGAGATTATTGGAAGAGTAAGTCACATGATTTTTGAAAACGTAGATCACGTGGGTAAGTTACAGACGAGTAGAGTGGGAAAAAGCTCATTTATACGAGCGCAGAGACGAGCCCCCAGGGGACTTACATCTAGTAAGTACGTGTTTGACAAACACGAGGCCCCGATCTGAGCCTGGCATTACCTCCACTTACTTGTGCTAGGCTCCTTCCTTCCTCTTTCTTGGTCACCTCTTGTTCTTTTCGATCTCGACGCTATTAGGGCTAGGGTATCTTTCATTTTCCTCATATTTTGTCTCCCCCCTCATTTTTGTCGCCCCCTCATTTTTTGTCCTCAAAGTTTTGATGTATGTTTTGAGATATGTTTTGGTATGTTGTAATTCAGGAGGGTTTTTAGTGGGAATGGTTGAGTCATTCGGCGAGTCCCACACGCGAGAAGTCATGTTGGCTCTCCCCAGTGCGTAACTGCATTTTCCCTACCTGTACAAGTTTTTAGGGCTCCAATGACCTTTGATGTCGAAAAGCCGCGAAGCCCCACAAAAAAACGAACTTAGTATCATTGGTTCTAGTGAACATTCATTCCTTCGGAGATCATTCTAGTAGACATTCGTTCGGAGAACATTCTCGTCAATATTCTGAGACATTCTGTTCTGATTTTGATTCTGAGTTATTTTCATTCTAAGATATTCTTAGCTTGATTCGGAGCATTTCGGGGAGCGATTCTTGTTATTCGTTCCGAGCATTTCGAGACTTAGTGCATTTTTCCAATGACACTTTTCGGTTCACACTTGGAAGATTTTTCCGAGTGAACTTGGGAACATTCGACCTTTTGGTGTCAACATATTGTTCAGCTCAGGTTGCCATGAGGTGGCAGCTTGAAGCTTATTAAGCTCATTGAAGTTGATGAAACTTCTTCCGTTCGGAAATAATCGAGAACTACTCGAATCGTGGCAATGTCGAGACGCGGCAGTTCCGAGAATGGAGCGCTCAATCCCTGAATGGAGCGCTGGCGCAGTACGCCTGGGCGACAACCGGTGGAGCGAGCGACCAGCTGTGAGGTGAAAAGGGCCAATGTTCGAACTTCAATGCCGCCTTGGGCGTTGCAACTTCTACCATAACAAAAAAACTTATTTGTCATCTATCAAAAGTAATCTCCAGGTTGGCTGCGTCCACCTTTAACATTCAAGCTGCAAGCGAGGAGATAATGCGCTTCGAGGGGATTAATGAAAGCCCATGCTCAGAACTCTTGTTAGTGTTAATTGAATAAATTGGGCATTAAAAGAAGATGAGCGGTACTAATTGTCTTGTTCTTTTTGAAATTCAAATGATATTTGTTTGTTTTGGATATGATGTAAAATATATATATATATATATATATATATATATATATATATATATATATATATATATANTCACAATTTATTCTGAAAATTACTTGGCATAAAAATATACAGAACATGTACAAGAATACATGCTACCCACACAATACAATATAAAAAGAAAAATCCCTTGCAATTGATTGCGCAATATTACATTTGGCTCATGCTATGGGTCCGTGCATTTACATTTATCACTTATACAATAAATTATGGTCAAGAAAAATATCAAAACAGGCACGAAATGAGCAATATTTTATTCCTTTTTTCCAGAAATTAATTTAATAGTTCTTTTAACACCTTTTCATCTCCTCTTTCTTCTTGAAAAACCCAAATTTTACAATAACTGCGACAGACTCGATTCCAATGAGACTTTCTCTTTTGCAAGATACTAGCTTCTCACTGAATTACAGAAATATGCAAATCCCTAATTCTGTCTCTTATACACATCTAGGTGGTGTATCACAATTTTTCGCATAAATTCAAGAAAACCGTTCCTTTGAAAATAATATATCCAGAATTAATTTGGTACATTTCGTCTCACACATTCCATACCCCAATCGGTTGCTTTAGATCTCACGCCAAGTTTGAATACAATTTTTTTTGCCATTTCNTCTTTCCAAGCGCTCCTTTGTTCTCGATCGGCTTTGCGGCAAATTCTTTCAGTCACCGACGTGCGACCGTTTTCGTATTCGTCCGATTCGTAATTCGGAAAACTTTCCCAATGCATAACTGGCTTCACTTGGAGCCCTCGACAAAATATTTCTTACGCGTTCAACTTGCGTTTTACTCGACCGTTCATTAATAAATTTGACTGTGATAAATACCACAAAATTTGAATCTTGTAAACTGCGTTTTTACGCCCTCTCGAAATTATCGAACTCAAAATCAACGTTATGGTGATTTACGTGAAATTCGGACCGACTCGTCCCCTCTCGATAATTCGCGTACGATTGAGACTGGATTCTCACCGCCGATGATCCGCGTAAGACTCAAAGTCAACCGTCTCTTCCGATGACCCGCGTAATAATGAGACAGATACCTGTCGTGTTTCCACCTTCTCAGTACTAATCCCCACTCTTCCTAAAATTCATGCACTCAACATTCCGCCAATCAATCGTAACTTCATAAGGTGTATTCTCATTTTCTTAGTTCTTACAATCAGATTTCAAAAGTTTTTCGTCTGTGTCCTATAACTCGCAGAACGCGCTTTTCTTGGCGCTCATTCAAATCGGTAT